>JAHXMQ010012342.1:34303833-34326268 GCA_020466415.1 Ammodramus savannarum pratensis
GGAGGAGGAGGAGGGGGGAGAAATCAAGGGACCTGGAGAGTGTTCAAGTCCCAGCAAGGGACAGGGATGTAAGTGGCTCCTGGCAGCCCCGTCCGGATGAAGAGCCGGGGTGGCGGCACTCGAAGCCTGGCAGAGCGCGCAGCGCTGATGGCAGCGAGGGCGACAGAGAGGCACTCACCTCCTAAAACAGTGACACCTGGGCGAGCCACCCTCCCTCCCCAGCCCTGCATCACAGCTTCCCCAGCTCACAGAGGGGTTTTGTGGGACCCACCAACACCCTGGAGTAGCGAGGAGGTTGGGGATGACACGGCCACGCTGGAGCCCTGTGCCCCAAATTGACCTGGCGCCTGTGTCGGTTCAAACCTCTGAGCCCATCGTGTTTAACATCCAAATCCACCACCAAAATTCACCCTTTCCAAGCTAAAAGTAGCTGCTCAGTCCAAAATTATGAGCAAAACAGAATAAAATAATATTTTGTTTGGACTCAAAAAAAGTAATTTATTGAAAACAAACGTTACAAATCTGTTTTATCTTCCCCCTGGAGCCTTGCAAAGGGAAGCAATGTTCAGCTGATGTAGTTTATGTGTGACCACAGTTGTACATTAATCTCAGTGATTTAAGCTGCAGTTGTGCCTAAATGTCCTTGGACAGGCACAAAGTGCCACCATGGTAGGGAGGAGACACTGAGACACCAAATCCTCCTCAGCTTGGAAAGAATTGGGGCTCAGCTCCTTCATTATCAAGGTCTCCAACCAACCTTGAGCTACTCCAGCTGCCTGGTTTTAAATACACCACTTTTTCCAATCCATACCCTTCCAAAATCACCACTGTATCATCTCCTAACACCTCTGCTACTGAAACTATCTTGCAATTTTTCCAGGTGTTTCGAATTCCCTAGTGTAGCATCCCTAAATTTTTTGCCTGATGTAGATATCAGCCACAAGGCCAATATTGCTGTGTTACAAATGACATGGGAAAGAGTCCCAAATCATGTCAGCCAGGGACATAAACAACTTAATTTTTAATCCTTTCCAGTGATATCACTGTTTCAGGAGTGAAAAGAATAAGATATTATTTCAGCCATTTGATCTTCTTATTTTGGATATGCACTGGATTACTTAGGGGTTTTAATCCAATTAGGGTTGCCTCTCTCAGCCTAGACAAAAACCAATGGGGAGATCCTTCTTAATCAAGGACATAACTCACCCTAAATAAAGACAAACTGGTTCATCTATATTCTTCACACACAGTTTTAAACCTGCTACTTTTCAATCCTGATCTTCAGAGAAATTGGTTTGGGTTTTGCCTTTTTTTTCTTTTTTTATTTTTTTTTTTTTTTTCAGAGAATAAGATGTAAATCTACTGCCATCAACTTTGTGTTATTCCAAAGCTCTAAGAAGAAAACCACCTGGTATTTTTCTTCAGCCCCTCTATATGCATATGCAAATCCAACAGCTTCAGGATCTGCCAAACTATTTACCAAGTTTGTCAGGGAAACAGCCTCCGAAACAATCTTCTTTCAAAATAATTTTCTGTGATTCTAAATTCTTCCTCTGAACGCTATTTTTGTCTCTGAAAGCATATTCACCCTTGCAGTCTGACTGCTTGTTAAGGAAAAAACAACAGGAAAACACTGAAATCTCACTGTTGGCCTGTGTTCTACTGCCAGTGTTCAAACATCAGGATCCCAACAGTATCCCAGCGCCTGAAAAACATCTCCCTCTCTTTGAAATCTGCCTGGGTTGTGGATGAGAAATTGCCAGTAGAAATTACAACATTTGCCATGACTGAGATGGGGTGGGTTTTTGCATTTGGATTGAATGAAACCATGGAAAATGTTGTTAGTAACAACTCCAGTGTTATAAAAAATCACCAAGTGACAGATTTCGAGATTAAAAGGAAATATTAAAAATCCCCTTCAATATTTAAAGCTTACTTAACTAGTAGCACTTCACTTGACACTGACTCATGTCATTTTCTTTCATTCCTCTTTTGATCCATGCAAAGCAGTTACACGATTGCAAATATCTTATCATGTCACCTTCTCATATGGATATGAGATGAAAGAATATTATCTCAAGCTGAGTGATAAGTCCTGTACCAAAACTACGGGTGGAATCTGCACAATCTGATGCTAAATGGGAGCAGGGGGAGCACTGGGCATTTTTTTTTTTTTTTCCCCTGATATTCTCTGTTGAGGATAGTTGAGAGAAAGGGTCTTATTTTAATAGGTTATTCAAGGCTCCTAATTAACCATTGAGATTTTACACCAGGTTAGCTGAGCTTCTTGTCAAGGCACAGGGATCACTCAAATTGCTTTTATTTGCATGATTACGAAGTGGCAAACCATCAATACTCCTTCACCTCTGATTTTAAACATGCAAAGGGCATCAAAAGGCCTATTAACATGAAATAAAATTAGCCCTCATCTGTTTTATTTTAAAGGGACTCTTCCCTCCCCCTTTTCTCCCCCCTCCTCCTCCTTCCTTTCTTATTTAGGGAACTGGGTTCCTTTCCCATACTTGGTATGTAGTACATCTTTTTTTCTCAGAGTTAATTCTCCAAGTCTGGTCTGTCAGCCAGTATAAACAACACTTGATGAATGAGACTCAAGGTGTTTAGTCACCTGAAGCAGCTGTTTGAAGTAACTCTACACACAGCCTGAGGCCCGTGTTTTCACAGCTGTGGGAACTCTTCAAAAGCTTTTCCTCTTGGCCTGCTCCTTTGCTGTGGCTTTAGACTCTTAGCGCAAAATCTGGACAATTTCAAAAGGGCACAATGAAACTAGAGACAGCAATTTTTGATGATTTTGGGCCAAAAAAAGGGCCTAGAATAAATAAATGAAGTACATTTGAAAGTGCTTTACCTAGGTGGGCTATATATCTAAGAGCTGCTCGCTCTACATGTGCCCATGTGCTCACTTAAAAGGGGACATGGGGGGGTTCAAGCCCTGCTCTCTGTTTACAACTATTTTCACTTTCTCCTCTGATGCGGCAGATTAAAAACTAAATGTTTATGGGCCTGGAAAAGCGCATACCTGAAATAAACTCAGCAAGTTTCTCAAAGTTGGAAAGCTCTCCTAACTCATAAACAGACCTGCAGTTGATTGGTGATCTGTGCTCCCCGCTGGGAAGCTTTGGAGGATTGGAGGTCGTCTGATTGCTTCTCCTGGCTCCAGGGCTGTGCCTTCATGGTGTGCCTCACTGTGTCCGTGTAGGTAGCCAAAGAAGTGATGGGCCCAAATAAAAAATAATAATAAACCAAAAACTGAGCAAGAATTGGGGCTGAGCTGGCAGGGAAATCGCAGTTTTGCAAACGCGGGACCCGATCGCGCAGCTGGGCTGAAATATTATATGTGGGATGAGGTCATGGATCAGAAAATGGATTTTATTTGGAGGTGGGAGTGGACTGCAAGCCTCAAAGCGTGGTGATGAATCTGCTGGAAAATCCTGAGCGCTACATGGCCGGGTTGTACCTCCCCTGGATGGGTACATGGCTCCTCATGGGTTCAGACAGGTATTGCTCAGCCCCGTGAGTAACAGCGGAGCCACCACACCAGCACCACAAGGTGAGCAGTGAGCATCCCACGGGAAAGGGACATGGAAAATAACTCCAGCAGAGCACTGACGTGAGCCCCAGGAAGGGATGTGAGTCGACAGATTTCATCGGGGAGGTTGTGTCAGGTGGATGCTTTACCCACTGAATAACGCTTTCCACCCCTGAGCTCACCCAAACAAGGAAACACGGATATATCCAACCTCAACATGTCCAACAAAAGGCATCAGGAAGCTTGCCAGGAAGAGTGAGGATGGGACAAACTACTCCTGAGACAGTAGAACAAACATGCTCCAGCCGTAGCTGTTTTAGCACCACATGCCTCCCACACATTGCTCCATAAATCCTTCTTTTCTTGCCTCTCATTTTCTCCAGTTTACAAAAATTCTCATGTTAACAGAAAACGTTTAGTTTAAATTGATCCTCAGCCATCCTTGGCATGTATTACACACGCTCACTCTTTTATGTTTTATAGCTTATGTCATCCTGTATTCATCATTTAGTGAAGGCCTTATATTTTTGGCTTGCCGTTGCCCCTTATCAGATGATAAAATGTTCCCTCAGGAGGGAGAGAATTTTTATGAATTATGACGATAGTATAGAAAATAAATTACTTATTGGCACTACAGTCAGGCTATACATGGAAATGTGTTCTTCAAAAGTTTAGAGAACCAGAGAATCACAGAATCCTGGAATGGCTTGGCTTGGAAAGGACCTCAAGGACCACCTTGAGAGTTCCAATCTCCTGCCATGGTCTACATGAGAAAGGTGAGTGTGCCAACACTGTCACTGTTCCCAGGGAAGGGAATTCCCTGAGGTGAGGGTGGCCATGGGGTGACAAGGACAGTGTTTCTGCCTGGTCACTGGTTTAGGATGAGCCCTGGGGATGAGCTGTCCTGGGGCCTCAGCCCAAAACTGCCTGGTCCTTCATGGATTTCACTTTCCTGTGTCAGAGGTGGTGGAGTTTCCAGATACTTTGAGACTAGCAAGGCATAAACATTTACGGAGTAGATAATGAGAATTTGAACATAAATAAGACTTTTAAAATACTCTCTATGGCATTGCCCACATCTGGATGCCTACAGGTCCCTGTGTTTTTTTATGATATGAAGGTTAGATGGTCCAAACTACATCCTGGTCATTGAGTTCACCCTTCTAATTTTCTCCCACTCCATCCTCACTCCTGACCTACCCCGAGAGGTTTCAAACAGCCAGCACCAAAGCACATCTTGTACTACCAGAGACACAGCTGGGCTGGTCCCTTCTCTGCAAAAACATGACATAAATACTGACCCTGGTCACCATACATGTCAACAGAGTCAAACTTTGCTAATGAACCACTGCAAAATTCCAAATAAATAGACAAACCCACAGCTGAGCAGCGTATTGCAGCCCTTCCCACCGTGCACACATGACAATTAGACACAGAGAGACTTGCTATCCTTCTCCTCAGCGGCAAATTAAATAAGAAGAAAAGTTTTAGGTAATTAAAGATGTTTGATTAATATTAACTAGAAAAGCAGTTTACATTGCCAGAGCCTGGAGCTGCAAAGAACAGCCCATGAGCAGCTAGAGGCGTGTTCTCCTCAGGCAGGTACTCCAAGACAAAAAATGGCTTAATTTTAACTTTTCAGGTAAATCCTGTTCAGGTGAGGGAGGGCTCCCTGGCAGCATCTGTGCAAGGCCACTCACTTCTTCCCATCTCCCAGCTGGAACCAGACCTGCCTTTTGATTTTGCTCTTTGAAAAGCAGTTTCTCAATGCTGGCCTAATAAACAACCAGTGACTCCCAATGCAGATTCAGGGTTTTGTCAGTGCCATGGGGACATTCCTGGACAACATCACAGCCAAGGAGGATGCCACCTTCCTGATACGGACTTCTCTTGACCATGATCTCTGAGCCCCTTGGTCAGCCAGCCCAAGGGCTGAGCCACCTTTTGGGTTGGAATAGCTTTAAAGGGATATAGAACCCCAAGGCTTATTTTTTAAGGGGGAGCCAAATATTTCATACAAGCTGAACAGCAGAACCCTAAGCCCCATATGAACAGTAAGGTAAACAATCCCTGGAGCATTTTATGGGTTCCTTCTCACCACAAATGGCAGCATTTTACAACGCCATCTAAGTGAAACACATTCAACAGGTCACCTATGCAGTGTGATGACTCTGGGATCCATTTGCTGTCACAGAGCTGTGCCCTTCCAACCTCGTCAGCTGGATCATTTTTGAGGTGATTTTATAGAGTTTTTAGATGAAAAGAATGAAATCTGGGAGGACTGGCTTTAAAGCAATAATATACTTTTGTTATGCAATGTTATACCTCCATTAACCAATATTCAAAATAGTTGAATGCGTAGGTAATGGCAACTATATATAGAAATGGTATTTTGTCTTTAAAGAAGTGAAATCCATTAAACTTTATGTGATGAGATGTTAAAGTAAGAATTGTTAAGAGAACCTTACTCCACATATGCATGTAAATGGCTTTATGGGGATATCCTGTTGGAGATGATGGGTTCCTTATGAGCAACAGCTCCTGAGCAAAAGGTTCCCTATCCTGTAAACACGAAAATGTGAGACACAGCTGGGAAGTTTGCCTACAGGCAAGGTTTCAGGTGAGTAAAAGGAGCAGCCAAAGTTTGAGGAAGAGAATTCAGGAAGACCTATTCAATGCCTTTGCCCAGAAAAGAGAAATGGAGAGAAAACAAAAAAATAAGAAAGAAAGGGAAAGAAAAAATAAAAAATAAAAAAAATGGGGGGAGAAAAGGAAAAAGAACGTAATTTACTGCCTAACTTCTAAAAATGTGGTGCAGTATTTCAGGCTGAACACGTATGTGTACATATTATATATAACATGGTGGTTATTAGAGACGCCAGAGACACCACAGTGCAAGGTTTTTCTTCCCTCTGTCTCTAAAACATTTTCCCAGGTTAAGTACAATTCCCATGGCCATCATCATGGTTCATCTGGCTCCCAGGCTGGATAGTGGTACTGTGCGTTGTGTTTGGCTGTGAATACCTCTGCACCCAATGATTTCCTTTTCCATGACATTTCTGAGAAACAAACACTGGACTTGATTCACGTCCAGCCACAAATATGAATCAAAACCCAACACAGAATTGGATACACGCTGGAAATCTGATAACTTGTGAATATGAATTTACTCCTGTAGCTGCTGAACTGCTAGTGGAAATCTGGAGCATGCTTGGAATTGCAATTTTTGCTGTCCAAAAACGTGCATAGCTTGTTCCCTGTAATCGTGTTTCTGATGAAGTCAAAGGCAGAAATCCCACTGAAAGGGCTGGGGAGGAAGGACTTTGTTTTAAAGACGTACACTTTATGGAAGCTTTCCTACTTGCTGTCCTTCCAGTGTAAAATATGAGTCAGTCTAATCCCTTTCTTCTTCTGTGTATTAATAGAGACTAGGAAAAAAAGAAGTTATAATTTTTATAAATTGGAATGTAGTGGCCCCTGTTTTGTAACACTTGCCAATATGTATGGGGTCAAACCCAAACAGTCTCCCACCCTGGCCAGTTACATGTCTTATTTAAACAATAAATTAGTGTCAAAGTTTCCAGTAATTAATTTCTTTACCAATTTACATATTTCATTCCTTTCTTTCTTTCTTTCTTTTTTTTTTTGTGCTTTCATGTTTTGAAACTGTAACTCACCAACATCTATTTAAAGCAACCTCCCGTACCCGGTGATTGATGTTAGATACAACAATTACAATGCCAGTACCAGGGATAATTCTTTGCAGATGTTGTCAAATTACAGGTTAAATGAGGAAAAAAGTTCCTTTCTTCCGGCCACCCACTCTAGCTCCCTTGAAATAGGTGCACATACTGTATATCCTGTGCTGTAGGTGCAGTAATTCCCTGCCCAGTCACTCATCTGGTTTAAATGACTTCCATTTGCCATTTCAAAGGATGACAGAACACTGTGTTCAGATTGTTTTGCAGGTACCAAAAACTCTGCAGTAACTCTGCTTTGTGTTTTAGCTGGCAGAGAGAAGTGAGCTCGATCTGGCAAGGCTGTGCTGGTTTTCCCCTTAATATAAATAACATTTGCCATTGTGGAGAAAAAAAAAAAGAAGAGAATTGGAGGTGGGGGGGGAAGAATGGAGTAAAAAAAAGAAGAGAAAAAAAAAGCGAGGTTAGATTATTTTAACCCTTCATAAACCTTTGCACTCTTTGAGATAAAACAGGATCCTTGTCTTCATGTTATAATCATAACAGTGTGTGCTTGGTGTTGACAGCAGAAAGATTGAGCATAGGTCCTGCACTCTGGGGAGAGGTGATGAAACTTCTCCATTACCCATCCCTCGTAGCAGGAGAGCCAGGCAGGGTGACATTCCCTGAACACAGGAGAGGGAAGGGAATGAGCCACGATCAGAATGTGGAAAAAATCAAGAACAAGCTGAAGAACTGGCTCTGCCTGCCCCTGTGTGAGGCTGGGATCGTGCTGTGCTCAGGAGGGGAGCAGAGTGTGCTGCTTCTGTGCTCAGCCAGCAAACCTGGCACAGCCCACAGCCACGGCCAGGAGTGGGACAGCCATGGGTGTGGGACACCCAGGGGAGCTTGGCCACCTGGCACCAGTCCTGGGCACCTTTGTTCCCTGTGTCTGAGATGGCAGGGGCAGGTTTTGGAGGCAGGAGGGCTACAGTGGTGGCTTCTGGGGGCAGGTCCTAAAAGTGGAAGCTGAAGCAGATTTGCTGGTGCGACCTGGGACCACACTTGGGACTAACCATGGGGCAGTTTCTAAAGAACTGACCCCATGGAAGGGACTCACACTGGAGCAGTTCCTGAAGAACTGATCCCATGGAAGGAATTAAAATTGGGGCAGTTCCTAAAGAACTGATCCCATGGAAGGAATTCACAGTGGGGCAGCTCCTAAAGAACTGATCCCATGGAAGGGAGTCACATTGAGCAATTCCTAAAGAAACTGGCCCCATGGAAGGGAATCACATTGAGCAGTTCCTAAAGAACTGACCCCATGGAAGGAATTCACAGTGGGGCAGTTCCTAAAGGACTGATCCCATGGAAGGGACTCACATTGAGCAATTCCTAAACAATTGACCCCATGGAAGGCTCTCACATTGGAGCAGCTTCTAAAGAACTGATCCCATGGAAGGTTCTTACACTAGAGCAGTTCCTGAAAAACCAATCCCATGGAAGGGACTCACACTGAGCAGTTCCTAAAGACTGACCCCATGAAAGGGACTCACACTGAGCAGTTCCTAAAGACTGACCCCATGGAAGGTAATCACATTGAGCAGTTCCTGAAGAACTGGTCCCATGGAAGGGACTCACATTGGGCAGTTCCTAAAGAAAAACTGACCCTGTGGAAAGGTCTAACACCGGAGCAGCCTCTTTCTAAAGAACTGACCCCATGGAAGGGACCCAGATTAGAGCAGCTCAAGGGAAGGACTTGGAGAAATTCAGGGAGGGCTGTCTCCTGTGGAGAGAAGCCCAGGCTGGAGCAGTGGATGAGTGTGGAGACAAACTCCTGAGGAGGAAGGAGCAGCAGAAACATCAAAGCACTGACCACAGCCCCCATTCCCTGTCCCCCTGCACCACAAGTGGAGGAGGGAGAGAAAACTGGGAGTGAAGTTAAGCCCAAGAAGTAGGAGGTGTTGGGGGGGGAGGCATTTTTAGACTTAGTTTTTGTTTCTCATTATCCTTCTCCACTTTGATTGGTGATAAATTGACTGATTCCCCCAAGATGAGCCTGTTTTGCCCATGACTGTTACTGTGAGGGATCTCTCCCTGTCCTTATCTTACCCCATGAATTTTTGTGGTGTTTTCTCTGCAGTGGGCAGTGACTGAGCAGGTTTGGTGGGCACCCAGCATCCCACCACGGCCAACCCACCCCACCTGGGAAGTTCCTCAGTTCCCTGACTAATTAGATGAAAGGAGAGTCACTAAAAATCCCACAGTGGGAGCCAGTGCAGGACAGGCCAAAGCATCTCCATGGCACAGGCACACCCCTTTGTCTCCCAGCAGACTCTGGAGCTGTCTCTGCATCCCCAGTGCCAGGTTCTTGCAGGCCTGCCATGCCTGAGCCCTAAGGCTTTGAATGGGATTTCCATTTTAATTCTTTCCCTACATATGTCAGGCTTGTTCTCGCAGTGTACAGGAATGAATCCTGGCCCAAAGAAGGAAAACAGGAATAATTTACCAACAGAATCAGAGGACAGAAAAGCCAGGCTCTCACACTTCACACTTTTGGCCAGGGATTTGGATTTTTGTGTGGCCTTTTCCTCTCTGCATCTTCCTTCCATGTGGGATCTACAACAGCAAATAGAATAAACCTGCCAGGTAGGACAGGCAAACCCAGATATACCTGTGGTAACCAGATATTGCTGTGGCCAAAAAGATCAGGGATGGGTGGAAATATGCTGCCAGTTATTTGGGTGATGGTGAACCTCCCCACTGCCAATTTGTAATATCATCTGTTTCATAACAAAACCTCCTCAGAGGCCTCTGCACAACTGTGTGCGAGGTAACTGTTGCATGCTATTCCCTAAATAATTATGTTCTCTAAATATTCACTAAACACTGCCTTTCTTTACTTTAAATCAGGGCTGCTTCTCCTCCTGGCTATGCCAACATGCATCCCGAGGTATCACCACCCCAGCCAGTTTATTTTTAACCTCCCAAGTTTAATAATTTTCTGAAGTGAGCTGCAGGGTGGTTTGTGAGTACTGAAGGCAGGAGCATGTGATTTGTGTGCTGAGCCTCAGTGTCTTGGCTTTCCAGAGGAAAGCACAGCTTGCTGATGAAGTTTGTGGTTTTCCTGTTTGTTGTCTGAAAAAAGGGGAAAAAAAAAGTGTGTGGAGGTGGGGTGCCAGTGGGCAGAGTGGTGTCAAAAAGGGAAAAAAATTAAAGACCTAAAGATTTATTTCCAAAGAATTAAGATGCTCAAGCCCCATTTGCTTGAGGGGCTGAAGAGGCTGCAGTGTCCTAAATGGAAGAGAATGAGAGATGCTGCTCTTTGAGGCAGTCTCATGGTTTAAACAGTATTTGACCCAAAGTGCAATGGTCATGGATGCTGCAGATGTGGCTGCAGCTGCTGGAAACTGAAGGGTTTTGGTCTGCCCCAAAGTGAAGCCAAAGAGCCTTTGCATGTGAAAGAATGTTTAAAGCTCTCCAGCAGCTTCTGCCCAGCCAAACAGGCAGTTTCTGTAAAAGGATCAAGAGCTTCCTGCCAGCCTCCCTCCCTCTGTTTTCTTTTATTATACACTTTTGCCACATTAAGTGATTTTAAGACCAAAGGGCTTGCTTTCCTGGTAAAAGAGGGTTGTGAAACAGGAGGGATGTCTAATCTGTGACTTTCCGGGGTGTAGGATGTGCAAGGCTTGGTTAAGGGTTTGGTAACGGGGTGGATATTCCCTCCTGTGAACAGATTTACCCAAACCAGTCCTTATTTCCTGAACTCTTTAAAAAAAGTAATAATTAACATGTTTCTGATTTTATTCCTGGTGTAAATTAAACACAACAGTTCAAAAATGCTTCTGCGAGCACATTTAAAGAATCAGCAGACAGCAGAGGCATCAATATTTCGTGGACAACTTGAAATTTTGCTCCTATACCCTGACAGCTTCCAAACCAGCTTCCTGCCACTGCTTTCGCCAGGGAGACTCACTGGTCCACAAAAAGGAAGAGTGAAATGGCCACAAGTTTATCAGAAAATAAAGACAAATTCCTGCTTTTGCCAGGGACAGTCACTGGTCTACAGAAAGGAAGAGTGAAATGGCCACAAGTTTATCAGAAAATAAAGACAAATTCCTGCTTTTGCCAGGGAGACTCACTGGTCCACAAAAAGGAAGAGCAAAATGGCCACAAGTTTATCAGAAAATAAAGACCCCTCAGCTGATAGAGGAAATAAATTCCTTTTATGTTAATTTTGATGTTATATCCCAAGCTTACAACCAGGTGGATTCCTGCACTCAGCTCTGTCTGTACATTCAGTTTTATGTTTGTACAAAGGATGCATTCCATAAAAGTTTTGTTTGCAATTGCCCAGTATTGATTTCCACTGCAATGATTTCAAAGCCCTGTGTTAAACAAAAATAATTTTTCCATGGGGTTATGGCTGAGAAGCCAACACTGCCATTCTACCACTGTAACCATGCACCAAATCTTTGTTTGGATAAAACCATTTATTTTTTGAATTTATGGCTGAATTTATATTGTTATTAACTAATAGATATCAATAGTTAAAGGGATTTTATAGCATTCTGACGTTCAGTATCTTATTCAGGTTTAAAAGGCTCTGGGAAATGGATGAACTATCTGAGCTGAGCAACTTTCCAGTTGTAAAAATGCTTCTTGAGGTACAGAGGACTCAGATCTAATACTTAGTCTTGCTTGTTTAAGCACATGCTCAAATGTGGACAGGTTTTTCATCTTTTAATCCTGACAGAACAATGCAGCCTCCTCAGAGCAAGTGCTAAATGAAAAAATGACAGACATATCTTATTAGGGATGATAATTTAAGTAATACTTATTTTTAATGCTTCACTTAAGCAATACTATTTTATGTCTTCAAATACATACAGAACCCTTCCTTTCCCCTTGTTGATTTGTCTCCCAGCTTGCACAGCACAGATTCTTATAAAAATAAGATTTTGAGATGATTTAAGTCCCCAACATGCTGTAAGAGCTCTATTATATATCCCCCAAACACGGTGTGATGGATCCTATTTTCATGCTATGCTTCCTCCTTCACAAGCACAATTTCCATTTGCCAGATAGCAACCCAGATAAAAGCTCTAAAACCAAACTAAACTTACACACAGAACTCTTTGAAAAGGATAATTAATCTTATTAAATACCAGGAACCTGAAGAATAATCTGTGAGTGATACAAATAATAGAAAATTTCCTAAATAACTTTTGCTCCTGGTAAGCTTCCAAGCAAGTAATTCACAAAATATGACTTTCTTCATTGAAAAGGTTATAAAAATTTGTTTGTTGGAGGTAGGGAAGGAAATGTAATTAAAGGCTAAATTCAGGCTCACATTTCATTTTAACTAAAAGAATATGTGTGATTTGGATATAAGTCACCTAGGCACTTCCTTTTTTTATTTTTTTTTAGATTTTTTTTAAAGCAGTGCACATTGTCAGCAAATGAGATTATCCAATAGCAGAAGTACATCTGGCTGAGCTGACTGTGCCAGGTAACCTTAAATAGAAACTCTGCTGCACTTAACTCTGTTGCAACACTGGG
Source organism: Ammodramus savannarum pratensis (assembly GCA_020466415.1). Classification (NCBI taxonomy): domain Eukaryota; kingdom Metazoa; phylum Chordata; class Aves; order Passeriformes; family Passerellidae; genus Ammodramus; species Ammodramus savannarum. Next base: position 34,316,620 of record JAHXMQ010012342.1, read on the forward strand.
CTTTGCTGGTAATACTTATCAAAAGTTCCCCTTTGTAGCATTTCTATAAAAAATAAAAAGGGAAGAGGTGAAATGAAAACATAAAACTTGTTGGGGTTTTCTGTATTTATAAAAAAGTAAAAAAAAAAAAAAAAAATATCCCTCTGCAGTTGGAAATGCTTACAAAGGCATATATAAAATCCAGCAACTCCAGTTATTTTTAACTGCATATGGTCTGCATAAAATGAATCTATAGATCAGGGAAGCAATAATGAAGGCAAGTTAAAGCCCTTAACAATTTAAGTGTTTTTGCTGGGTCTTGAATTTACAATGTCTTCAGGTAATGCTTCAACATCCAAAGCACAAGCAAAACAAATTTCCCTGTCATTGGTCTTAAAAAAATATTAATTTGTCCCCTTGGCAATTATTTTAATTATAAAAGTGAGATCCTCATCTCAGATACATTGCACACATGACCTTCCATCAGTTGTGACTTTTATCCTCACAGAAGTCAGTTTTCTGTGAGACATATTGTGGGGATTTGCACTGTCTGCTACGTTTTAGGTCAAAATCAAGTTCTGGATCCTCAGTTCCTCACAAGTCACTTCTAAACTGAGACAAAGCTTTCGTTTCTGGGGCTGAGCACTCAACTTAAAAAACCCATCTCTCCCCAAAGGCAAATGCTATATGAAAATAAATTAAAACCCAAATGTTGCTGGTCAGCTATCCTGAATATATAAATAGGCAGTTTCATGTGGAGAGAAGTGACCTGAAACTTTGGGTTTAATCTTTGACAAGTCTTGGAAATGCCTTTCTTTTTGTCCTTTCTCAAGTAAATTTCAGCTTCATTCTGTCTTCATTATACCAGCAAAGTTATGCATGAAACAAGCTCCTGTACAATATGAATAAAAATGGCAGAATCTCACCCAAAGTGAATTACCACAGGGGAAATAGGACTTGGAAAAGACAGCACCAAGAAAGCATGTTTGAACAGATGTGCCATTACATGCCCATAATTCATTTGCAAACTAAACCATTTCTCCACACTTTTAAAGTCAATTGTGCATTTTGAACTGTTATATCAACTATACATTTGAATTTTCAACTTGAAACAAATGCACAAGTGTCAGAGAGAGCCACCTATGCAGGAATCTCCTTTTGCAAGATTCTCTTTGGGATATAGTATTCATACTCTTTGAACACGGAATTCTTTTTTTCGGATTTAATGTTGGGAGGTTAAATCCTCTAAACAGTTCCCTGTGTTGATGCATCCTGGATTTTTTAAACCTTAGATACTTTAACCTAAAGCTTGCTGGGAATTGTGTAAACTCAAACTATGGCTCTTTACTCATTTTCCCAATCATTTCCCCTCTGAATATTCCCTATTCTCTGATCCCTAAGTGAAAAACTAAAAATATGTTTGTGCAGAAATATTAGTGATAACGACCTTGGCTTGTGCTTTGGCCTCTCACATCCCATGGGTGGGGGAGAGCTCCAGTGAAGGTGAGCTGAAGGGCAGATGTTCTTTCTCAAAGAGCTCAGGAAGTTTTCCTAGAGCCAACCAAGGCGCTCTCAGTGCTGCAACCCACCCTCAAAGCACAGAAAAGTGATGAGATTCTGGTCAGCAAAAAGCTTAAAAATAAATGTGTGGTGCAGTTTCTTTTTGGTAAAACAGATGGGATGTGGTGGTGGGAAGGTAAGTGCACAAATCCCTGAGGATCCAGGTGTGACTGTTCTCTGGGAATTATGCACAGAACATTCCAGGTGTGGAAACTCACAGAAATCATGGAATCACAGAACAGTTTAGGTTGGAAAAACTCTCTAAGATCAACTCCAACCATTCCCCTGCACTGAAAATGCCACCACTGCCCCACGTCCCCAAGTGCCACATCCACGTGGCTTTAAAATCCCTCCAGGGATGGGGAATCAGCACTGCCCTGGCCAGCTGTGATCCCACAGCCTGGAATTTGATGTAGCATGGACTCAGAGCTGAATTTGGTTTTCATCTGGAGATAGGGAATGGATAAATGCCTATAAAATATTCCTGCCTTAACAGAGAGAGTTCAGACTTTTCCATGGGTGACAGTGACTGACAACAACTCTGTAACACATGAGTCAGAGAAGGAATAAAAAAATTGACCACAGAAACCGGCATACAGCTATTTTTATATGAAAGAAAGGCACTATACCCCTACTGGCTGTGCAGAGGAGGAGTAGGAAGGATCTCAGCCCCCAGTGTCTGGTCCAAAGGACTCCCACCCAGTTAACTGGGGGTATTTCAGGTTTGTGTACCTCAGAGGGGGCTCTGAGTCACTCTGGTCCTGCATCTGTGTCTGATCCCCTCCTGCACGCAGGGGATCATGAAATCAGAGCCATCAGGTAGGATAACGAGGGGGAGGAAGGAGCTGAGTCACAGCAGAGCTGATAAAACCCCCCACCAGCTGCTGCATCTGGGGGAAACACGGCCAGATAAGGGGAAGGAATCTGAACTCCTTGCCTTCCCCCCTCCCATAACCCCCCAGAGACCCTCTAGTTTAACACAGCAGTCAAAAAAAATGACAAGAGCTGCAAGAACTGGAATCCTGATGGTCCCTGAACTCCCTGGAGGGTCTCCTGGCGTGACTTCAGCTCATCAACCTCTTTGAGGAGCTTCCAAGAGCAGCAATCTCCCCAAGGAGCTGTGGTGACAACCTTGGGGACCCATGAAAAATTCCCAGATATCTCCCACATCCCAGATGCACCCCAGGTATCCCTAAAATGTAACACCACACCTGACCACCCTTCAAGCAATCCAGTCCCATTGGCAAAGCTGCAGGCAATCAAACCCAAAACTTCTGGGGTTTTCTGCTTCCAGAGGTGAGCAGGGTGATACACCCAACCTGTGTGACCTCACCAATCAATTTGGGAATTGTCAGGCTCCAGACAGATTGTTCTTCCCCCCTGAGTTATCTGCTGACCTTCCTCGCCCTCTTTCCTCTACCCCTTGCCTATAAAAAAACACAAAACAGAGAAGTTCTTGGGTTTTTACACCTTGTTTACACTCAAAGATTGCATTTTTTTTCTTTTTACAGTGAACAGGACACACCACGCTTAAAGACTATTTTAAAATAAATCTTCTTTTAAAAATCAAAAAGTGACTCCCACAGAAATCCAGATGACTGCACAGATTTGTGACCCGGCTTTGTTAAACAACCAACTAACCAAAGACTTGAACCAGAATTGGAAAAATATATTTTTCCTCTCTGAGTTCTGAAAAACCCTGGTTTGGGTGTTTTGCCATGGGTTTTGACTTGCAGATGCTTCTGTGTCCACATGTGCAAGTGAAGTGCTGAGTCACAAGGAAGTTTTTCCAGTCGAGTTCTGTGCCTGTGTGAATCTCACAGCTCTAAAATCATCACGGAAAACATCTGCATGTTTGGGTGCTTCTCTGAGCTCAGCCTGGCACTCAGGTTTTTGGAGGGGCTCCCAGGATAAAGTTCAGCAGCATTTACATGATCTGACCCCAGCTGCCCCAAGGTGCAGCTCCTGATGCCAGGATCAGGATGGGGAGGTCCCTGAGTGCTGGCTGATCCCATTTCACAGCCCTGGGCAAGGAGACAGCTGAGTGTAAGCAAACCAAATCCTCCAACTCCAAACAGCCTTGCTTCTCTTGTTTATTTTCCCCCAAAATCTTATCATGTGAGTGCAGCGTAGTTTCTTGGTTCAATAAGAATAATAATGGCTCAGGATGCAGGGAAATGACTCACATGGAGGCAGTCCAGCTCTCCTAGCTGGTTCTAGTCAGGTCACCATGAATCAGATGACCCTTATCTTACTTTAAGACTGTGAATAAAAACCTCTCCCCTCTACACCTCGGCCAATTTCTCTTACATTATGCAGAGTATCTCCCTCCCCTCTCACATTTCTGAGCTATTCAAATCTGCCTATCACCTTCCCTGAAAAAATTCCCCACGCATTCATCCCTCCTGAGTTAACCTCTGAGTAAATCCTCTCCTGTGCTCTGTAATTTCCCCTTCCTTGCACCTTTTCCTCCTCTCTTTGTCCTGTCTGAATTTTGGTTTTATGGCTCTCCTAGCTCAGGGCCAATGCTGCCATATGCTTTGCTTTCTCATGTGTTGTTGCACATGACCTACATCCCACCCAAGCCAAAATTGCTTTAAAACCCTCGATGGATTTGTACCTTGGACCCTTGAGAGATTTCAGCTGTATCTGAAACCAAAGCAGAAAACAGATTCTTTCTTAATTTTTTTTTGTATCACGTTTATAATGTAAACCACAGCAACACTTTCCAAAGCAGGAATGCTAAACTGCTCTTGCTTCCCTGACTAGACAGTTCATGAAGGTTTGGGTTCAAAACTGCAATTTTTCTTCACTTTTCCCTGTAATAAAAGGAACAGATCAAATAGTAAATCCCATGTTAGTGACCTTTCTATTCCCTTGATAGTGCCTTTGTGGAGGCCCTGGCCGATATTATGATGAAAGCAGTAACTGAAAAACAAGACATGAAAGGAAAAATAATATTTTGTATTGTTATGTGAAAGAGAAGCCATTACAGGTCTGGCTGCAGAGCAAGAGCCAGCCCAGCTTAGCTTGAAAAAGATGTTCTCGTAACAGGGGAATAGTTTTTGTTTCACATTTCTGCCTTTTTTTTTCTCTCAGAGGCTGAGCAAAACAGGGAGCCTGCAGAAGAACAATTAACCTGCGTTCCACTTGAGCAAACTAAGATTAAGAAACAAAGTGGCAAAAAAGCATTGGTGAACTCCAGAAAGGATTACAAAAGCTTAGGGACGATCAGCCTGAACATTCAACCGTCCCCCAACAGCCGCAAACTCAGAAAGTCCCTAAAACACAACTTAGGCAAAGCCAGGAAGGCATACCAGGCCTATTCTTACACAGCTTCCCAAACTGGCCACTGCTGGAGACAGCCTAGTGGGCTAGAGGGAATTTTGGTTTGGCCCAGAGAAGCTTTTCTTATGTTAGAATCAAGGATCACTGGCTAATCTTTGATAAAAGCAGCCTGGCAACAGCAGGGTTAAACCCACACAGAGCCCCTCACTCCAGTGCTGTAACCTCTGGCCTGCACCCTCTGCCACAGTTCTGCAAATCTGCCTCAAAAAGCGATTGCTGCAACACAGCCCTGTGGAAAAGGAGGTGAAAGGAGGGTCACACCTTGCAGTAATGAAGGTTGGGAAAGGCCTCTGAGGCTGTGAGGCCTGATTGCACCTGAGGGAGACAGCAGGAAAGATGGAGAGGGACATTTCAGAAGGGCCTGGAGTGACAGGAAAAGGGGGAATGGCTTCATCCTGACAGAGAGCAGGGTTGTGTTAAAGGCAGGGGAAAATCCTGCACTGTGAGGGTGGGCAGGCCCAGAGAAGCTGTGGCTGCCCCTGGATCCCTGAAATTCTCCAAAGCCAGGTAGGCCAGGGCTTGGAGCAACCCAGGATAGTCAAACCTGTCCCTGCCATGGCAGGGCAGTAGAATGAGATGGACTTTAAGATTCTTTCTAACCCAAACCCTTCTATGTTTTTATGCCCATCGAGTCAAACCCAGTCTCCCCTCCTTGCTTTGTAGCTTTTAGGGTTCAAAGAGGGCCGAGCTTGGCAAAACTTGGTCAGAGCATGGTCACTCCCAATTGAAATGGTTCCCAGCTCACTGCTCGCACTGCCAAGGCTGTTTTCTGAATCCAACACCCTCAGTGCTCCCCTCTCTCTGCTCTGGAGGCATCTTTGTTTGGAGCCAGCCCACGATGCCGGTGCACACACAAAAGCACTCGAGCAAAGAGCGAGTGCACAGCTGCCTTCCTGTAATTACCATCCATCCCTCTACCTGTGGGTAGGGATGGGAATAAACCAGCTCCCCCCACTTTTCCTCTGCAGAACCTCCAATTTTCTGCTGCTCCAAATTGCGGGTAGCAGCCGATTGAGTTGCAGCTACAGCAGTGTGAAACTGCGGTTGCATCACCACCAGCTTGCAGACACTGTTACAAAACTGAGGCAAGACGAGGCTCTGGGAGGTTCATAAATGTTTCAACATAACCTGAAGAGAGTTACGAGGAAGCTGGGTCTAAATCTGGAGATTTCTGGATTTGACTACGTACAGCTTGAAAGTCAGTCTTGTCAAGCCTGAGCGTAGAAAAAACCTTGTCAGCCTTTAGTTGATATGCACTGGAGGTTTTGTATTGAAGATCCTCGCTGTATTTTTAGGTTCATTCAGTTAGAATCAAAAGACAGCTTAGGGGAGACAAGACTGCATATACAGAGTACAAAAACAGTGAAAAAAAAAAAGGAAAAAAAAAAGAAAAAGGAATAAAATACACTCGCACGAAGCCCCTGTGAGCACAAACTGCAAGCTATGGTTTGCTGAGTTTAAATCCAACTGTAGCTACTAGTTATCTGCTGTTCTGATAAATATTCATGTATCATATGTTCATATCTGACTGCAGGAAAAGAAAAAGGATTCAGAGAGCTTTGTCTGCCCTGTGAGCTTTTTATCTGTGCTTTAGTAACCTTCTTATACGTTAGTAAATAAGAACGTTTCTCTGCTCAGACTTTAACACTTTTATTATCCTTGCAGATTCAGCAAACCTTTGTTCTAAAATGCTTTGTGCCCATTAGGGCTTTTGATTATAGATTACACCACCATTTGATTTTTTTTTTTCCCTCTCTCTCATGGGCAACATATTCTTCTTTCATTGAGCAATATTCAGAAACTTGGAAATCTAACCTGTGTTTTAGTCTCAGGACAGGCACATTCTTATGGTAAAAACCTCCCCAATTGAACTTGGGATGCATTCAACTCTTGTATGGTTGATACTTGGCCAGGTTAATTATGCAATCACCCCAAGTAGAAGAGGACAGCAGGATACACGAGCATTTTTCAAAGACTTGTTTTCAGCACAGAGACAGTTTTCTGGAATCAAATAAAGAAAATGGAGACTGTCTGTGATTTACGGCGAACTGGCACGCTGGAAATGCAAGGATTTAAAAGATCAACAGGGCCAAATTTGCAGTCATTGAGGGAATGATTACAGCATGTGGCTACACATCCAAGTTTAATCAAGCTACCTTGGGTACCAGCAGCAGAGGGGCTGTGGCAGCAGTGCCCTCAGCCTCTGGGGGCTTCTCAGGAGCTGGCCCGACCCCAAATCTGTGCTGATGGGGCTCCACGGACCTTGGCACACCTGGAAAATGAACTTGGTGGGGTTTGCATGTCCTGAGTATGGAGAGGAGATCATGCTTCCTGCAGCATCCAGTGGGGACACATGGGGACAACGGGGGTCCTGTCTCAGCACCCCGTGTGTGCCACTGCAGACAGGGGAGCAGCCCTCAGCATCTGAAAATCACAAACCAGGATGCAGAACTCTCTTTAAAACCCAAAAACTGTCTTGGGTTTCATTGTTCGGCTCTAACAGGGTTTGTGATTTTAAGCTTTTTCTTAGGAAACACATGGGCTGGAAAAATACTTTATAAAGGGCTGCACGTTCAGATTAACAACCTTACTGCAACCATTGAGGCTCTAGGGACAATAGCAAATATCACAAGATTCGTGCTAAAATTGCAGAAGTTGCCAGTGCTTTAAAAAAAGTTTTAATTTGGCTTAAAATGTGAACTATTTATTAGCTAAATCCTATGCTGTCAAGCTTGCTGGTGATCCTGGATGCCTCTAAACAAACTAAAAACACCTCCAGAAAAACCTGATTTCTCAGAGGGCGTGTGCTCAGTTATAACAATTTAGGCCAAAACAATTATGAAAAGAATGCAATGATCCTGACTTAACATTAGCCAAAAGGCTTGGAATTTTTCTTTTTTTTTTATGAACTCCATAATGTCTTCAGAGATCATCACAAGGAGAGAAAAAAAAAAAAAAAAAAAGACTGAAACAACCAAGAAACCCACGGTAGGAATGAGCAGCAAAATACAGAAAAAATCAATTTGTATTTTAACATTTCCCATGGCCCTTGTACATGCAAAGCTCCATTCCTGCACCGTCTCTGCTGGTCAGAAGATAAAGCCATCCTTGTCATCTTCTGCTAATACTAAGAAAGGCAGCAAGAAATGAAAAATCAAGTCCCTGTCATATTCCATCGAGCACGCTGGCTAGATACGGATGTCTCGCCCCCATTTACAATCTGAACCAAAAGATTTGGAGCCAAGAAAGCAGCTGGCACAATAAAAACAGTAAAAGCTCTAGCTGGCACCTCATGCTGACAATGACTAGCCAAATCTCCATGGGGAAAAATGCCAATATAGATTTCTGTGACAAAAACAACAAAATAGATTTTTGTCAATGTACATAGATTTGACAGGAAGTCAGACAAATCTATCAATAATGAGTGACATATATCTGCAATATTCCCAAACAAAATGGTACATTTGAAGACAAACTGAGAAAATAACTAATTGTGTTACGCGTGACACAGATTCATCTGGACTTTTTGATCACAACATTGTAATTCATTAATGCAGGTTAATTCCCAGTTTTCCTGGGAAGAACTGACCAGATACACAGACATATTTCTAAGTGCTTTCTCAAACATCCTTCAAAACACTAATGTGTCAGAGAGGGACAAATTAGTTCTGAGGATCCTGCGGTTCAAAATCACAAGATGGAAATCTGAATTTCCTACTCTGGAACAAACTTTTAAACCATTATCTTTAGTTCCACACATGGCAATAATATACAATATTACAAGTAGATGATGGAGAGTTGTTATATAGGTTTTTCCTGAGTGACAGCACCTTGCAGTAGACAAACAAATGTATTGCCACTGTTCTTCTGTCACAAAAAAAAACAAGCAAGGAATTATTATTTCACTGCCAGGTGCTTTCTGTGCTGCATCCACATGGAGACCATGAGCACCAAGTCTCCAAGCTCTTGGGAATATCTTAGTTAAAACTTCAGCTAGGGAAGGGGGAATGACTAGTTAAGAAACCCCATAGTTGAAAAACTGAATTTAACATATGTGTATTCCAAGCCAAGCCTCTTATCACACGCAGCACCTTGGTGAGTACGTGGGGATGAATTATTTATCCAAGATCTCCAGGTGCACACAAGTTTTACCCAACCTTTGGGACAGGTTCTGACAGAGCTGGGAAGATGCAATTGGGTTCAGAAGCCACAGGGAATTGCCTAAAGTGTGTGTCTAGCAAGACAGCTCTGCAAACAGATGGCAAGACCCAGATAGAAAATGCTTTTTAAGTGAAAAGTCAGAAACTCATGAAAAAAAATGTCTTGCTCATAACAAATTCTATAGAGCCTCCAAAAACATCTGAGGTAGTTGTTATACATAAATGGAGGAGATGAGCCAAAGGCAGCTTGACTCAGGGGGAAGTGTCTCCAACACAGGGCTCTGATTCACCAGGAGGTGTGCACTGCCCTGGATCCCAGCAGAAATTGTAACAATGGGAAAGCTGTGAGAGCCACTCTGTGTCCATCCAAACCCTGGAGGTGTGGGAAGTCCCTTTCCATGGACAGGTTACTGACTGATGGAGAGGAGCACAGCCCCTGCCATCCCTGTGTCCCAGAAACTCCCAGGTCAACAGCTCAGCCATGGACAGAGAACCTCAGAGAGCCTCTCTGGCATCTGCAGCTCTTCTGCGATAATTTACTAATACAGAACACTCCTTTTATACTCATGTGTGAGGAATTGTGAAGGAATTTTGAATAAGTT
>JAHXMQ010012342.1:34362164-34376021 GCA_020466415.1 Ammodramus savannarum pratensis
CTCCATAAACTGCCCAGCATGCTGCTGCTGCCACGTGTTTTGTCAGGAGATCAAAACATTTTAGTTTTGAGGACACAAAGTACAACTTCCCCAATCCATCAGGGGAAGAAACACACCCAACAGAAGCACAGTGTTCTCGTGATGTGATTGGAACTAGGTGACCTTTAAGGCTCCTTATAAACCAAATAATTCTGGGATTCTGTGCCCACTGTCAAGTTTAGGGTCAGAGGTAGAAGCAGACCAGGTCTGGTTTTAAACCCTGTGACAGAACTGCCTTTACACTGAAATTTCAGACTAGGAATGGTCTTTTCACACCACACCCCTTCTCCAGACCTCTCATGTTAAGCTTTGATCCTATTTCTATGTATGTCTCAAACATTGATATCTCCATAGAAAGATGGGTTAAAGAGGGACAAAAATGCCACCTTCACAGCTGTTGCATGAAGCAACATGGATTTTATAGTTGAAATTCATCTTTATGTACATATTGAGGCAAAAGGTTTGGCTTGACTTAATTTTAATGATTACAGACATGAAATCAGGGCTGTTGCACAAAGATCCAATGCACCCAGAAGTTTTGCTCCTCAGCAAGATATGAAAAGTTGGCAAGTATGTCAAGGTCAGGTTGGACAGAGTTGAATTGTTACAGACATAAATATAAGATAAAGAGAGACCAAAAGATCTACCTTTGGTATGTGCAGTGGTTTTCCCCTAAGAGATTTAAGTGAGGTGTCAGAGTTAGGAGTAATTTTAGGGTGCAAATACATGAATACATGGTTAAGGACTAATGAAAAAAGCAACGAAAAAGAAAGCACTTTTTCCTTTACTTCCCAGCTGAAAGCAGGTGCATTTTAGCTGAAAACATTCATGTAAAACACACAAAGTTTGTATGATATTAATATTTCTCTCCCATACCTTAACAATTTCTCTAATAAATAACCCAGGCCGTACACGCACCATTAGTAAACCTTCAGAATCATAAAAAGGAAGAAGAAAGTTAAGCTAGTATGGCTAATTAAAATTAGTTTGTTGGAAGTTTAATCAATTAGCCCAGAGTTTTCAAGGCAATATTGCTGCTATTCACGCTCAGTGGAAGCACTTTCAGGCAGCCCTTTATTGCAACATCTCTGCTCAGATGACCTTTACTTCATAAAGCACTGAGCTAAACATTTCATACACAGGGCAAAATCTGTTTATTGAAGGATGCCAGGGGACTGTCTTTAGGAATGTGATTTGGCTTCACTTGGGTGATTTACCAAAGACAGAAGAAAGTTGCAAACCTATTTGTAGGCTTCATTTGAAAGCCATGCCATTTCTTTGTAATGCTCCCTCATCTCAAGATTTGAGCTGTGGTTCTGCAAATAAACCTTCTCCCAGACATGCTCCAGTGATTGTCTTGGTAAACCAGAAAAAAACTCCACCACAAAACACAGGACAAACAAACAAACATCCTTCCACACAGCAGATGCTTTCTCAATTACTTAATTTGACTTTTGGGTAATTCAGACATGATTTCAGGGAATAATATTTTCCAGACAGAACTTATTTATTAAGCAGTTTGTGGTTGGGCATCAATTAACCAAAACAGGCGCACATCTTTGGGAGGCATTGGTTTCCCAATTCAGAGAGGGGGAGAGATAAGGGCATTGGCATTGCCACAGGGTCCCTAAATTCAAGGTGGGTCCCCTGTTGAGGACCCACCCTGGAGCTTGTGAAAGCCAGACTGTTGAAACAGCACCTGACATTTCCCCCTGAACTCTGGAGCATTTGCTGATTCACTGCCCACACAGGGGAAAAAAAGCACATTTACAGCTCACAACAGTGCCCTGCCTGGCTGAGTGATGTGAAACAGATTTCTGGGCTCGCTGTGGAAATCCCAGCACTTCTTTTTTGCTAATTTGCAACCCAGTTTTGAACTTGGCTTTTCTGCGGTGAATGGGATGAGTGGTTCCAAACCGTTCTTAAAAATAGGAAGAAATGCGTAAATCCAAAGATAAACAGTGTGAGTTCATCCTACTGTATTTGAGCTGCATGAGTCTGTGTTGGTTGGAGGGGTGAGGATGGGCATCAGGAAAAGGTTTTTGAGCCCAGAGGGTGCTGGCATTGCCCAGGCTCCCCAGGGAATGGGCACAGCCCCAAGGCTGCCACAGCTCCAGGAGGATTTGGACAACGCTGCCAAGGATGCTCAGGATGGGATTTGGGGTGTCTGGGCATCGAGTTGGACTCAATGATCCTCGTGGATCCCTTCAAACTCAGGATATTCCATGATTCTACTCTATGTTCTATCCTCTAGTGAGCCTTCCATGGGCATTTTGTACAGCAAAATCACCAAAGCCTGAACCAGGACCAAGCTATCCCGTTTATCCCATGCAATACTGAGGAATTCCTCAGGATATTGAAAAACAGCTCTGGAGAAACCTGGCCTATTGAAAAGTGACCCTGCCCATCTCATAGAATGAGATGTGCTTCAAGGTCCCTTCCAACCCAAACCATTCTGGGACTCCAGGATTTCCTTTCAGAAAACCTGGATGTAGTTATACCTCTCTTTGTTATCTTTCCTATACTGAAATGTTACTGAGTGCTGAAGCCAGTTTTAATCCTTAAGTGAATCCCAAAACTCATGAACAAGTTTGGTAACAAATGATCCAATTTGTAAAGTTGCCTAAAATTAATTGGGGCAAAAAAGCTGCTAAACATTGTGCCATAAAAATTCCATCCAGGACAGTCACTGTTTTCACTATCTAAATGGGATCCAGTTTCCTCCCTTCCATTCTCTCTTTTCTCCACTTTAAATGCAGTTTCATGGTGATTGTTTTTTTAAGTAAATGCCTGGTACATACCCAGCCATAAGAGGAATACCAAGCCCTGTTTTTCCTAATTAGTTTTGATTGTCTTGTACAAACTCTGGAAGAAGTAGCACCATATTGATAATTTCTAGAGGTAAGAAGAACTTATGTTGAAACAGAAGTGTTCCCCAAATTATATTTCATTTATTATTCTCTTTGACAAAGTCAGAGGTTCATCAGAGCAGTTAACTGCAATGCACACTTATTGCAAATTCTGGATATTCTTTTAAAAATACTCTTGCTTGTAAATAATTCAGATCAATCTCTAGTTTTCTAATCATCAAAACCTCGGTTGTATGTGACAATTCCAGTAAAAGATACATTCCCATAATCTATCAACTAATAACACGTTTTCAGGAATGGAAACTTATGTAATATGCTATTAAAAGACAACTTGTATTAAAATAGTTGTATATATCAGAATAAAGTGAAATTCTCTGTATGAACACAAATCCCAGCAAAAACTGGAATACTTTTTAATGCAGTTAAAAATTTCTTGACAGTTTCTTTAAGTTTAAAGGCTTGAAAATAATGAAACTTGTATCAACATTTGCCTATAATGATACATATACCTATTCTTCAAGTCATAAAAGTGAAAAATACCAGCAATATCCTGAAAAAAACTCTTAAAAAATTATAAGGCAGTTATGCTTATTCCTTGAAAGTAAACCAGACTTTCATAAATTCCCAGCTAAAATGCTGCCAAACCAAATTTTATCAGTTTCTTGCATCCAAACATTCCATTTGCCTTCTTTCCCTCTGTTTTTGGGGTGGATTTTTTTTTTTTTTTTTTTTTTGTTTTGTTTTGTTTTCTGAGACTGTGAAATTAGCAGTGTTTATTCAAAACCCCATCCCAAAAGGCAAGGGCTGGGAAGAGGAAAAATTCCCTATATTTATCAAATTCAGTAGCATCAGATAGGAGAGATGAGAATCACTGAGATAAAAATCATTAAATTATGTTTCATGTAAAGTCCTGTCTGCCCTTTGAAGTTTGAGAATAGTGGGACAGGACAAAAGTGTGTCTGCAGCTTTTCCATAAACTGTGACAAGGCTCCTTTTTGGGAAACTGAGAAACTTACTTATTTTAAAATGACCCAAGTTATACACACACATTTATATATAAAGTGTCATGAGTTATTTTGGTGATTTTGGACCAGCATCACATAAATAAAACTTAAATGCATGAAAGTCAATATTTTGCTTTTCTACTTCTCAGCCTTTTCCATCAATTACACTAAATAATAAGAATTTGGGAGTTGTTATTACAACCCTACAGCTTCAATTACCTTCATTCCAAAGACATTTTCTAGCCAAAAAGATTTAAATTAAGAGCAGAAATTTCTAACAAGGTGCTGAAGTTGATCCCTGTCCTGGAGCAGGTCCTCACACTCATGGCCTCATGGAAGTTAATTCTCCCTGTCACCAAGAATCCTTCTTTTTAACCCAGTGAGAACAGAAAAATACTCATAATTGAGACACAGAAGCAAAATATCAGCTGGATATTTTTCTGTCTGCCTGTTCTCACCCAAGTTCATCACTGTCAGAGAGTTCATAACTGCACAAAGGAATTCAGTAGGCAAAAAGCAGGGTCTGAAATGCTCTCTCAGGTGCATTTATTGTATTGAATACAATACAATCTCACTGCTAGAGAAGGATTTTAAATACCTAAATCATATGAGGTATCTCTGGAACAGAACTCAGCTACCAGCTTGCCAGAATCTCAACTACACAAGATAAAAAAATAGCCAAATACGCAACCAACCAAAAAACCCAAACCAACCAAACAAAAATTAAAGAAAGCTTTATAAACTCAGGAGATGCAGAGTTTCACTTTAAAAAGAAGCATTAAAGCAATAATTTCCATAACTCTTCAATAAAACCACACGACCAGCAGTTTCTCAAGTGATAGCACCAACTTGGACTCTTGTCTACACACACAAACACCAAAGATAAAACATTTTTTAAAGTACTGGGGACCTGTGATGTGCATCGCTGGCATATGCAGGGATTTCCACAATCAGATTCTGTCTATTCCAGGTGCCTCCTAATTAGTTTTCCTAACTATTATTTCAGAGGAAAAGATCCTCTGGTCCACAAGCAGAAGGAAAGCTCCATAATCTTTATTTCCTAGAAGTTACTTATAACTTATCCTTGTGGGATAAACCCACAAGGATTTTACAAAGTTTATGAAAGTTTTCCTTGTGTTCCTGCCCTTCCCTGTTTAGAGATGCCCACATCTGCTCCCAGGCTCTTCTTTAAGATGAGGTATTTTCACTTATGTTCATACTTTGCAGCTCATTATGTTTCCAGACCTGTTCTGTCTCGAGGAGTTTGAGCCATCTGAACCCCTTGGGAAATGCATCCTTCATGTTTGAAAGTCTCCAGGTGTTAATTTTATCTGAGTCAATAGAAGCAGCTTTCAAGCTGGAAAAACACAGGAGATGATCCAGGGCTTTGGCCATTCTTTAACATCCTTACCCATAACAACTGTGGGCAAAACTTTCACCCATAGAATTCAAAAAAACAACTGAAAATTGCAAATGAAGTTTTTCCACCTCTTCTCTCCTTCTTCAGCACCAGATTTAGGTGAACAAAGGCCTAATTTTCAAGGGAGTTAAACAGAAACCACATTGACATTTAAGGGTATTTCAGTTTCCACTTTGACATCTAAATAAGCAGCGAGATTTGCAGCCGTGCTTAGAGCAATGGGAGCAGCAGAAGGCTGAGAACATTTGGGAAGCTCTCCCCGAAATTCATAAAAATTAGCAAGACTAATTATAAGCAACTTCACTAAGCTCAAATCTTAGACACTTCACATGACATCAGGGATGAACAAGGGTTTGGAATTTCTCAGGAGCACACAAAATGTAACTGCTTATCTAGAATTCACCTTTTTTCTACTTTTTTTTCTATGCCCCAAGCCATTTTCAACTCACACAGTTAAGAGTTCAGGTTTGTTGTTGTTACAGAAATTTCCACCATGATGCTCAAAATCATTGTCCCTTCACTGATGGAGAGATTTTACAGGAAATTTCCTGCTCTGCTTCAAAGCAGCTCAGTCCAAAGTGGTTGTTTTGAAGAGGACGCCCAAAATGGACAGCAGTAAGCAGATACTTGTAAAGAATCAATGAAATTTTGATGTTGGAGTTATTTCCACAATTTTAACTGTAAACACTACCCAGAGAATACACATGATCTTCTACTTGCCTCAATTCCACCAGGGTCTTACCATCTTTATAAAAAAATCTATTTCTATGACTACAGTCTAAATGGATATTCAACTTTCATCAGACACACACTGAAAAGCTGATACCCTCCAATTTTCCTTACTTATCATCTTTATTTTTCACATTTAAATCTTGTCACTTTAGTCCAATTCATAAAGAAACCTGCCTGAAATGAAGTGCTCAAATTTATTGCTCTGTTTTACTGACTGTGCACCTGAAAACCTACAACTTCATGCAATCAGAAAGTAGATGAATGAACCCAGTCAAGGAAAAAAAAATAAAAGAAAATTCAAGGATGAATAAATGGCAACACACAATTCCCTACAGCAGCCTGACCTGAGCATCCCAAGGGAGAATCATTTTGTTAAGAATGAGTGCAGCATGTTTGGGAAACGGTGCACTGTCAATACAATCTTTACAATTACAGTCATATGATCAGTGCATCTGGAAAATAACAGTCAAGTGATTAGACTGAACTTTGCCTGGATCGGGCAATTTTTACACGGCTCTGTCAAATGTCAGACCTCCTTCTCCCTCACCAATTTCAGCAATGTTGCACCATGATTTCAAGCAGTGAATCATGCAGCCCTGTGCCAACCATCTGTTTCGTCTGCCCCCTCAGTGTCTGGAATGAGATGACGGAGGGCAGGGCAGGATTTCCAGAGTGGCCATTAATGTTCCTGGAGGAGGGGCCCTGGCGACAGATTTTCCATCTGAAATCATGGGCTGCTAAAAACTGGCAAGGGCTGGAGAGGAGTGAGTAGCAACATAATGCAGGAAAGAAGAATTAATAAAGGAAGGAGGAAAGAACAGAAGGGAGGAAAGGACTGGGAAAAGGAAATTTGGATGTGAAGGAAATTTACGGTGAGTTTGGATGGGGAGGAGAAGAGGTAAAGGAAATGCCATTATATGAAGGAAGGAAAGCAAAAAGAAAGCAGAACGACCCCTCCCTATTCAATTCCCCTGCACCTTTTCTGTTGGGTTTGTTTGTTCTTCTTTAGTGAGGAACAATTATTAAAACAGACTTGCAGTGTCCACTAAAAATTCCAGCAGTCTTGGAAGAGATAACAAGACAAGCACAGGAAAAAATGACAAACAGAAAAGGAATAAGACAACTCTCAAGAGTTCCACTTTAACCCAGGTACCTGCAGAAGAGCAGGGATAAAGCAAATACTGAGCTCTGGGAAAGTGGAAATATGGGAATAACAGGGTGGCTGAAGGGTTCTTCCAGATATCTCCTTTCGCTAGTCATGTCCTACAAATTCTGATTGTCACAAAACATTTCTGAGAACGCTCAAAGCACAGATCCAGAATTCCTTTAGACAGAAAGAAATATTCGGATAGAAAAATACCGCCCTTTCTACAAAACAATCCCCCAAATGTAAGAAAAAATAAAAATCAATATTTTAGGTAGAATGATATGATACGAAATCAAACCAAAGCACAAACCAAATATACAAACTCCATCTTCATTTTCTGATTTTTGAGTTACACTAAGCATTTTCCTACTGTGATACTGAGCACAAAACAGAAATTCATTCCTCCAACTATCCCTGGTCAATCCTTCAACAGTCCAAGCTGAGATGTCCCTCAGCAAAAAGGAGGGGTTTTAAATTGCACATGAATGAAGGGAGGTAGATCAACAAATTGGTCTCAGTTTCACTAAAGAAAGCAAAATATTGCTACAGAAATGTATTGTGCTTTTTTATAGTTATCAAAAATGCAACATAAATCTAAGTCTGTGACAGTAAAAGCATTTCTCTGAATATCAACTCATTTTCTGAAGTAGACTAGTTGGGAAATCCAACTTACTACTATCCAGACATAATTAATTAGCTCCATAAACCTAAATTGTACCGTTTGATCTGTTGTCAGAACATTTGACATCCATAAAATAATAACAATATTAAGCACTTCAATCATGTATAAGGAAGCAGACCCTGAATTGTGTTACTTGGCTAACCCAGAGGTATTGTTTTGCCAAATTTGGCCAAATTTATCACTATCAGAAGAGTTCTGTATTTCACACAAGTCAATGTATAATGCTGCTGCTACTGAACAGCACAATATTTCTGTCTAAGCATCACCTAAACATTTTTTAATAAGCATATTTTGCGAGATAAAAATACAGCATCCAATTTTTCATAGTATTTAGAGCATTCTGGAGTGACTATTATTAAAAATAACTTTTTGAATGTTTATTTCCATGATAGGATTTTTTAAATACTATTTGTGTACTGTATAAAAAAAAACCTTGAAAAAAAAGAACAATTCAAACACTAATTTACCTGGAATAAGTGGATAAATTAATTTTTTGGGGGAGAGGAAGATAGATAAGGTTATAAAAACCTTATTTACAACACTATAATTTTTTATTTCCATTAAAAATTGCAATATAAATATGGTAGCTGCTTGCAGGTGGATTTTTTTATCCCTCAAAGTAAATTTTGGTGAACAGTTCCAATTAAAAAAAAAAATCCAAAATATTTTATTTTATGTGACAAACAGAAGTTAAATATTTTTGAACAGGAATGAACCAAATTTTTAAGCAATCATCAAGTTGTGTTCTGATTTTTGCATCCTCGATTTTGCACCTGCAGTCAAGCACAAAATTGTGGGCACAGTCAATTGTGAGAGCATCTCACTGTTTGATTGTACCAGCAAATTAAACAGTATCTGGTGATGCCTGGCTGCTGTCTGCTGCACCCATCATGGAGCTCAAAGGCAAAATTTAAACAAAAGCTTTTAAAATAAAATGTGTTTGCATCTGAAGAAAGTTCCCAGGGTTCTTCCTGCATTTCATGGCACATTCACACACTGGATTGGCTGGAGTGGCCAAGAGACTCCTTTGGAGCTCAACCTGCATTAAGATCATTTTGAAAAACAAACTTATATTTGGATTTACAATCCTGAGGTAAGTTTTCCTCCTGCAAAGACCCCAAGGTGATTTTCAGCACTTCTTTTCTGTTGTGACCCTTTCCATGCTCAAAGTTCACAGCAAAGGTAAGTAAATACACATAAAAACTTGGTGGATTATTTCTTGGACAAGGCAGCAAATTTGTTTAATTTTCAGCTTTAAAACCTATGGATATGTGGCAATTCCTATAGCTCACTCCTGTCTATCCAATGTTAAATGCAGTTTTCTTATCACAACCCCAAAAATGCACCGTTCATGTTCAGGATAAAGTTTGCCCACCAGTTCAGCTTGACATTATGCTGCAGAGACATCTCCTTGTCACTGTTTTTGCTTTGTGGCAGCTTTCAGGAGAAGCTATTACTACTCACAGCAGTAGATTTGACAGAGAAAATATGAAATTCATAATTAATCTGCAGTGACTTTGTTGCTCTTAGAGAGGAGCAACAGACTCTCATTTTTATTCCTTTTCTGTTATCCCAATTTTAGCAGTCAGGAGCAGCAACAGGCTACCATTAATAGCAAAGTGGACCTGTTTGAGACCTCTTTGCGATCCCAATCTGATTGTCTTCTTGCAGTTTTGGGAACAAAAACTCTTAATTCCATGTGGAATATGAGCATTCACCATGCTCAAATGCCAGGACACTTCCACCACTTCCCTCTGGCTTCTGCAGTTTCCTTTCTTCAGGACTGCTATGTTTCTCTTCCACTCTCCCCTCCTTGTCTCCTCCCCCAAAAGCATGTTATTCTCAAAATTCTTAGTTTAACGAGGGGCCATTTTGGTGGAAATTGTCCCCTCATATTTTTGCAACATTGATTATTTCAGTATTTTGTAAATCACAAAGTCATGGAATGGTTTGGGTTGGAAGGGACATCAAAGCTCACCTCATACCACCCCCTGTCATGGGCAAGGACACTTCCAATATCCCAAAAACCATCCAACTTGGCCTTTGACACTTCCTGGAATGGGATCTTCACAAATGAGACAATGAATATTTGCTCAGTGCTTCTTCCCTTGATGCTGGTAGTGCTCAGTAAACCCATAACCCTTAACTGGGGTATACAGGAAAAAAGTGATTGCTTCATTTTTATGGAGTAGGGGAGAGAAAAATAACACTAAAGGGTCAGGCAAAAATTATTGGATCAGTGGGAGCATCCAGAGATTATAGTATATGAGAATACACACTGTATTAGGAGAGAGTCAATGATACCTAAAATTTCATTAGGGTGACCTCAAGATTTTGATATACAACCAGTCAGAGTTCACCCAACTCTGATCTGGCTTAAACTGAATATCATGTATCATTTGATTCATATTAATGAGAAAATGAATTTCCCTTTCCACCCAGAAAGATCAAATAGCATACAATAATAAAAAGAATTTGCAATAACTTTTATTTTTTGAGTAAGACTGATGAGTTTGTTCTATTTCTAATATTAGCCAGAAGTCTTAGGGAGACAAGAAAGATGTAAACATTTCCCTGAGAATTAATCAAACAAAACAGTAAATAACCTCAAAACTTTGTTTTGTTCTTCTAAAGACTGAAAAAATAGAAAATCCTTTGGTTTCTTGTGCTCCTTTCAGTCTCTGGTGGGTGAGGCTGCCCATGTTTGTTAGGCAGCCAGCTAAAAGTCACGATAAAAGCAAATGTTGTAAGTACAAAGCACAGAAAAGCCCAAGTCTTCCTTTAATGCTTTACTAGCACTTCACTAATAGGCCCATGGGGTGCAGTCAGTCAATAATAACCCAATAAAATCAATAACGATAAACAAGAGTCAGTGTTCTAATAAAAGCAGAATTTTTAAAATCCAAACCAGCTGTTCCAGCGCTGTGCACAAACACAGGCCTGGTGCAAGGGCTCTCTCTGCTTCCAGGGATCCGTGTTCAGCTGCCAGTCCCACAGGCAGCCTCCTTGGAGGAGGCAGAAGTGATGGACAACACACCATCAAAATTTACTGCCAAGGTGAGCACACACATTTAATGCTTGCTTTCTTCCAGGATTTTAATGACACTGAATTTGGGGGCATTTTTTGGTGTTTTTGTTTTTTTTTTTTCCTAATATTTACTTCATGAGGTTTATTCGAAACAAAAACTGGGAAGATTTTTCTGCACTATTTCCAAGCAGAACAGAAGGCTATTTATAAAGACTTTGGTCAACTATGAAACACCTTCCTTGGGTTAAAGTTGGACCTTTCCTACATAACTACCCAAACAATAAATTCACTGTTTCTTTCCCTGAAGGAACAGCCACACACTATAGAAAGTTATTTGGAGACATGAGGAGGAACAGAACTGAAAAATCAGAGGTAATATCTTGGCTGTCATATAATTAAGAAAGATCTGGTCTTATTAAATGATTTTATCTGATTGTGTCACTTTTGCTTTTAAACTCCACAAACATCTAAAAATTAAAGTATATCAAAGTGGAGAAAAATAGCAACAAGTATCTCAATGATAGGCCATAGTTTACTCTGTACTGCTCAGAAAAAGAGATTATTCCAGCCTTGGAAAGTTCATTGCAACCTTGCCCATGCTACAGGTGGGAGACCTAAGACCAAAGGCTCAATCTATCTCTTAGGGAAAAAAAAGTTAAAATACCAAAATTTATATAGCTTTTAAGATTATTGAAATATGTAAGGATTATTAATTAATAGTCTCTGACTTTACAACCAAGTCTAACTTAATATTTTAACATTATTCCTTTGATGTGTAGAGTTTTTATTTCTTTTTACAGGGGAGAGAATTGAAACACAGGTTTGTGCTTCATCCCAATTTTATACATCACACAAAGCTTTAGAGTACTTTGATTTTCCCACTAAAGGCACCTTGGTTTCCAAAAAGAAATACAAGATATTCCCACCAGAAGTGGTTCAGCCTAGAACAGATACCACCAATGAGAAAGAAACTACTGCTAGAAATCTTCAGCTGGTGACATCACAAAACAGGGAAAAAACCAAAACAACTTGAACAAATACCAGCTACCTTCATGGACACAAAGTAATGTTCAAATATGTTACTACCCAAACAGAAGGGAATGAGGGACTCTTAGCAAAGGAATAGTGAAGTAAATGGGTTGCACACATCTACTAAAAACTATCCTAAAAATTTTTTTTGCAAGACAAATTTTTCACCCAACTCGATTTGCTGAGTATTTGGCCAGTGCACAGTAAAGTCTGACTAGGAACTCTTACACAAAGGGTCTACCAAAATCTGATACCAAATTGACACCATCTAATCAAAACAAAATCTCAAGGGAAATAAAGGTTTTAGCCCACTTTCAGTGGCGCAGGTAAGAAAGGAAGTCACAAAGGCTACAACTCTAGAGAAAAAAAAAGATAATTTTCAGCAATTACACCATAGTTGGATATCCTGATGAAAATTCTTCACCAGACAGACTTGGCTCTTGTTTATACTCAAAAATCCACCCCTCTAATGGCACAAAGGACGTGCCCTATCTTTTCCCTATCTACCCTTAGACATATTTTCTTAACTGGGTGATGAAATTTATCTTCAAATATACAGCTTCTTCTGAATGCTCTCTGACAAACCCCATCAAAAAGTGCTCTGTTCTGCTCCAATCATATGTGGAGTAATGGTTTACTCATTTTCTGCATGAAAAGATGGGCACAGTACTTTGCAGAAACCATCAAACCTCTAATTTCGTGTGCTCTTCCTACAGTGCTCCTTTTGCCAACATCATTAATTGCACATGCCTCTGCCGCATATACTAAGAAACACAGGCCTGGCCAAAAGCAGCTCCTGGCACCATCACCACTCTGATATATGCACTTCAGCTTAACAATATTATCAACACATGGCTTTGAATCTTACTCAAAAAAACAAAAAGTTTCACCGTCTCTGCTACTAGTGGAAAAGGGAAAAGTTCTCCAGTTCGAGGTATTGTTTAGGAGGGAGCAGAGAACACCTTATTAGCACCAACTGAGGGGCCACAGCTTATCCTTTTGGCTGAAGCAGAGTGGTACAAGGTTTCTAACATCCTTCAAGACATCCATTATTTTACCACAGAGACACAAGGCCAATATTTTTGTGCATTTTTATGAGGGAGAGGTGCGGACATCCAATCAGACGGAAAGGCGCGGTTACGTGCGCACGAAATGAATTACGCCGACGTCTGTTATAAATCTTTACCATAGCTCAGGAGATCAATTAAGATGTTCAAGCAGCTACAAAAAGGATGATTGAGGCAAATGGCAACATCAGGATGACCATATGGTAAGGGAACGCCAGAACTGCGTGGACATAAAACGCGAGCCATCGGAGCGCCACCGCTAACGAAACAGCGAGCGGGAAACGAGGCAAGATACTTGGAGGAATATCAGGAGGAGGGAAGAACAGCTTGGAATGGAGGATTCAGTGGTATCAGGCTTAAAAAAATGAAAAGTGCCTTCGTTGTTCCTGTAAGTCACAGGTTCAAGGTGTTGGCGTGATGCAGAGTTTACGATCCCAACAGCAACAGTGTGGGTGAAGGCGTGGCTGAATGCTTAAAATAATTATATTCAATACAGGATCATCACCTCTAAACAGCAGTGATTTTATCCTCTTTCCCCTGATCCACAGGGATGGAATGAATTACCTGGCCCTTTTGAGCATCTCAGACAGTTCCTCCCAAGATTGCTCCTTGAGCTGCCATTCCAGGTGCCACCACCCCTGCAGGACACCGCATCCCATGGACAGCCTGCTTCCTTTGCAGCTGTGCCATTTTAACGTCTTAACAGCACCATTAGTTCATCACTGTGCCTCTCTAAGGTTAAAAATCTTTCATTTTCTAAGTTCAAACTGCTGAACTACAAGAGAGAACTGAGCTTAACTTTGCACAGCAGTCCTAAACCCATACTGGGAATGAAAGGA
>JAHXMQ010012342.1:34376121-34398785 GCA_020466415.1 Ammodramus savannarum pratensis
AAATATGGTCATTTTCCATGTTAAAAAGCACAAGAAACATTTTGATAGAAAAAATAACACATTTATAAGGCAGTGTTTCTGTCTATCCAGTATACAAGACTTCTTTAAAAGGAGGGGGAAACTGAATAAATGATTTTTTTTTTCAATTCTAGCTTGTACAGTGACTGAAGTCAAAACGAGTGAAAGATGAGGCTGTCAAGGTGAAGGAGAGTATTAAGACATTTTGAAAATTAACTTCTAGATATAGAAAAATCACTAGAAAGATTTTTATTGATTAAGAGTTATTCTTTTTTCACTCTCTGGGCATGTCCTGTTCTACCCCCAGAGACAGATGGAAGGGTTTTACACATGGCTTTCAGCCTGCTAAGATTCATGTGAGCACCTGCCAGAAATTCAGCAAAAGACCCAACAAACTCTCATTTGACTGAACAGGAAAGTGGGGAGAGAAGGCCACATTAATGCTTGGACAAATATTTTATGTCACAGCTTAAGAGGAGGACATATAAAGGAGATCTAGATTAGATATTAAGGGGAAACTCTTCCCTGTGAGGGTGGTGAGGCCTGGTCCAGAGCAGCTGTGGCTGCCCCTGGATCCCTGGAAATGTCCAAGGCCAGGATGGATTGCTCTTGGAGAACCCTGGGATAAAGGAAGGTGTCCCTGCCATGGCAGGAGTGGGACTGGATGGGTTTTGAGGTCCTTTCAGACCCAAACCATCCTGTGGTAACTGTATTTGATGCAATAATAGGCCAGATCAGTCAGACATCCCGGTCCTCAGACCCTAAAAACCAAACCCATCCATTCAGTCAGAGGAAACAGCCTATGAAAGGTTCAGGAACACCATTTTTTGGGCATTTTATCACCAAGCAACCAGAGAGTTTTTGCTCCCCTCTGACTTGGGCACGGAGCCCTGATGGCAGCTCTCCGACTCTCTTCAACAGAGCAAAAGCTGAATTTCTGCCTCTAGTGGAGGGAGAAGCAAATAAGTGGGGGAAACAGCATCCCCTGAGTGATTGCCAAGAATTCCCACAAAAAATAAACACAGTCTGGTGGTTATGTTCTTAACAGCTGTGTTAATGGGGTTAAAGAAACCTTAAAGAAACTCCGTCTTTTTTTAAATGAGCCCTGTTCTTAAAAACCTGATACGGTACAAGTTTTGCTTTTAAACCCAGTGTGGTTTGCAACTGAGAAAAGTGCCACTCCAGCAAGCATGGAGGTTCCTGAGGGAATGTGCAGGGGTCTCTGTCCCAGGAGAGCCATGGGCTGCAGGCAGGACAGCAAATTCCAGCATTGTGGAAAGTTTCAAGATCTTCTCACACAGAGCTTGTGACAAGCAAATGACAAGCAAAGCCCTGCGTTTGGGTGGAGCAGCTCTACGTGGCACCTCATGATTCTCTTCTTCCTTATACCTTCATTTCAACGATATAGACTTTAAAGTCAGATTTTTTAAAATCATAATTGATGTTCCTTCTATTAAAAACTCCAAACAAAAAAAAAAACAGCAGCACAAAACTAAAATAAAATAGAATTTTAAAAAAGTATTTTTCAGTCAGGTTTTGTTTTGCTTGTGCAAAGAACTCATGGGATGAAATTTAGTGTAAGGAATCACCACCTCTGATCCTGTCCCCAGTCCTTTCTCAAAATAAGCAATGGTCCCAATCCAATGTCAATAAAGCCATTTTCCTTGAAATAAACCATGGCAGGGCAATGCTGTGAAAGGCACCAAAGCAAAAGCAAAACAACCCCATGAATTGCAGTCTGTAGGTACTTTCCAGTGATTACAACATCAGCTCTTGCTTTCTCAACTTATTTATTGGTATTTCAGGGCACTTAGGTTCTTGTGTCACAGCCTTGGTTATCCATTGTTTGCTAGCATGTTTGTTATTGAATCCCATGGATTTCTGAGGAAGGGAAAGGCACCATTTACTGAGAAAAATTGTCTTCTTGGCATTGTTAAGACAGTTCAGAGCCTTGGAGTAACATCACCTTGGCTGCCTTTGGTGTGTGCTTTGGGCCTGGTGAGATCCATGGGCATGAAAAGGGGATGCACAGCACCCAAAATTAATTTAACTGCTAATTAGCCTAATTAAAACAACTCAGAAAAGAGAGAGAGCAGCTATTGATACTTCCCAGGGAGTGCAAGGACATGGGTTTTGTTTGCACACAGCAAACCTTTTACCCAGGTCCCCATCCTTTACATGGCTCTGACAACCTCTCCAGAATCTCATCATCTGACACCTCTCATTTGTAAAAAACAACAAATAAACGTGGAAATACACAAGTAACAGTCCTGTGCCTCTTTCATCTGGTCAGACTCCCCATCTGACATCACTCCTGAGACCTCTTACTCAGGCCCAGCATCACTGCTGCCTCTGACACGAGGCCAGAGAGGGGAAGGAGAGGAAGTTGTCCCTTCATGACCCCAAAGGGACATGCCATGGGCCAGGGACATGAAGGGACCACCACAGGAAGTGTGCAAGGGAAGCTTATATCCCCTGGCTCCTAAATCCACTGTCTCCTTTGGGCAGACAGCCTGCCTTCACATTACTCCTCTGTTAGCATAGAGTTAACAGAACAGCCATTACCCAAATCCCTGACATGCTCTCACACCAAGGGCACCACTGCAGCCTCACCAAAAAGGCCAAGGAAATACTTTTCAAGCTATAATCAATCTGCCAAAATACAATACAAATTCTACAGCAACTAAGAGAAAAAAATGAAACAAGTCCTCAGCACAGACAGCAACAGCAGTGGGGGTCTCCCTGAGCAGCGCATCTTGGAGAACAGTGAATCATTCCAATCTCCCTGCAAATGTCAGCTGCCTGATTCCCTGTGTCATCTGTGGCTCTGAAATGGTTTCAAGAAGGACCTGCTGTTGCTGCAGGGGGTGAGCAGAGCTGTCACAGGAGGGATGGAGAGCATGGAGCTGGGCAGGGTGGACAGCACGAGCCCCTTCGCACGTCACTGCCATTGGGTGCTGCCACGGCTGCACGGACACAGGGGACCTTCCTGGAACCAACCCTGTGCCCAAAGAGGAGCTGCTGGAGCTCCGTGCACCCCTCTGCTGAGCAAAACATTGGTGGCACACTGTGCATAAACACCCATGCCAATTCTCAGTTACAGCACTCAATATGGGCAATCTATTGTGGTGTTTGTGAGGGCCCCCAGGAACAAGTGAGAGATCTGACTCCATGTTCTTAGAAGGCTGATTTATATGTATATTATACATTGTATATTATATGTTGTATACACTGTATATCATACATTGTATAAGTTGTATGTTGTATATTACACGTTGTATACTACACGTTGTATATTATACAGTGGTGTGGTGTTGTGTTATATTACAGAATGCTATACTAAAACTATACTAAACAGAAAGGATACATCAGAAGGTTTACAAGAACGAATAATAAAAACTCGTGACTCCTTCCAGAGTCCCAACACAGTTGACCGTGATTGGCCATTAAGTTAAAACAATTCACATGGACCCAATCAAACATTCACCTGCTGGCAAACAATGTCCAAGCCACATTCCAAAGCAGCAAACACAGGAGCAGCAATCAGATAATTATTGTTTTCATTCCTCTCTGAGGCTTCTCAGCTTCCCAGGAGAAAAACCTGGGCAAAGAGAATTTTTCAGAAAATATCATGGTGGCAACCTGGTGTCTCCTGTTATCAGAAACATAGG
The DNA here is from genome assembly GCA_020466415.1 of Ammodramus savannarum pratensis. NCBI lineage: Eukaryota > Metazoa > Chordata > Aves > Passeriformes > Passerellidae > Ammodramus > Ammodramus savannarum. Next base: position 34,379,811 of record JAHXMQ010012342.1, read on the forward strand.
TTCCTCCTAAAACAGGTATCCAAGAAAGGTTGTGGCTGCCTCATCCCTGCAAGTGTTCAGGGCCATGTTGGATCCCCATCCCCATTTTGAGCACCCTGGTGTGGTGGAAGATGTCCCTGCCTGCAGCAGAGGGGTTGAAACAAGAATAGCCTTGTTTAACTCCCTTCTAACCCAAACCATTCTGGGATTCTATGATTCTACTCACAGTTACAGATGGACATGCTCAGATTGACTGTCGCAGATTCCAGCTGCCTTTCCTACAGCTGGCATCACCTCTGTCACAGAATCCCAGGATAGTTTGGGTTGGAAGGGACCTTAAACATCATCCCATTCCACCTCCTGCCTTGGGAAGGGACACCTTCCATTAATCCAGGTTGCTCCAAGCCCTGTCCAGCCTGGCTTTGGACACTTCCAGGGATCCAGGGACAGCCATAGCTTCTCAGGACACCCTGTGCCAGGGCCTGCCCACCCTCACAGGGAAGAATTTTTTTAAGTCTAAACCTGTTCTCAGTTTGAAGCCATTCCTCATGTCCTGGCACCCCATGCCCTCTCTTTCCATCTTTCTTGTTGGCTCCTTCACAGAATCAAAGGCCACAATTAGTTCACCCCAAACTGAACAAACCCTGTTTTCTCAGCCTTCCCAAGGGTAGGCATGAAGTCCCCAACACACAAATGCCTTCGCAGCCCTTGATTCCATCAGCCACACAGCAAAAAGACCATTTGGAGAACAAGTACCACCAGCTTCTGGGTGACACCAGTGCAAGACCTTTTCTCTGCAAGGCAGAGGAGAGAAGATAATAAAAGAAAAGTCCTGGAGATGACCCTACTGTAACTTGTGCATGCATTAGTGGCCGTGTAAGAATCAGAGTAATCTCCTTCCCAGCTGGCTTGTAGCAAAGTTAAAGGAGAGGTTTAAACCTCTGTAGACACAACCCTCAAATTCTACTCCATGCACATTAGATGCCCTCAGGGAGATGTTGCAGCTGTGCCTGATCCTACCTTTGAGCAAGTTTTTTCCTTGCTGCCCTGAAACTGCCTGAAAGCAACTTCTTGTAACTATTTAATTAGAGGTGACTGCCACTGCAGAGTGCAGGCTTGGTGAATAAGTCACTTGCACACTGCCACCTGGAACTGTTGCCATCCCAAGCATGGAGCTCCATCCAGGCTGGAGAGGCTGCAGGAGCCTCCTGAGCATGTCCCAGGAGGGACAGAACCCTCTCTGCTCTACCCCCTGCCAATATTTCAGCTGAAGCCACAGGCTAGAGGCGGGAAATAGCTCAGCCATATCCTGCTTTGTTCATGCAGACTTAGCAAGTGTGAACCTGTCTTTAAATAAATGCACACAAACTGAAAATTTTCTTCTACCAAGCAAGAAAGAAACTCTTCAGCTTTAGTTTCAAAACAGTCTCTTTACTTCAAGTAACTTCTATTTATTTTTTTTTCTTATGGTTTGAACACAAAATTCAGCAAAATCCCCTGCTTTCTTCTGTCCTAACTTTGGCTGTAAATCGTAAACCAAAGTGACTCTTAGATTTTTGAGAGGGAGAAAATTTGGAGCCAAATGTGGATGAAAGCACCAGCTGAAAGAACAGTCCTGCCAAGGAGTCTCCCCTGGCCCCCAGACTTTAATACCAATGATCCCTGACACAACCTGATCCAAGAGAACCTTGGGGACAGAAATGAGCAGGACATCTCTGCAAGGGAAACAAACACCATGCTAAATCCTTCAGAATCTCAAGAATGATTTTACCACAGCACCTCCAGTACACACATGAAAAATAAAATTATGAGAAAGTCAAAGGGAATGGGAGACCCCACCACTGGGCAGGAGACAGCTTAGTCAAGACAGAAGGCAGCCTTGAGTGTTCAAAGAGCTGTTCTTTGGCCCCTTCTTCTCATACCAGATGGATTTTCTGGCTGAGACTTATCTGTAATTTTCCTCATAGCTACTTTACAAAGGGAACAGAGCAAAGAAACCACTTGGATCTGGTTTCTTAGAGCAGGAGAGAGAATATCCTCAGTGCTGTTTTGGATCTCATAAGTCACAGGAGGCACCTTACCCCTTTACCTCCCAGTTCAAGTGTTCCTTGCATTTCCTTGATCACAATCCAGTTTTTGCACTTTCCACTTGACTCTAAAGTCCACAAAAGAGCTCGATTAGGTTCAAAAGTGGAGCTCAGGAAAGCTTCAGAAAATCTCCTGAGTCTCTTAAACGCGTAAGCTAGAAAATCCACGTGTTCCAGGTGCTCACACCATAACGTGGGAATACCAGCTCGCCCCAAAGCTGGAACTAATCCAGCCACCTAAACACCATCAAACCAGGGATGCTGGGAAGGGACTCTACACATGCAGGTTTTTCATCTGGCCTCATCCCAGTGATGTCCTGGCACAGACCCAAAGGTGCCAAAATGCTTTGGTGTTCTAATCCGCGTTAAAGCCCTTGCACAGAGCTCTGTTCCACACTTCCCAAATCCTCTTTTCTCTTCAGCAGACAAAGCCCCCCGATTTTCATACATTCCAGAAATGCCTTATGCTTGATCCTAAAAGCAATGATGGCTCCACTGTTGTATTTTTGATGTCAACAGTGTCACATATCCGTGGCCTTCTCACATGGAAAGCGAGGGGGTTACAAAAGCGTTGCACAAACTGCTCCCAGTGAGCAGAGCTTTCTCCAATAAAGAATAACAAGTCAAAATTCCTGCACTTTCTGGGTTTTTAAGGGTGAATTCCAATTTGGTGGGGTTTAGGGGTACAAACGAGGACCTGGCTTTGATGCACAAGTTATCCCAGACTGCCGAACTAAAAGAAATAAAATTTGTGTTCCCCTGAGAAATCTGGCATTGGGCAGCACCCCCAGCCATCCTGGTGGGCACTGAGCTCAGACAGAGCTCCTACACTGACCCAAAACCTCCTTGATACCCCAGAAATAAAAAAGATTGTGTAGGGGTTGCTTGTGTAGAGCAGCCTCCTACAACATGGTCCAAAGACAGTCAGGAGAAACAGGACTGAGAAATATTAACAAAAAACCATGTGCCTCAAATATAGGATAACTTCTCTACCAAGTTTTGGCCAAAAAGCTTCTAAGACTACTTACAAAATTATTAAACCAGTCATTTATTCTTGCTGCTCATTGGCTTGAGCATGTAGAAGAGACTCACTTTTTTCATGGTATCACTCCAGTACTGTACTTCCTTTTCTTTACTTTCAAATATTCCCACTTCACATGAATTTTAATGCCACATATCGGTTAGGAAAGAAAAAATGTACTCAGAACACTGAATATACTAAGTTGTTTTTGGAAACTCTTGGAAAACTGTAACACTACTGAAAGGAACATCAAAAAATAAGTGATCCCTAAAAAAAATAAAAAAAGGAAACCCCCTACACACACATGCACGTCCTGATTCATTCCCTACTACAGCAGACTTTAAGGAGAATATACTACTATAAAAGAAACATATCCTCACTTTTGAAGCCGTTTTCAATATACACAGAAATAGTATTTATACCTCCTCCATGCCTTATCTTCTACAACTCACATGTTTTACTGATGCTCACAGCTGCCACCCCCTCAAACACTGGCTCTATTCTTTAGTGAAAACCTTTCTAAAAATACAGAGGTGGAAAATTACCTTGCACTTTAAATCTATTATGTCATTGAGGACGGGAAATGAGAAATAAGGGAGTTTGGAAAGACACTCTCAGGCCAGAGAGATATTCATCTGTAATACAAACCACGTAAACATGTCATCTCTAAGAGGTACACGAGGCATAAAAGCAGTTTAATGATACACACGGCGTTTTGCAAGCCCCAAAATCTTACAGGGTCATTGTCATTTCCATCCTGCCGCAGAGGTTACAGGCAGCGGGGCCACAGCATTCCCTGGGACCTCAGGACTGACCTCCAAATTTTTTCTGTGTCCCTTTCACTGCACTTCCAGCTCCTGTGTGGCCAGCCCAGCGTCCTCATGATCCATGAGCCCCACAGTGTGTTCCTTGTGGGACAGGGACACCCCACAGCATCCCATAGCCCCAGCAAGGCACGGCAGGAATTACCCCAACTTGCCTTTGAAGATTAAATCCTATCTCCCAGATTTTCTTTACATGCTGACAAAATGTTGTTTTTCACCTTTTTGAGGATCAGATCCTTTCAAAGATTTAAAAAAAAAATAAAAATAAAATATGTAATGACTGCAAACAGTGATTTTTATCCAGGGAAAGCTGCATGTGCCAGGAGGCAGCAGCAAGGGTGCATCAACTTCAGTGAACTCACCGCCAGAGCAGCTTCCTGGAGTTATTACAAAATTCAGTTTCAGACTTGCTTGCAAGAAGACCACAACCCTTAATTAGTGCAGTAAGAGAGGAGTGGGGGGAAACAAGCCCAAAGCCTCCTTCTGAATAATTGTCTATTTGTTTATCACTATCGCTTCCATGGGCTAATTATTTGCTTAAGAAAATACCTTTAAAATTCCTCTAGTAAAAATAAATAAATAAATAAAAATTTAGCCGTTTGTTTTTCCAGTGTGGGGTTTATACTTCTAAGTTTCAGCAACACAACGTACCAGATATTTCATGTTACAGATGGTTGTGGGGAACCAGAAATACTTGAGGGAGGAAGGGCAGGCTGTACTTTTTGTATCTCTTACCGAGAGCTGGTGCCTTTTCAGCAAGAAATTCAGCAGAATCGCAGCAGCTCGTGAGCACTTCTCCAAAACCTGAATGAAGAGGCAGCTCCAGAGGCCACGTTAATTGTGCTGGAGTGCCTGCTAATGTCGTGTTGGAAGTTGCACTCGTGGCTCCAAAACAGAGGCTGAAACTTTATAGTTTAATTTAAAAGTTTGGTGGCACTCAGGACATTGTTGGGATGTGTCTGAGAAGTGGCAAAACCCAGAGCTGCTTCCTCATCCCCCACAGCCTTTGCACAGGTACCAGGTCTCCCTTCCACACGTTCCAACACTCCCTTTTTTGTGTTAACAATTAATTACACACATTTCAATTAGCACTATGATCAATGACCCGCGCGCCTTTGAAGCACAGGGCAGCTCCATCCCCGCAGGAGGAGCCACCAGAGCCCTCCGTGCGGGTTCCAAAGGGTTAAACCCCGAGCGAATTCTTCAGATGTGTAATCTAATACTTCATAACTGCTGAAAATTGGAGCCCACATAATTTATTTTCTTTGGTCCGGGCACATTTGCCTCATGCTTGGCTGTGGCTGACTTCAGAGAGAGACACACCTAAAGCCCTCAAGTGTCCCAAGTGGCCCGTGTCAGTTCTGCGGAGAGATTGTGGTGCTTGGAGGCAGCCCAAGGATTAGGTGTTCCTGAGAAGGCTTTTTTGGCTCCACGGAGCCCAGGGATGCCATGGGAATAGCTGTACATCCACCGGGGATGTGAGCGCAGCGGGACAGCCCTGGTGCAGAGGTACACGTGAAAATAAACGTGTGAAAATAAACACAAGTGCCACCAAAAAGCACCGAGGGGGAAGGAGGCATTGCTGAGAGGAGACAGGCAAACAATTGCTTCATTGTGGAGCCCGAGTGAGGAATTGCAGATCCGAGCTCCACCTACAGTCCCCTTTGCAAAGCTGACTCCGCTGCCTGCTCCCGGGTTTTTTTTTTCTTTAATTTTCATTTTTAATAGTTCTATTTTAGCTTTTTCAACAATTATTTTCACTGCACGAGCGACCTGCATTTCCTATTTCAGCTGAACGTGCACACAGCCAAAGCTAATGCATTGTGCCAGTACTTTTAAAGTTAGTTTATTTTCTGTATTTTGAAAGTAAATAGCCTTTTTCCTGGAATTTATTTTAGGATTCCATCCCTATCATTGGCTTTCATTTTTCCCAGCTTCATATCGTCTGACAGTATTTCACATTTTTATTGCAGCTTGATTGCAGTGCAGCAGTTTCATCATTCCAGAGGAAAAAAAAAAAAAAAAAATATTTGTCTAAATTGTACTCTTGCCCTCCTTAAAAATAAATAAAAATTAAACCAAGCTTCATACATGACTGGGGCTGCAACTTTTAAAAGCAGTAGCCAGCCTCTGAAAGCATCAAGGAAAAGAATCATTTAAAAAAGCCTTGAACACAAATTCCAGCTCTGATGTGGTGCCCACGGGGTCCCTCCCATCCCATTACCTAGGATGCAGCTTTCCTGGGAAGAAGATGGAAATCCCTCCTGGAAAAAAGCTGGATGCACAACCACTGGCCCTCAGGAGTTTGTCTGGGCAGGGCACCAGGACAAGGCCAGCGTCCCCACACCATCCTTGGGGATGAAATGCCACCAACTGGGCAAACAGGACAGAGCTACAGCCAAAACTCATCTCCACCTGACCCAGAAGGGATTGGAACATTAAAGGGTGGGGTCCAGCTTCTGGGCAACTCCTTCACCCATCCTAATGGTTGGACTCAAGATCTGAGATCTCTTTTCCAACCTGAACAACTCCACCATCTCCTGCCATCCCCTCACCTGATGTGTGCACCCTATACAGGGAGCTCAGTCTTAAGTGACAGAAGAAATCAAAAGTGGAATAAGCAAGTACTTTGAGCACACTGTGCTCTTTCCTGATAGTTCAAGCCCATCCAAGCCACTGTGCTGGATCAAATCACTGAGCTTCATTTGATACCCAGACTCCAGGTCTGGCAAGGAGTTGAAGCCCCCTTCCATTAAAAAAATTCCTACATTCGTATTCCTGCCATAATGTTGTTTGGAAAGACACAAACTAAGATGGTATATCAAATCATGGAAGGAGGTTCCAGTTTCTGGGCAACTCCTTCACTCATCTTAATGGTTGGACTCAAGAATCTGAGAGGGCTTTTCCAACCTGAACAACTCCACCATCTCCTGCCATCCCCTACACCTGATGTGTGCACCTTACACAAGGGAGCCGGTGTATTAAATGACAGCAGAAACCAAAGTGAGACTATAACAGGTACTTTGAGCACATTGTACTCCTTTCTGATAGTTCAGACCCACCCAATCCCCTGTGCTGGATCAAATCAGCTCCATTTGGTGCCCAGTCTCCTGACAACACCAGGTCTGGTGAGGAGTTGAAACCCCCCTTCCATTAAAGAAATTCCTACATTCATATTCCTGCAGTAATATTGTTTGGAAAGACACAAACTATCATGGTATATCAAATCATGGAAGGAAGAAAGCAGGTGAGCAAGACAAAAAAGGAAGATTTCATTTAGAATAAGGTGAGGAATTAATTTTTTAATTTGTAAAAGGTTCTTAGGTGTTACCATGATCGACTAACACAAGGGAATGGAGCATCTCCCTGCTGAGGGAACTGGAGCTGCTCAGCCTGGAGAAGAGATGGCTGAGAGGGGAGCTCAGGGGAGCTCATCCCCATCTGTCCCTGTCTGCAGGACTGAGCAGGGCCAGACTCTGCTCTGGGTACCCAGCAGTGGCACCAGAGGAATGAGCAAGGAGTCAATTCCTGCTCCCAGGAATTCCCCCTGCACAGGGAGGAAAAATTTTCCTGTGCAGTGACCAAGCTCAGATCAGAGAGGCTGTGGAGTCTCCCTCACTGGAGATATTCCAGAACCATCTGGACACAGCCCTGTGTGCCTTGGGAGGTGGCACCAGTGACCCACTGTGCCCATAACCTGAACCATCCTGTGATTCTGTGCAAACCCTCCTATCCGCTCAACATATGTGAAAGATCAGACAAGCAGTTTAAAATCTCTCCAGATCTTGCAAGAATTTTTAATGAACATTATTATTATCTCACTTCATGGGTCCAACATGTCCAAAGTTTACATAGCTCCCAGATGACAGAGGGGTTTTACCATTCTTTCATCCTAGGTGACAAAGCCAAGTGGGAAGGAGCGAGGGATCTGGATGCCAACAGGAGTGTTGGAAATGGAATACTCTGTTCCATCTCCTGTGCAGCACTTCCTTCTCCGTGCACACTTTTACGAGGCAGATATTTGACCTGTTACACCATGATACATAAAATAATAATAAGTAGTGAGTGGGTGGGTGACCTCACCAGTGTCTTTAAGCCTCCTGCAATGTGTGGGTTACGAGGTTTGAATCACACAGAAGTAGCACCAAATTTGCCTGCTGCTTCAAGGAAACTGCAGGAGGAGGAGTGGCCAACTGGTGAGGAATAAAGGAAATTAATAAAATCTGAAACAAGAATGAGATGAGCAGAATAGAAGCCATAATGAAAACAAAGAAAGAGTAACGACTTGTATATAAAAAAAAAAAAGTAGATGATGGGTCAGTCAAGTTTCTGGTGATTTTCATCCTTGACAAATGCTTCCCATTTGTGGAGAGGAGATATATATATATATATATATGTATATATATGTATAATATATATATAATGTGTATGTATGTTTAATCTTGATATGATAAATATATGTTTAATCTTGTTTGAAGAATAAAAGAACAGGTGACCTTGATCCTTCCCACCACTGTCAACCAGATCAACTCCCTGCCACAGCTCCCACACAGTACAAACGAGAACAGAATCAACTATGAAGTTCACTTAACAAAAAAATAAGGGGAAAAAAAGAAAAGGAAAAAAAAAAAAAAAAAAAAAAAAATCTGTGTCCAGCCTGAATTTCCACCCCTACATCACCCAGAGGTCCAAGCAGCCAGGACTCACAGGAGGTTCCTTTGCCATGAGGCTGCAATGGCCAGGCTCTACATTTATGAATGAAATTGCTGCTCTTTTCCAAATGTAAGATCCGAGACCATGGATGAGTGCCACCTTTTTTTTTTTGCCTTTTTTACAAAACCCTTAGGAGCATGAGTGTGCTGTATTTCTTCAATTCAATGCTGATATATCTGATTTCCCTCCAGGACAGACCAAACATTAAATAACACTGAACAGGCTGAGTGCGCAGCTAAAATACTCACACTGAAAAGTTTTCATTCTCAGCTTATTTCCTAGTTTACAAAAGCTCTTATCAAAAAAGCTCTCTAAATTGGAATTAGTTAGTGATCCAGGTCTCTAAAGCCCAGGGACTGGAAGTGAAGATTTCTTAATTATACCAGCAGGGGCTTGATTTCTATTCTTAGTGCAGCTGGGTAATGTTGTTAGGTTCTTGCAGAGCTCTGTTTCTCACTGGCAGGGGTAGCCCCTGGTTTACTCTGACAAAAATGTAAAGCTCTTGAAATTGAAGTGTCTTCACATATGTAACAAAACGCATACACTTCACATACACATCCAGCAGAGCCCAGGTTCCTTTAAGGCTCAGGAACTCATTACTTGGCAATTTAAACACCAGTCTCAGAGTTTTCACCCAAGAAACTTTCATTTTTTGATTTTCTTTTTCTCCCAGTTGGCGTTTCAATACCTCTATTTCTCTTTTTCCTTGAAAGTCTCAATGTTGCTCAACTGTAAACTCACCTTCAAAAGGCTAAACACGTGTTCCATAACAAACTTTTGGGATTAAGACCCAGATCACAAGAACCTCCAGACTTAAAAATATCCACTCACAGTGACTCAACATCTGAACAAATCACTTCCCTCCTGTGTTACAAGGACAGACCCAACCTAGAGAACAATGACCAAAATCAGCCTTGTACTTCTTGCAGAATAAAATAATTCTACACCCAGATTGATATCACCACAAATTAGCTCTAAAATCCTCAAAATTTTATTCTTGTTCAAGAAAACACGGTGTAAAATATAGCAGCACAAGCCCATAGCTGCAGTTTAAGGCACTGAGGGTAAGGGGTGGGAGGAAAAGGCATATTAGTTTATCATAAGGCTCCTGGATAGAACCCAAAAATTGGGTTGAATCTTCAAGTAGGTCATATTTCTCTCATTAAAATATTTGACTCACACTGGCAATGCTCTCTGAAGATAAATGAACTCTGGACTCGGAACAAGGTAAAGCTGTAATTATTAAAGCAAGTATTTAAATCTCAACTTGACTGTTGCTGGTCACCTTCTTGAGAAGAGACTGATGGTCAGCCTTGGTTTTCTTGCCCACAAAAAACTCCTGCAGGACGAGTCAGCTGCACATCACAAGGCAACTGGTGGTCACATGAGATGCTAAAAAAGGCCCATAAATTTCTGCATCTTTACGTTCCTATCTGCTCAAGCTGTTTTATCAAAACTCAAACTTTCTTGCTGGGAAACGGTTCCCTCTTTGGTACCTTTTCTGCCAAAACCCAACTGTAACAACAAAAGTTTATAAACAATGAAAATTCCAGCTGCTTGACATCAGCCGATGTGAAGCTTTCACTTCACACTGATACAAATATTTACCCTGAGCTCTGGCAAAGCTTTCCTTGCCCATGTCGCCCTTAATCATACATTTTTCCTTGATTGAGTTATGCTTTCCAGTACGTGATTTGCTCTGGTTTTACTTTTTAACACATCCCAGAGGCTTTGTCAAAACCAGCTCTGTGCAGACCATGTCATTTGGTAGCTGCTTGGGAGGACCTTGGCAAACAGCAAAACAGTGTCTCCCTCTAACTGCTCTAATAAATGTGTTTGTTCTTTTCTGACCACCATTTATTCCTCAGATCCCGCATATCCATAAAGCAATGAGCCAAGAAAGTAAGCAGAAACACACTCGTTTTGCCTTTAATCTATTCCCTCGAGGCAATGCACTGACTTCTCTTACAGACACCTTGTAGCTAAGGAGCTGCAAAGTATCGATGACTCACTTTTTGCTGTTAGTTATGAGGCGGGAGGGGGATTATCACAGGGAGCAATGATAAAGAATCACTGGGGTGCTGCTTTAATACTCACAAAATTAAATATACAGGAGTCAAAACAAATACAGCCCTACCTGAGCAAATGGGATCATCACAAACCATTCTGATGATTATAATTATATAATACATATATAATATATTATATATACAATACGTAATATACAATACGTAATATACAATACGTAATATACAATACGTAATATACAATACGTAATATACAATACGTAATATACATATAATTATGTATATTATGTATTGTATATGTATATAATTATATATATTCTTCAAAAAAAAAAAAAAGAAATTTGAGAGATTTCTCACCTACGTTGATATAAAGCCAAGTGCACCAATTGGGAAAACCTCATCTGCAGCATCTAACATGGAGAGAAATCTATTTCAACCTATTCCTGAAAGTGGACCCAAATTTTATCCAATATATTTTTGTTACCCTTTGTTTTTATACCTCTCCCAGTGAGAGAGGACAAAGAGAAACAGCAAAGACAAAGGATGCTGAAGAACTCTGGGCCCTGGGCAGAAGTTCTCTTATTATTTTTTTATTAATTAGATAAATCTTAAACCCAAGCCTGCTAAAGGATGAATCAGCTCCCATCTCTTCCTGTAGGTGGATCAGTAATCCATGGGAAGAGACAGAAAATTGCACCTGAAGTAGCTCCAAACAACAGTTAAAAGTAGCCAACAGCTTATAAAAGAAAATCGGCCCCATTTTCAAGCTGCAAGCAAAGAAGAGAAACCTGAAATCCACTGCAAATAAAGATAAAGGTCAAGGATGAAAATTAAGAACTCCTGATCCACCTGAAAACTAGCTCAGGTGTTCCCTATTTAGTTACTATTTCAATAAAATGCTGGTGCATAACTTATAGGAGCCCAGATGAGTTGTTTGAAACACATTTTAGCATTGCATTTCAATGACAATTCTTTCTCCTTTTTTTTTTAAATTTTTCTTTCTATCTAAATTTTGCTTACTATTGGTGTTTCACAAAGAAAGCTAGAAAACTTAGAAAAAATATGTGTGGTCCTATCAACTCAGTCTAGTTCAGGTCAAAACCAGGCAGTAGATTCATAAATCTTAATTCTAGCCTAATCTAAAAATTAAATATTTCAGGAAAAGGATTAATCTTCTGAAATATTTTAGTATTTTGAATTTAAGAAAATTTCGCTTTGTTTCCATCAGACAAAATTGTATTGCAATATACATTTGTGAGCCTTGGGGTCCTGGAATCTACCACAGGTTCCCAGCAGGGCTTTTGGGAGCAGTGGCAAGAGGGAAAAGCAGTCTGGGATGACTTTTGCATGACAAATTGTTCAGCAAGTGACAGATTCACACTTGGAGCTGGTCACTGCACATTACTCCAGCCCAGCATCTGCAGTGAATTTTCACCTCTGGCTGCAGGAGGAGAATAACCCAGGGTGGTCCCTTCTCCTTTCTCCAGCCCCAGCATGGCAGGGATAGAGAAGAGAAAGGTTTGGGACATAATCACATTAGAAAAATCAACCTGGAGAATTTAGGACAGATTTGGTGTCTCACAGTTTTTCTACCTAACATTTGCATTGCCCAGCTTCAGTCTTTGAAGAGAAAATATTTTGGAGTTGCCAGGAGCATCCTGAGCACTTTAAAATCCTCCAGTAAAATCCCATTTAATGTCAAAGTCATTCAGAAACATCATATACTTCTATTTGCAATATATATATTTTTATTTTTAAATTTTATTCCAAAACCACATTAGGGATATTTTAACATTTACATTAATGCAGTATGACAGGAATCCAATAACTGCACATCTTGTGGTACTGTCAGCCTTACAGGTATCTGTTTTCAATGCTCGAATTTTTGAGTTCATTTGGAAATAAAAAATATTTGCACCTGGTAATGGGGTGACAGAATTCCCCTAAAGCAATGGGAAAATGAATCATCAGAAAGAGCCAAAATATAAAGAACCTACACATTAAAAAACAGCAAAAACCACACCAAAACACAGCAGTAAAATTCATGAGCTCATCTCACAGACACTGGAGGTGTTTCCTTTACCTAACAAGGTATCTGTGTTATAATCATTCCTCAACCCCTCAAAAGTCAATGCACATCAAAAGGTGCCTCTGGGAAATAACTGGTTTAATTAAAAGGAAGAAATGGAGAGCTTGATTCAGGTGCCCAGCAGGATGATCTGTGTGTCTCCAAAAAGGCAGGACATGGGAATATGGATGGAGCCCATCATCACCAGGTGATGCAGCAGGAGCTCCTCATTAAACAGGCACTTGTGGCTAAAATTCCCTTTATTTACCACACCTTGGAGGGCAGAATCCATCTCTGATGGTTAATTTGGGGCTGGAATCAAGGACCCTTGAGGTCCTTTCCAACCCAAACCATTCCATGACAATGGCATCCCATCGTAAGGAACACAGAGACAAAATCAGGGAGGAGAAACCCAACCCATGTGGCTCCCACAAAAATCACCCAACAGGCCACAACCAGCTGCCCTGCCAAGAAAAGAGGAGTCTCGTGTGGCCTCTCAGGTAATTAACTCCCAGGGCTAATGAACCAACAGAAAAATGCAGAACAATTGCAGATGAAATGTCCCACCAAAGTCCAAGGACACATTTCCCATCCTCACATGCAAGCTGTTGTTATTCCCAGAATTCATCTCATCACCAGACACTCAAAGGAAAAAAAACACCAAAAACACATGAAGGTGAACAAAAAACCCAAGCAGATCAAAAGGTTTAGTCTTCAAATTACTGCAATCGAATTTTAAGTCACAAGTGAAATTCATATTTTGCACTGAAACCCCTTTACAATGTCACCAAGGCTTATTCCAACAGAGTTAAAATCAAAAAACTTTCAAGACTTTAGACCACATGAAGGAAAATATCAAAACTCTACTCAGATATGATGTCTTGGTAGAATCAGTTGCTTTTTTCACATCACATTTTCATTGACTGAAAGCAGCTCCAGTTTAGACACGTTAAGAAACCTTTATTTTATTCTTAATTTCTTAGTAATTCTAAGGGTTTCTGTTGCTGCAATGAAAAATTTCCAGATTTCCCACCCCAAATTTCACTATGGATTTCAATAACTTCCTCTGAAGAATTTCCTGGAGTTTCATGGGACTGAACAGAGGTAACAAATGACACTAAAGTAGATTTCATCCAATGGCTTCTATGTTCCCTATGTTATCTGATAATCCTTTCTCTTTCCATCAAATCTCATAAAATCAATTATCAGAGTCTCTTGCCTCTTTATTATCTCCTCAATGTTTTTTTTTTAATTTTCCCCAATATCAGAAGAAAGAGTATAAAAGAGGATCTCTTATCTACAAACAATCATTTATTTTCCTTTTGTTTTTCCAAAGCTGCAAGAACTAGAGTGGAAATTTGGAAAAAAGCTGGATTTTTCCCTATTAAAACAAGATATTCTTCCTAGTGATGGTGTCAGGAAATTCTCTGTTGTAGCATTTCTCTGTCATTCCCAGGTGGAAAGTCAGTAGAGGGAGCACAAGAGCTCACAGCAAAATGTTAAAGGACTACCAAAAAAATCCTTATTCACACCCAACCATTATTACTGGGGAGTTTGTTTTCTTGAACAACCCCACTGGCCTCACCAGGAAAGAAATACTTAAAAATTATATAAGGCAATCTCGTGGTTTTGAGAAAAAAAACAAACCCAAGCCCCCAAAATTCAGCAGGGTAGATGATGAGATAGAAAGCTCTGTCTCAAAGAGAAAAATCAAGCAACTTTCTTAAAATAGGCATCTTAATCATGATGCTGAGTAACTTCCTATTTTGGGAACTGCCACAAAGCATTTCTGGCCATGTTCAGTGCAGAACTTGTGATAAAATGCAATAATCACAGCAGATTTCATCAGGGTCCATCAGAAATGAGCAGCTCTGTGGAGGACCTGGGACAAACTCCATTACATAACTGAAAAAGATGACAAAATTTGCTTGGGTTTAGATTCTGTAATTAAACACAATCCTCAAACCACATTCATCCCAAATTTGCTGAATTCTCAAAGTTTTTCAGGAATTCCTGACATCTCACTGCTGGAAACCTCTGGACTCAGCTGGAGCAAACTTGGAACCATTTATGGTTTTTTTATCAAAACTATGGGAAATTCAATTATTTTTCATGGTTTTGGCTCAATATCAACCAGAACACTGCATTTCTGTGTGTGCTTGGTTTCAACATTTCAGTTTGATTTGAGTGTCAAAGCACAATCAGGAGGACAAAGTTCTTCCTCATATCACTGGGTATAAACCCAGATATAAATAATCACAATATTGATTTTATTGGTGCTCCTCCAATGTTACACCATTTTAAATTAAAAGTTTAATGTGCATTTTGAGGTTGAAAGGGGGGGAAAACCCAAACAACTCCACCATGGATGCCTGAAAACTGTGGAGCTGAACATTCCTCTCATTCCTGTGCATAAAACTGCATTATCCTTTGGTTTGCAAATTTCTACCAGAGGGCTGAACACAGTCACATGTCTAAAGATGTGCAAGATTATGCTCTTCAATAATTTTTAATTATATAAAATTGTGCTCTTTAGTCAAACTTCTCTGAAGACCCAGTTCATGGAACAGCTTTAAAACATTGAAATATCCCACTCCAGGTTATTTTTCCCAAAAGGAGAAGATTCAGCCAAAACACAGTATCTTATTGTTATATTTTTGCTCCCCATCCAAACCAAAAAAATATTAATATTTTTCTTGCAGTATTTTTGCATCAGTAGTTTGGAGTGCTATGGTTTTGTAGAAGAAAGGAGACACAGGGAGAAAAAAACAGAGAAAAAGACAATAAAAATTTTCAGTTGATAAGTCTGGTGTGCATTAAACATCTCCAGAACTGCTCTATAAAGATAACTCCTTGTTTTCTTCTACCCCAACACTGCTCACACCCAAAGCCCTGAGACAGATATTCCACCAATTAAAGGAAAACAGATCCCTTCCAGTCTTTGCATCTTTAGGGAATTTTAACTTGGCCACTAAAAATCCCAGAAAAGTTTTTCTTCCTTCTGCTCTTGATGGAATCACAGAATATGAGCCCAGCTAAAGGGTAGGGCTCATATTTAAGCCCACCCAAGCATCCAGAGAAAAAGAAAACAAAGCAAGGAACTTCTGGAATATTTAAATACCTTGGTATTGTTAAAGGCCGTGAAAACACCCAGCAGAATCTTCCACAAAATTGCAGAATTTTATGAATTGTCTATCTGGGGTCTGAACTGCTACCACAGGACTGAGCAATTCCCAGGGAGTATTTTAATATTATTTTTTGAATGGAGTTACTGCACTGCTCAGTCTCTCTTTTCATTCATGAATCATTTCCTTCTGCTGCCCGGTCCCCATCTCCTGTGAGCCAGGCTGATATTTCCTTGTGTATAATCAAATATTTATTTGTATAAATTCAGCAAGTATGAACTGCCCAAGTGCCAGCACAGCCCAGTATTTCTTGCACTTGTTTAGGGCAGGGACCCATCCTGAAAGGTCAGAGTGTGTAAATTGTGTCTTTATTGACTCTCAGTTAGCTCTGCATCACATCTGTGCAGCTGGAATTTATCCTTCTGATAGCCAAGCTTTGCAAAAAAATCAAGTTCATGATATACATCATTTAAATTAGATATGAATGAAAGAAATATATAGGGGTTATATACTGTAGATTAATATAACATATAAATATAATATATGAATATAATACATAAATATATCATATGACTATAATATATTAAAATATATGTATATATTAATATATGTGTATAATATATATATTAATATATATGTATAACATACATAAATATATATGCATATATATTTTATATATATATATACATTATATATATTAAAGGATGATATAAGAAATAAAGATACTAACTAGGCTACCTTGTCACATCCAAGTCACCCCCTTTACATTTACGAACTCGAGATGCACAAATGTTTAATTATAAATTAAATACTTTAATTAAAATTTCAGTTTTAAAATTAATTTGAATCTTTTTCTAAGGCAAAACAAGACACAAATACCTGCAGAAATGGATTTTCTGACATTTTTTTCCAGCAAGTCCAAGAGTCCAAAATTAGCACCCAGAAACTGAGTCCCACAAACTGATTTAAAATATCATTTCTTTACATAGAAAGTGGATAAACAGCCTACATTTCAGAGTCCAGACTGATAAATACAACCTACACTAAACTATGTTTCACATCACTACATTATAAGAGCAGGATAATGAGGATTTCTGAGTTACAGGGGAGTCTGGAAAAGCCCTACTTATAGCAAAGATTTTAGCAGCATTTTATTTTAAATAAGTTTAATATTAAACTGATGGTAGAAGCACTTAAAAATGCTAAACCAGGAGCACGGAGGCATCATTGATTATAGCAGCAGTTGTGTGGAAGATTCTGCTGGGTGTTTTCACAGGACCTTTGTGAAATACAGCAGAGATGATGGCACTAATGAAAGATACAGCTAATCTTACTTTATGGAGACTCAGAGGAATGCACAATGCTCTACTACTGTACTGGCAGGTAATCTACTGCCTCTTTAAATAAATCTAAATATTAGGTCTAGCAGGGATCAACCTGAGAAAAATGCTAAAATATAACTGCTAAAGTTAATACTTATTTAATACTTGCTTTTCTACAAGACTTAAAATGAAAAGGCTTTCCAACTATTATAAGATGTACAGTCTTAATCTACATTTCAATAAGATATTTAAAGGCAATGCTGAAACTGTCAGGGACCCTTTCTTAAGCCTGGGAGAGGCCAACAAAGGCGTGCTGACAGTTCCCTTTTCCCTGACACGGGAGCATTATTTTATCAAGAAAATGTTATTATGCTCGTGTTCATCTTGGAACTCCTCTTTGCAGACTTTTTTCCAACCCCATAGCTGTGTTTGGGGGCACAGATTCCTCACTTGAGATGTGAGGAGCTCATCCCATGGAGTTAGATGAAGAGATCAATGTACATAAATGCACATTCACTCTTATGTTCTTTGCAGATAGGCAAAAAATGAAACTACAGTGAAATTTCTACAATACCCATAAACTGCAAAAGTACTCTGAAACGTGCCTAAAATTCAACCTGTTGTTTTTCTCTAACAGCCAAATAATTATAGATGATTTTTAGAAGAGATTTTCATTGTTACAATTTCCATATCTGACATTAACATATATATATTCGCTCTTTATGCTAAATACGCCCTTCTGTATTTTCATTTTTCACATCTTTGTTGCAGACACTATAAAAATAGCACATCAAGCACCTTGTTAAATTAACTCTTTCATTAATAACATGGCTCCAGTTTGAAAATAACCCCTCTACTCTTGTGTGAACGTATACATGCAGCCCATAAACAGTTTCTAATTAGTCACATGTGGATTCAAATGCAGACTTGCACGCCATAAACCAACACTGAAGTGTATAAGAAACTGTCAGTCAGATCAAAAGTCAATCCAAAATCATCCCATTTGCAGAGCTGAGATGCTGTCAAAGTCAGTTAGCCCAAAATGTTTAAAACAGCGAACAAACTTTTATTCTAATTGAGCATGAGTTGAAAGGCTGCACACTTTGATGTCTCTGCTTTTATCATTTGTATATAGCTAAAAACAGCAGGGTGAGGGGGATTTTTTTCTTTTAGTTTCTCTTAGAAATAGGAGACATTACTTCTTATTGAAAATATACAGGTAGGTCAGGCTGTATTTGTGGAGCCAACGTATGGTTTGCAATCATGCGTGTAATCACTTACAGCACCGCTCCTCAAAAGTGCAATTAGTGGAGTTTCTCGTTACTATTTAACCTTTTCTTCCTGTCTATTGTCGACCAAATAATTTTTTAAAAGTATCTTGTGGATATTATCTGCAATGAGATCCTGCATCTCCTCAGGAAGGCCAAGGATTTGGGGGGGCATTGTAATTTTTCAATTCTTTCATTCTGCAGGAGGGGAGAGGGCAGCAGAGCCTGCCTGCAGGATGTGTGCTTGAGCAGATGCCTTACAAGCTGAGAACATGCTCTCAGAAACTCGAGAGGCAGCAATGAAAAGTCCAGGCCTAATCTCATTACAGCAGCACTCAGTTACAGCAAGGGAAACCCACACAAAGTGCCAGGTGGGTGGGGAAGCAAAGGAGAAATTCTCTGAGCTCCAGGCACAGCACAAACACACCCAGCCCAGGGCGTCCTGGACCACCCCTCCTCTTTTTAATGAGACATAAAAACCTTGTTGCAAGGAAAAAAGTGAACAGAACTTCCACCTTCAGCTTCACTGGGATCACAAAAA
>JAHXMQ010012342.1:34408532-34422799 GCA_020466415.1 Ammodramus savannarum pratensis
ATTTCCATTTCCAGTGGCACTAAGTGTGGAGGTGCCTGACCAGCAGCCCGACGTGTGCCTGTCACTGGGGACAGCAGGTCCTTTCATCTCCTTAATGGACATCCCTCTCTGGCCTACCTGACTACAATCCTTTAAATTTTAATTCACTTTACATTTAGCCGAGTCATAAATACCATTTAGGTACCAATATTCTGCTTTATGCAATCCCTAAGGTGGTGCTTTTATTTTAATGAAGCCATTTGCAACTTAAGAGGAAAAAAAATATTCCATCTTTGATTGAATATATTTGTCAGTTTTATTCCCGACTGGCGTTTTTATGTGAAAACTTGAATAAAACTAGGGGATAGCTGCTTACCAACTGGGATAAAAGTTTCAGTCTGTTTTTGCCTTCAAAATTAGCTGAATAAATGGTCTTTGAAATTCATTTTGAAAACATCAAAGTTAACCTCGACCAGAATCAAAAATAAAATCCAGAATTAAATTACATTACAAATGAAAAATTTCCTTGGTTATTTAGTATTTTAGAAGAAATTACACAAGAGCAGATAACAGAACTTTCTATTAAAACTGTTACTTTCAGCATTATAGAGAAGCAGCCACTTGCTGCACTTCCATAATCGTATGAGAAACCAAATATTTGAAGTGTTTAAACACCATTTGTTTTCTCAGGTATTTTATTGTGTTTATATTTATAAGTACCTGTCATTTCAGTGAGGGAGGATGTGTGTTTAAGCAATGCTTTTTTTTTTTTCCTTCATGTGTTGATGTTGAAAATGAGGAGAATTGAGGTGAAATCACAGAACTGACAGCAAAGTTCCAAACGTGAATCTGCACAAGACCCTGGAGAGTCTCCCTGTGACAGAATAAAAAGGATTTTATTCTATTTTCACTATCACAGACCAAAATAAGAATGGAACAACCTGGGATAGTGGGAGGTGTCCCTTCCCATGGAACTGGATGAGCTTTAAGGTTCCTTCCAACCCAACCCAGTCCAGAATTCAATGATCACTCCCAATCATGTTTAGAATCACCCAGACTGCAGATAAAAATAATTCCAAATAGAAATACAGCCCACGGAAATGCTAAACACTGTAAACATCAGTAAAAAACATTAAATTCTGCTTTTCTGCTCCCTTAAAATCACAATAAATTGTTTCCCTCCACATCTCCTCACAGCACAGACACTGAAAATGCTTTCCCAAAAAAGCTGCTGAGGAGTGTGCTGTCAGAAACACTCACAAGGACAATTCCAGCTTTAGTTTTATCCCCATAAACTCTCACTGAGGCAGGTAAATGGCATTATGGCTGTTTTATACATAGCAAATTGCATCAGGGATCCCAGAAGGCAGCCTGGCTCCTGCTGAAATCAGTCTGAGTTAAACATTTGGAAATACCACAAATACTTGATATTGTGCATAGAGCAGATCACAGATCTACAGGAGCCAGGGAATGCAGCCTCCCTCGAGGTGAACATCACCTTGGTGGGGAAGAGGTGCTCCAGAATAAATTAAAATTTATACAAAGTTATTAACATCAGCATCTGGCTAATCCTTAAAAAAAATCTGTTATCTGAGAGGAAAGAAACTTTTTGAACTATTTTAAATTTGTTTTATACAAGTTATTGCAATATAAAGACAGAATTGGTGGAATGCTTAATGATTTTGCTGAATTGGCTACTTTTTTTAAATTTATGGGGACACAAATAATTATAAACTAACATGGACAGTGCTGATGCACAAATATGTGTCCCAGCTAACTGTACAGTGCAGATATTTCCATCATTATTGCCAAAACCTCTTTTTTTGGATGTTTAAAAATTTAAAAATCCATCCAGCCTTTCAGTTTCATCTTGACCCACACCATCAGCCCTTCCTGCTTTTTGGGGAGGAGACAATGCTGGGAAAAAATGAGCACCCTCTGCTCAGCCAAAAGGCTAAAAATGAGATTTCAATTGATATCAATTTCATTGGTGCTGCAAATTAACTTGGAGAAGCTGGAATACCCTGCTCAGGCACCACCAAGGCATTGTTCTCCTTGGTGTTCTCCTTGTGAAATGTTCCTTTTCCTGATGGAAAGGAACATTCATGTTCATCACCCCACTTCAGGAAACACCTAGGAAAGCCTTTTGGGATCAGCAGCAAAAAAATATGATTCCACCCAGACTACCACATTCAGTTTGATCCACAGCTCCTGAAGTCAGTGGGAAAAAATGCAATTAATGTCCAACTAATTGATGGATTGGGCCAGCACTCCAGTTTTCAGATGTCTATTTTTTTGAACCCGGCCAAGAGATATTAGAAGTTTGGTTTTAATTAATTGAATGCTAACGAGCAGTGCCAAAACCCACAAGAATGAAATCCTCCTTCCAGCAGGGCTCCCTGAAGCCCTGTGGAGTGCCCATGTGGGCACTGAGGTTCCTGCTCAGACCCAGGGCTATCCATGCTGTCTGTTCCAACATTTTAAAGCCAGCACAAAAGTCTCCAGCAGAAGGGATTTAGGTCAGTATTTACATATTTGTCCAGTGACATTATGGGTGCTGTCAGCTAATGCAACAAATGCATTTGTTGTTTTGATTGTTGATGTTTTGGTTGCTCAGGGTTTTTAGCTGTGTTTAGATTGTTGATATCTAGCAATGCATACACTTGGAGTAAGGGCAGAGGCGAGGTCAGAGCACTGACAGATTCATTTCAGACCTTGCAGGGCTGCTGGATGCTCTGGAGGCAGCTCTTGCACCGACAGATGAGCTCAGGAACAGCTCCTCTCATCACCAGGGAGAGTCCAAGTTCTCATCAAAAAAATGTTGTCAGGCAGGGAGAGCAGACAGCAGGTTCTGTCTGGTGTGGGTCTTGATTTAAGCCTGACATTTCACTAAATAATAGGAATAACAGGGATAACAGACAGCCCTAGTGAAACTCTGAAATGTTCCTGCTTGTTCTTTTATTTTATTAAAAATAAAAGTATTTATTAGAGTGGTCATCGATGTTCTACACTGATTTTTCTTCTTTTTTGTTACATGTTTTCCTAAGCTACAAACCAGAGTTATAAACCTGGCTGGTTTCCTATAAAACAGGGATATCCTGCTCAGCAGCAAACCCCAAGATTTCCTAGAGGACACAAGCATAGTTAATTATTTCTGTTCTATGGGTTAAATGAGACACAGCCAGGGTAAATATGACTTGTCTGAATCCCTCCCACCTGACAGGAGTCAGATATTGTCACCTCAGCACCAGGTCAACATTTCAGGCTGTGAGAAGGGCTGCCCACATCTCCCTGTTAACCACTATCAGATTTATTTATAATTTTATAGTTATAGTATAAAGGTATAGTAGATATACCTTTATAACTATAAAATTATAAAGGACTCTGGTCTAGTTTTAAATATCACTTTATCTTGGCTGCACCCCTTATTTGTGCTTAGACCAGATTTAAGTTAAAAGCAGATCGTACACATTTGTGTCAGATACTGAAATATCCCATTGTTTTAAAAGAAATAAAATTAAAATGTATGCACACAGTTAAAACCCCTACAAATACAGTGTTTTCCTTCACATGCAGGTTTGTTAAATTCCTTCCAAGCCATCTTTTCCCAACATTCCACCCATGAGAAAACAATATTCCCCAGGGCCATATCTCATCCCTGCAACTCCAATTCCCTACTGGCAATCAGGACTGAGTTAAGGACAGCAGGTTTTTGCTTTTTGTGCCTTAATAAACATTCATACAAGTAAACATGAACCAGGGTGGGTTTTGTCAAGGACAAATAAATGTTTTGAGATCTGATCCAGCAGTGAGTGCAACCAGCAAGACCTGAAACTACTGTTGGACCAGTGGCCACCCTGGTCAACTCTTGATTTATACAATTTTATAACATGGTTTTCTCAAACTTTTCTTTTATTTTATTCCAATTTGTCCCTTTTATTGTATTGATTTGTAATCATTCCTTTTATGGCTGTTATAGATTTTGACCTCTTCTAGACTCAGGTGTTCTTTTCTGCTATCTGCAGAATACAGATATTGTATTACCCAAGATTTTAGTTCAAGTTTTAGCCCAAGGTTTTAGTCCAGGTGGTCTTCCCCTTATGGCTCTGCAGTCCATGTTTATAGTGGCAGAATTTTAGACATAAATTTCATTGTCTTGCTGAATCACAGACCATGACAGCACTCACACTCCAGATGCCCATATACCTCTTTCTTTCTCTCTTTTTCTCTTTCTATTTCCCTCTCTTTCTTACTATTTCCCTCTTCCTTTTCTCTCTCTCTCCTTCTTTCTTTCTATTATTTCCCTCTTTCTCTCACTCTCTTTCTTTCTGTCTATTATTTCCCTTTCTCTCACTCTCTCTTTCTTTCTTTCTATTATTTCCCTCTTTCTTTTTCTCTCTCTCTCTTTATTTCCCTCTTTCTTTTTCTCTCTCTTTCTCTCTTTCATTCTATTTCCCTCTTTTTTTTCTCTCTCTCTTTCTTTCTATTATTTCTCTCTTTCTTTCTCTTTCTCTCTCTTTCTTTCTACTATTTCCCTCTTTCTCTCTTTTTCTTTCTACTATCTCCCTCTTTCTCTCACTCTCTCTCTTTCTTTCTTTCTATTATTTCCCTCTTTCTCTCTCTTTCTTTCTATTTCCTTCATTCTTTTTCACTCTCTCTTTCTATTTCCCTCTTTCTTTTTCTCTCTTTCTCTCTCTCTTTTTCTTATAATATATTTTACCTTCCCACTGCCCCAGGCCATGAGGGTTCACCAAATTGGTTTCTGGGGCTCATCTGATGTCTGTTCATTTGTCAAACCGCAGTAACTCACTCCCACAGCCAAACCCCAAGCAAGACTCAGCCATGGCTAAAGATGTTCATGTGCCTTATCAAACACCAGAAAATGTCACAGAACTCTTTCTGTGGTGGTGCTGGCTCCAGCTGGGGGTTTGGCCATCATCCAGAGCTGCATCTCAGCACCAATGGCGGTGATTTTTCCCCAGGAATCCCAACATCCAGGATCTTCTGCCTCAGACAAGTGCACTGGCTGCTCACTCACAATTACTGCTTTGAGCTGAGCCTGCAGCCCATGGCAGAGCTCTGCACACAGCATTTCCCTCCAGCCATGTCCACATAAGTTAGAGACGTGCTGTGACCTTTTATATTTATTTTTCCCCCAGAAAAAAAGCCCCACAAATCTCTTTTTTTTTTACTTTCTGGTTTAACTCGAGGTTTGCTCTGAGATGGGGTTCTCCTTTTTAATTTTACTCTACATTTCACAGAATATTACTGCTTACATATTTAACTAAAGTTGCTATTCATCATTCAGGCTGGGATGAATTTCCCATCTTTATAATTTGTTTGTTTTATTAAAGCACATACCACACCTTACAGCTCTGGGCTTCACCTCATTATTTCTAAATACCCTCCTTAATTGATTGAGATAACACAAATAATTTTATTTTTGATACAGAACCTTCTGTGCAGCCATAGGAGGACTCCCTACTCCCAGTCTTCTCCAACTGCTGACCAAGGAAATTAAAATATTATGGGAGTGGGGTGGTGGGATGGATTCTGCAAACCAGCCCAAGCAGGTCCTGCTTTAACTTGTGGTTTAACTTCATCTTTTGAGAGCACAAAAGGTCCTGGAGATGTGCAGGTCTGTAAGAACAATTTACAGCAAGAACATCTCACATTTTTTTTTCCTTGACACACCACATAATTCCCAGCTGCTGAGCCCCAGATCAGCCAGAGCAACAGTGACTTCCAGCAGTTTCAGTGAATACCTGTGAGAGGATTAACAGGGCCATTAGTGGCAGTAATGATTATCTACTCCCTGTCATGAGGTGTGACAAAAAAACTAAGGTGCAAAATTAAGCTCTTTACCAACTGAAGGGGATTTTTGGCTTAGGTGGTTAAGCAAGAATAGAGGATAGACTGTGCTTCACCTTACAAAATAAATATTAAAGATCAATAAGACACAGTGCAAGACATTTAACAGGCCAAGAGAGATGTGAAATAAAAGCTGCTTTAATAAAAGCAAACAAACAACATGAATGATTTGGACCTGATGAAAAGACTGCAAATTAGATATCCCTGAATGCTAATAAACATCACAGTCACTGGATCTCTTGGTGTAAAATCAGCCACTCTGATTTAGGGTAATGATGTCTAATTTTATTTTATTTCTTTGTTTCAGCTGATAAAAGGCTCACATTGGGGTTTTGAAGGGTGACAGGATGGAAAACAAAATTCTGCCATGTCCTCATGCACAGCACCCAGCCCATGCCCTCAGCCTGGAGCAGCAATGGGTCCTTCTGCCCTTGGCATTTCCTTTGGAAGGGACATTTTTAGTCAACTCTGATCAATTTTGGACCCAATGTGATTCTCAGTAACCTGACTGCTGTGCTGGGTTTGGGGAAAAAAGCACAACAAAGATTCCTCCCAGTCTTCTCAACAGCACTGGAGGCTCTTCTGCTCCAAATTTGCTTTGCTGGAGCTGCTTTGCTGCAGGATATTCCCTGCCAAGACATGCACTTCTAGGAAGAAATTATTTTCTGGATTTAAAGCTGTGTGGGTCCAAAGCAATCCTCCATCTGAGCCAGCACATGGAGTCAAAATTCAATTCATCCATTGATGGCAAGAGTGACTTCTGCACAACCACGTTGCCACTGAAGAGCAGCAAGAACTACTTCTCTCTAAATAAATACATGTGAACAAAGTCTAAATTGATATATATTTTAAATCTAGCTTAAAATAAATGGTGTAATAGGTTAGAAAACTGTATTCCTACAGAAATGTTCAAGTTTTCATGTATTCAACCCATAATCCATGACAAAGGGGTCACAGAACATGACAGAGCTTAAAATTCGTGAGCTTGGTGCAACTGCTCCTGCAGTGTTTGGATTAAACTGGCCACAACTTCCAGGCTTGAATTTCTTCACCTGATCACGGAGATTTCCCTTGGAAAAAACAAAATTGACTTCAAAATATGCATCTCTGAATATGTCACTGTTAATAGGGCAAGTACCAAAAAACGTTTAACTTTTGCTGTCTTCACACTTTGACTCTTTTCTTTTGGAACTAAATATACAAATAAACCTAAATATTGTTGTATTTTTGTCCAGCTATTCCAATTAATTTGTAATTTAAGGCTAGAGCAGAACACTTAAAATACAGAGAGTTTCAGCCACCTTCACCAGATGGATCTATCAGCCACCTTACATTCTTTGGGTTTGACATCTTCCTTTAAGTTGTCCCACAATTTCCCCAAATTACACAACTACTCCTGATTTTTGCCTCAAATCATCCTAAACATTAACTTCCCCTGTTTATGTGCAACAGCTCCTAATGGCTTCAACTCCACCACTGCCTGAAAGAGAGGTTAAAATTTAATGCTCTTTAGCAATAACACTGGGACTGTAAATCTTCACCAGACCTTTAAAAATTCTACCCCAGACTGGACAAAATTCCCTATTAATTCCTCTGTATTAATTAATAGGAACAAACTGCACTTAGGTCAATGTCCAACACAGGATCCCACAACTCCAGGGAAGGGAAAAACCAACAAGAGCTGGTAAAACCCAAGAGTTTAAGTGCAACACATCTTTTCTATCTGACAGAAAATTCCCTCCAAGGTCTGGTTTCATCCTTCAGATCCACCACTCCAGAGGTGTTCCTGATGATAAAATTGAAGCATCTCATGCTTTCCAACAGGTGAATTATCTAAAAAGCAGCAAAATCACTGTATTAAAGAGATTATGCTCTTAACGTAGCAAAAATTAAATTTAGCACGTGCTCAGTGTGCATTTATTCAGTAATTTTTATTATTGTTATTCTTTTTCTGCTTTCCTCTGTTTTCAAAACCTTGAGCTTTCTCTTTCAATGCTCTCCCAAAGTCTTTGAGCTCAGTCTCCAATGAAGAGATTCCCTTCTGCTCCACCAAAGTGCTCTGTGCCAGGTCCTTGCAGTTAAAAGGGATTTTGGAAGTTTCAATTTGGGCTGGTCCTGACTCTCACTCACAGATGAGTTTCACCCCCAGTGAATTTGCACATTTGGACATTTTGAATCTCAAATTTCCCTCCTCTTCTGATGCCTTTTATGCCATGTGTGGCTAGGATCATGGAAATTTTTTTGACTGGTAAGGGAAGGAAGAACTTCTAAGGAATTATTATGCTTTCTAAATAATTCTAAATAGGTATTAAGAAAAATGTATTAAATAAAATGACTGAGCATTCTTCATTTCACTTCTGATTTTTTTGATTATTCACACATTTATAAGAAAATTACCTTTGCCTTAAAAACTGAATTTAACTCATTCTCTACCCTTCAATGCATATTATTTATTTGTAATGTATTTATTTTTTTGTATTTCATGTACAGCTGCTGTTACTGTGTAGAAAAAGCATCCTCAAATCAAGTTATTTTCCAGATCCAAAATACAAACACATATTCATTAATTCAGATATCCATTTTAAATTATTATTTATCAAGCAATGTAGTGTTTCTTTAGTATTTATATATAAATATATATTACCTTTTCAATGATAACTTGGTATAGCTTCACTTTTCCTTATTCTTTCCTGAGCCTGAGAATTATCCCATGTGGGATTTATAAACACAGGGTTGTAGATTTACCTAGAAGAGCACACTTATTTTCTGATGAAAGCAAAGGGGGAAAAAGCAACAGCAAACTAACAGGAATATCAACTTTAATCACAATAACCATTTTTATCATGAGAATTGATTCGAAGGAAGGTATTTTATGGCTGTCATGAGAGACTTCACCTATAAAGGACTCAGATATCTGCATTCATGCAGTACATTTGCTGCACCTTCCATTGCCTGGAGCAAGTCCCTACATACAAAATTTTCCTTCTTTCTTTATTTTAAACATCCTGAAAAGCAGAATACAAAAAAATCCTGCGTGTTCTTTAGCATTGCTACAGGGGTTAAATTGTTAATGCTTTACTTTCACTCTAGTTTTTTATCAAACTTTCTTTTTTCTCTCCCTGGGGATAAACAAATGGACAGCTTTCCTCTCTAGTATTCCTCCTTCCATTACCATCACAGCAGAATGCATCTGAGACTATAATAATTCAGTGATGAAATACAAAATGTCGCAATGCCATCTCTCTTAAAGTGAACTGAGATTTTGTTATGCCATTTTAGGTGCACTAATAGCTCCTAAAGTCCCATGGAGTATCTTAATGTGAATTTAATGAGCTGATAGCATATAAATGACAGTACTGTGAGGGTGAAGGTGACATAACCTTTTTCCTTCTGTTTGATGTTTGTCTTTGAAAAAATACAGATCTTTTCGAAACGCGCCGCATTATTACAACGTGCTGCATCCTTCAGCGAGGAGCCTGCCATTGTTTTAGTATTTTACAGCCTTTTTCTGCTCTCTTCATGGCACTAGAAACACTTTTTAATTCACCATTAAGGTAATTAAAAATCTCAACACTTTTCCTGGCAGCGCAACGCCAACGGTGCTTGTGGCTACATCACGGAGCGCCCATCCAGTGACAACCCATAATTTATGTCATGCTGGTGCCAGTCATGGTGGCATGGAACTGGTGAAATCCTGCACGAACCACATGGAAACCATCCATCTTTATTTCCTGGGCATCACCTTTCTACCTCCCAGCTCAGAGAGCTCCTCAGCAGCGCTGGCTCCAAACTCCGCGTGTCGTTACCGGAGCGTTGCCATTTATGAGGAGCTGCCTCCCCTCACTCAGAGGTGTCACACCCCATTGTGCACCCAAATCCCAGCCCCCCTCGGCGTGGTAATGGGCTGGAATCCCATCAGCACTGGCTTGGATCAGCACTGACCCTGCCAGGCACAGGGGAGGAAGGTGGCACAAGATAAATACATTGATAAGAGAAAACAGCTGGCGGATTAAGGAGGCACCCAAATGTATGAGGTTATTAAAGCCTGCCCGAGTGCAGCAATGCAGCTTTCCCACTGCAATTTGAAGTATTGTCCTTAAAACCTTTCATTCAAACTTGAGAAATGCCATCTCAGTGGGTTTTTTTCACCCTCCAACCTAAAGAGTTTGAGCTGTGTCAGCCAGTGATGTTATCCTTTCTAGGCTAAATCTTCTGCAACTTGAAAAATCACTAACTTTTACTCCTCTTCATATTCCTTCAAAACAATATGTAGTACAGAAACTATGAATCATGGAATATCCTGATTGGAAGGGACCCACAACGATCAGCAAGTTCAACCTGGCCCTGCACAGACACCTCAACAATCCCACCCTGGGCATCCCTGGAGTGGTGTCCAAACACTTCTGAGCTCTTAGGAATGTGATCATTCCCTGGGGAACCTGGAAAGGTTCTTCTGGGGGAAGAACCTTTAGGTTGGATTTTCCCAAAATCCAAACTAAAACCCGCTTCTGGCACAGCTCCAGCCATTCCCTCAGATTCTGTCACTGATTACCAGAGAAAAGGGATCAGTGTTTGCTCTTCCTCTTCACCTCCTGAGGAAGCTGAAGACTGGGACAGGTCCTTCTTCAGTCTCCTCCAGTTAAACAAACCAAGTGACCTCAGCTGCTCATCATACAGTTTCCCCTCAAGGGTCTTCGCTATCCTCACAGCTTTTATTATTTATTTGTTATTTAAAATTTACAGTGAGCCAGGCTTGTTTCTTTTAATTTTATGCTCATTTGCTGAATGCAGGTCAATCAAAGGTTTCTTGGTGTCGATTTGTTTGTGAATTTTAAAGCACTTGTAGGACAGCCTATGAATGACTCCACAGACAATGTATTTTCTATCTTGTCATACAGTCCCAATGCTGTTACATGAAGTATGTAATGCTGAGTGAATTAAATTTACAAAAGTTATTTCCTTCCCTGGTAGAAATACTAACATTTGCTCTTCTGAGAGAGATGTACCTTGGGCTGCGCTTGACAAAGGGGAAAGAAATAAATAAAAAATAAGCAGCTTACGTGTTTCAAAAAAGTTGGAATTTTGGCAATGTGTGAAATTTGTTTAGAAAAACCTTTTCGTTGCCAGGTGACGAGGCAAAACATATCACATATGCTTAACAACCAGCTTGTACATATTTTGTCTTTCCAAGGTTTCTAGGGCTGGTCAGGCACAATGATGCATTACAGCTGAAGGAGCTTCCAGCAGGGACAAATGTTTGTCTCCTTCCAAAAGAATTTTCCTAATCCTTAAGAAAAACAACTCAATATTTCTCATTGCTGAATGATTGAGTAAGGATTAATTCTGCTCAAAATTCACCGTGTCACGAGTCGTATTTTGTGTTTGCTGAGGGTGCAAACTGCACATGGTGTTTGGGAGCATTTCATGGTACAGTACAGGCAGCACTTCTGCTAACACAGACTTCTTATAATAGTCTGACACCTTATCCATGTCCAAGAACAGCATTAAAACACAAGGATGACTAAGGATCAATGATGATAATGTGTTAAAACACATCCCACCATGCTAAAAAGCTACTCTTGGCACAGTCCAAGCACCTTTGCATCACTGATGTGTCCATTTCATCAACATTTCCATCCTGTGGTGCACACTGGCATTTCAGGGGAGTGAAATAATAAGTTATGGGTTTGGAGAAATTCAGAAAGAGCCAGAAAAAACCCAATCCACACTCAGATTCCCCTGAAATTTGGAGGCCCGTCCTTCTCACCCCAAACCTCAGCTCTTGCTGTGAACATTTCCATCCCATGGATCCCATGGCCTGGAGTTGCACTTAATGGACTTCACACATGTGAAATTAATTGTGGGGATAATTCTGAAACAATTACCTTTTCTTGGAAGCCCAGTCAGCAGCCATTCTAATAAATCATGGTGCTGCTCATGTCATGATGGCCATCAGTAATCAAATGCATCTGCACACTCAGCCTGTTTGCTGAGTTAAAACACTAAAAGGCAAAGAAGAGTTTGGTGCTCAAGATCCCACATGTCTGACACCCAAAATGGACACAGAGGACCTGATTTCTCTCCTCCAATCACCCTGTGGTGCCTGAAATTATTAATTGTTTGTCATTATGCAAACCTGCATCTCTTTAAAATGTTCATACCTACATGCACCAAATATTCTTGTTGCTTTTTTTTTTTTCCTTTTTCTCTCTTTTGTTTTGCATTCCAATTTTAATTGTCACTGAAAGAAA
This sequence comes from Ammodramus savannarum pratensis, assembly GCA_020466415.1. NCBI lineage: Eukaryota > Metazoa > Chordata > Aves > Passeriformes > Passerellidae > Ammodramus > Ammodramus savannarum. The sequence continues at coordinate 34,420,634 of JAHXMQ010012342.1, forward strand.
ATTTCAGCATGACTCATGAGATTAAACTGTTTTATCTCTAATTACCCTTGTCAGGAGATAGCCATAAATCAGTTTTTAAAAAGCAGCATGCATTCATTTAGAACAATGAGCCATCATTTTGTTATTTCACTGCTCCTTACAAGGGTTCCCCTCCTGTCTTCTGTGTACCCAAATGAGCATTGGCTTTTTACAGGTGGATTAGGTACCAAAAATTTTCTTCTCCCAAATGTTTAAAGGCTTTAAAAGTCTCCCATCCCTTTCCTCCATCCTATTCCCACCTGCCTGCCCTGGGGGTAAAACCAAACACACACAGAGAACTCAAAGCTAAGGAACTTTTTCTTGGAGAGCACAACTCCTGGAATTTGGTATCCACCAGGAGCACTTGTGCCTGCAAATTCCAGTTTGCTCTCCCTGCCAGCAAACCAATTTCCTAGAATCCTCATCAAAAGGCAACAACAAAGGGCTGCAATGATGGCCAAATCCAATTTATTTAAGAGGGAAAGGGGATCTTAGACAAACCTCTCTGCACCACTGTCCAGATGTGCCAGGTCACTACCTGTAGCCATCAATATTCACTGGCCCTCCAATGCCTTTGAAATTTAGATTTTATTTATTTCTTGCATCCTTTTCTCTTTCACTGAAATTGCAGTACAAGGCATCCATTTACTCAGTGCAAACTTACACTCTGAGATATGATCCCAGATGAGGTATTGCCTCAAACAGAAGATGAAAAATATTCCATGCATTTTAAACACGAATCCAAGATCATAAGTTACACTAACGTGTAATACATTTCTGCTGTTCTCTGGCAGGAGAGAAAAACAAAACTGGCAGCTATAGCAATCGTATAATGGTAATTATTGAGAGAAATAATTACACAAAAACCTGTTCAAATTATAGACAGGATGGGATGACTCAAAGCGAGAAGAATTTAAAGTGATAGTTAATACCTCACTGTGTGGCACCAGGCAGCAAAGTCAGACAAACAAATGCATCTACTGAAATCATTCTACCCTCTGAAGTTTGTCAAAACTGGGCAAAAAGCAACAGTTTTCACTCAGTGGGGACCTCAGGGCAGGCTGGTTTACCAGGGAGGCTCCCAGCAGCATCAGGGAATTCCTGGACAAAGGAAAGAAGGAAACCCGAATGCAATTTCATTCTAAACAGGCTGAAATCAATTCTTTATATTCACTCCACAACCCTCAGCAGCAGGTGAGGTTAGAATATTAATCCAGCTCTTCAGAGGTGAGAGGTTGCAATGGAGACAGGAGTCCCTGGTGCTGAATTCCCACCTGCACCTCCAAAGCCCTTTCTGTCTGTACACAAAGATAAAACCTCTTGTTCCAGAGGTTTTATCTTGTTCCAGAGGTTTCCAGCTGTGCTGCTGATGGCTGCCCTCATCCTTTCACCCAAATGTCTACAACATTCTGCATGAAGCTGCAGCCACTGCTCATCCTTGAAAGCCAAGGAAGCCTCACCACACCTTCCCTGTTCTGCTCATCTCCTTTTGCCTTTCCCACACTGCATTCAAGATTCTTCATATTTGTTCCATTCCAGATCTGGCTCCTCAAACACCTCTCCCTACCTCAACAACTTCTACTTTTCATGTCCCCTCCCCTCCTTCCACCTAATTTTTCAACCTCTGTCCTCACTTCCAACCACTGCCCAAAGCCCTTCTCAAGAGAACAGATTTTTCATTATGTCTGTGGGAAAACTCAGACTTTTTTTTTTTTTTCTTTAATTCATCTCTATTAGCTACAAACTTTTCCCTAATTATTCCTTTTACCCTGTTACATTACCCTACATTTGTGTTGCTACTTCCCTTCCTTCTGTATCACATCTAACTTGAAATTGGTGTGACTCACTTGAGAATTACAAAGCAAAAATACATTAATAAAAGTTTTTCTTTCTTCAAAGTTCTTCACTTTGCCCAGACCATTCACACAGGCAAAGCATCCCATGCACCATCCTGTATTAGTAATGACTTTTAAAACTTTGTATTGCAAGAAAGATGATCGGGAGGCAGGTGAAAATGGCAAAATCTGTTCTGCTGACACGTCAACTACAAACAGTTCAACTTGCTCAAATTGTCATATCAAAATTTTCTTTTTCTGAAAATAAACTTTTATTTGTTACTTTTATTTGTAACTATTATTTTGTTACTTT
>JAHXMQ010012342.1:34438592-34451328 GCA_020466415.1 Ammodramus savannarum pratensis
TCTCCACAAGCCATGTCTGAGCAAAATTCTCCAACAACCCACTCTCCATGCAGAGTGGAATTCCAGTGCATGGAATTCCCAGATGGTGTGGGTTAGTTAAAGGTCATCTCCACTCAACAGGGACACCTTCCACCATCCCTGGCTGCTCCAAGCCCTGTCCAGCCTGGCCTTGGACACTGCCAGGGATCCAGGAGCAGCCACAGCTCCTTTGGGTGATTTGTGCCCTAAAAGGGAAGAATTCCTCCCCAATATCCCATTTATCCCTCTCAACTTTTCCTCAGCAGAGCAAATCATCTCCTTGTCCTTCCTTGGAACCCTCTCCAGCAGATCCAGGTCTCTCCTGTGCTGAGGACCCTGGAGCTGGACACAAAATTACATTATATTGTAGTATTAAAATTCAAAAGGCCATGTCAAATTGGAGAAAAGGCTTAAAATGCTCATTTAATTAAAGAAGGAAAAATACACCTTTTATGGTTGGTTAGGAATTACCAGGGTGTTAAATGCAGAACTGGGGATGTTCTGGTAAGGCAACAGCACTGCAGAACAGTTCCAAAAATCAGAATCTTAAATGTTATGATACTGCAGAAAAAGGATGCAAAAAACCTCGGAAAGCCCATGGATACAATGGAAATATAAAAATAGCCTATGGAAATAATGCGGAATATCCTTCTGCATTCCTTGATATTGATAATCATGAAATGACTTTTCAGTCATGAAATACCCAGGTCAAAAAAGATTTGGACAAGTTGGAGACAAAAAAGAGTGGGAATGATAACTATATAGAAAATCAGAATTTCAAGGGGAAAAAAATAAAAGAAAAGGAATTAGAATTGTCTAAAAAGAAGAGTCTGGGGTAAAATATAAAAGGAATAAAAACACAAACAAACAAACAAAAAAAAAACCCAAAGAAAAACTTCTGGCTATTTTCTTTGGTGAAATTTCAGGGATAAATTAAAAAAAAAAAGTATTTCATTTCATGGAAAACATCCCTTGAAAATGGAAACATTTTGTGCAATTTCATTAGGATTTACACCCTTTAATGTGAGATGGACTTAAAATCTATTTTTAACCAAAGAATCTTATTAAAGTAAGAAGATTGCCTGGTTTACTACTTGCAGTTGTTTCAAGCAGTGGTGGCTGATGATGCTCTTTATAAACAATAGGGAATAAATTTAAACAAGCTAAAAGATGTTTAATGTAAAAAAAAATGCAGCTCGAGAAAAAATATGTTGTTGTGGATTGCATATTTTACATGCAATTTATGCTGCAGTTTCTCTTCATTAACCACATCTCGCAGATTTTTCAAAGCACCAGCATGAATATTATTAACATGTGTTAAAAATGTGTTTAAAATAATGTATAAAGCTCTGTGTTTAAAGCAAAACTTTAGGTATAATGAACAAGGGTGTCTGTATTTTATGTATTGGTTTGTGTGTGTGTGTGATGTATAACCCAGAATTTGTGGGCACAAATGCACATATATATTGCTCGTGTTTTAATTAAAACTGAACTAGACCTTAACAAGAACATCTAATTCATAATCCTCTCATTCTGTTCTATAGATTCTTATTAGTTAAAGCAGATGTAATCCATTCTGGAAAGTGGCATACAGAAATTACCAGCATCTCCTTTTCCTGTATTCCTTTCCTTACCATTGGTTTCCTTTTGCTATGGGAATCTCAGGGAATAACTTAAAGCTTTCAGTTTTAATCTGCACTACATCCCCTTTGTATCCATCTTCCAAAATTGCTTTTGGTAGACTGGTATTGATAGAAATCATGGATAATGGTAGACACAGGTCTTGGAAATTACAAAACTCGAGGATTTGAAGTGTGAACAACCAACAATACATTTAATTTCTGGTCTTCATGCTTAGTGCTGAGTCTGTCAGGGGTGAAGCCTCAGAAAGATTCTGGTTTAAGCAATCCTGGCTGAGTCTTCAAGCCAAGAATTGGTCCTGCTGCCTGGACAATGCTGAATAGAGGAGAGCACTGCCAGTGGATTTGTGCTGTGCCAGAGTTACTGGAGTCAACCCCATTTTGAGGAAATCAGAAGTATTAATTGACCCTATGAACATTATTATAAATTAGAATTCAATTCAGTGGGGTTTATGCCTCAACATGACCAGGTAATTCAATCAAACAGGAGAGGATCTTAGTGCCCATTGGGACACTATTTAGAGATCTGACAAGACTTTTTGCACCAAGATTTCCATGCCACACATTGCCTCTTGCCTGTTGCACTGCACCTAAGGATTCATGGAAAAGACATGATCTGAGCCTCCTGAGCTTTTCCTAAAATCCAAATATACCTCACTGCCAAAGCAGAGGTGTACCCAAAGATCCCACCAAACCACAAGCACAGCAGATACATTTATCTTCCCCCACCTTGCTCAAGAACCTCGGGTATCATTGCCTCTGGTAAATATTATTTCCATAGTTGTGAATTTCTGCCCTTTACATCAGGCTGTGTTAACCAATAGGGAGATAACAGCTAAAAATAGTGAGTTTCCCTCCTCTACCAGCAAGCAATCAAGTCTCTGAGGTCGATATGCAACCCCCAAATTCTCGGACTAAAAGTTAAGGCAGCCTTTCCCTGGGGAAAAGCTAACTTCATTTCTAAAACACATTTGATTTCCTTTTTTCTAATCTCTCCGTAGCCTTTTTACACTGCTGCGTGCTTTAATTTTGCTTTCAGTCAGAAGTTTAAAAACTTTAGCTTCTAATAACTGGAAAAAAATGGTTATTTAAAGATAACTGCAACTTGCTTAACATGCCAGACTATCATATGCTCGCTGCTTTGAAGCTGCAAATTAATGACGAGCAGGAACAGTGACTATCTTTCAGAGGAAACTGACCTCTTTCTAATGGCTCATCGCTAATGTCATCTGTCTGCTGCATCTCATTATGGGAATTTCACGGAGTAAGAAAGTATCTTAAGGCTGTGCACAAATAAAAAGGACCTTCTAGTATTGAGCACTTTGAAAATTTTTGATCTCTCAAAATACCTTCCTTAGATACTGGTTTCCCCTTTTGTGCATGGCACGCTGCTTATGTCATCTATTCTCTGTGACTAATTATGTTAATTTTGTGCCATAAAAGTAACTGAAGGCTGTTAAGGAATAAAAGCTTTTGAGTGGCCTTATTTCATAAACACCCCTTTTGAACAAGGCGCATTTAGTCATATTTGCAGTAACAGAAAGAGTCTTGTGCTAAAAATACAACAAAGGCTCTTGAATATGGCCATTTATTCCTACTTTATTAGGTAATTTATGAAAAGTATGAAGGGAAGCCTTTTTGTTACTATAATTTGCATAAAGCTGGTGCCCCATTAATGAGATAACTTCCTGCCTTTTGTGTACCACCAGCTGGAAATAGAAATATAGGAACTTTTCTGTCTCCCAATTACTTAACCTGCTGAGTTCAGAGTTGGAGAGTAAACAGGATTCATATCAGTCAAAGAAGTTGATTTCTGCTGCTCTATCGAAAATATTTTTATTTAAGGAGCCAGGGGAAGTGAAATATTAAAAATACACTAAAAGTCCATCAGCTCCACGAGCCCAAGGCTTGAGACCTGTCCTTCAGTTCTGCACCTGTCTTTTTGTGCTGTCAGTCACAATTAGTTTTGCTCCAGACTAGATCCACCACAAATCAAGGCAGGCATCAAAACCCGACAGTCTGAAGGGCTGTGGGTGCCAAAGGATGCAGATGGGTTCTAGACATCATTTAAAAATCACCTAGAAACTCGACTGGCATCCAGGGCCCAGACACTCTTGGAAATCCCATTAATTGCCTCTGGTGTTAATACTTTGGATATTGTGATTTCAATGGAAAGCTCCCTGCTCCAGGAGGAACAACCCAGCATTATTACCAACAAGAAGGAAATTCCTCCTCTCCACCAGTGATTTGTGTGCCAAAAGTTCAATCTGCCCTTGGATTGGCTGGTATGGAGCAGTGATTCTTGTCACTCTGCTTAGAAACAGAGGTATTCACATTAGCATTTTTTTTTTCATCTGTTTTCCAAGTTAATAGCATCATTTTGACTGCTGAATTAAAGGTATTGTTTATCAATTGTAGCATTTATACATGAGGTGATAACTTAGCCATAAAATCAATGGACCAGCTCCCCTATTTAGATATTTTTACACTGTTTACTATCTCTGAATTTATTTCAAGTGGCTTAATTATAATTAGGATAATGACAACTCCTTAAAAGTGTGCTGAAATGTAGGCGGGATAGAAAAAAAATCTATGTGTATAAAAGGAGTTTAAATTTCAGCTGCACAGCCTTTGTGTAGTTTGAGGTCAGTTTGTTGGAGCATTTAAAATTGCTCAGTGGTCAAATTGCTTGATTAGCCCTACCTGCCTAATTTGTTAAATCTGAATAAAAGGCATCTTTTGATGTGGAATAGAGCATGTGACAGGTTTGTACCCACTCTTTGGTTGGACTTTGGGGATTCCCTGCTTTCCCATTGCAGGACAGCTGCTCTCATCACCATCCAGCTCCACAGGAGGAAAAGGCAATCAAAATCACCTTTCAGACAATCAAATGGACTCAGTCCCAGCCTAAAGAGTCCTTTGACACTCCCCTGTATATCTAAACAAATCACTGCAAACCCACATATCACCTCATCTAGTTAAAATATGGATATATTTAGAGTAGCTGCAATAGAGTTTCCCCTGTCATTTTAACTATGAGCTAAACCACAACTGCTGACAGGCTAAAGGTTGCCACAGTCAAGGTCCTAATTACTCTACAAATTGCAGCCTGGTGATAAGATCCATCTCCCCTTGCTTGAGGCACTGGGATGGGGAGGAGAGCCTCCAGACTGGGGGGGAAAATCTGAACAGAGTTCTTTGAGGGGCAGCAGGGACACAGACACCTCCAGCCTGGCACTCACAACCCCAAATGGGCTGGCTCATTCTCCATTTAGAAGCCTTGGGTACAGGCTTAGGAGGTATGAGCTGAGAATCCAATTATTTTTAGCCCAGTTTGCACTTAAAACAATGGTTTAATTTGTGTCTGAAGGGCTGTCTGAATTTGAATCTTTAAGTAGCTAATAATCACCTAATTTGCTGCACTAGAGCTGTGTTTCTACCAGTGGTAACCAATGAAGCCCACAAATTTTCCCAGGCACCTTTCTGCCAGGTTTTTTCTGGCACTTTAGTGACATTTGTTATTTTGTGCTGCCAAGTTGGTGCAAGAATGGGCTACTTTGCTAAAAGACTGCATCAAAAAATGCATTTCAAAGGCCTGACAAAAACCTGGGAGAAGATGAAGAGTCATAATTCCCAGTATAGGATATTTTTTGGATTAATATGGTTGTGGTGCAGCAGCTCAGGCAGGCTGGGAGCATTTAGAGACATCAATAATGTTGATTCTGTTTTGTTTGTGAAATATATTCAAGAAGGGAAACCCTGCTCTGCTGCAGAGAAACCCATGGCACCAACCTCGTGTCTCAGAAGGAGGAATTCCATGGAGACCTCTGGCCAGAAGAGCAGCAGCTTCCTAGACACATTTCCAAAACACCTACACACAGAAAATCATGCTGTAGGGTTACAGGATAACACAGGAAACACTGAAATAGAGCTGGGAGCATCTCGTGGGCAATGCTGGAGCATCAATTTTTGTTCTAAACCAACATCAGGCAAAGTCATTTAAAAAACATTTTCACTCCTGGCAACGAATAAAAAATTATTAGTTCAGAGGGTTTTCTCTCTCCTCACTCTCAGACCTCAAGAATTGCTCTTTTTTCCCAGGTAAAAAGTCTTTCTGACCCTCTCAAAAAGCAATTTTCCTTTCACGTTTCTCTTTGCTTTGGTCTGGGCTGGTCCAGGCTCCCAGGAGAGGAGATTTTTCCATGGGTGATGTCCCTGATGTCATTTTTGTGCATCACCCTTGCTCCAGGCAGCCCCCTGCACTCTCCAGGCTGGCTTCATCCATCATCCCCTGGTTCAGCCCATGGTGGGAAAGAGGGAAAATTCATGAAAGGTGATGGAAGGCGATGGAAGAGAATGCAGGTGCTCCCAGTCCTCCTCCTCACATTCCAAACCTCAATCAAGCACTTACCTGGGAGTTATTTTTGCACCTGGCTGGCCCAGAATGGCACCAACCTTCCAGATCTTTCCCCAGCTGCACCACAGTGAAAGGTCAGCTGCTGTGAAGGGAAGGGAAAAGAGAAAGAAATGCATCTCTATCTGCAGGAATTTGCCTGGAAAGGCTTTGGGTGTTCCGTGTTTAAGATTCAGTGGAATATGAGTCTATATAAAACTTGAAATGAAAGCAGCCCATTGACCTATTTAATGGGACTAGTCATTAAAGCCACAAGAGCCAAGGAAAAAACAGCCTAATGAGGAATTAAAAAAATAAAAGAGGGATAAAAAAACCCACCCCTCTCCGTGCCCACTAGCCCAGGGCTAGCTTAATTAAAGTCAATGTAGAAATCTGCAAGAATCAAGAAATAAACAGTTAAATGTGTTATTTTTATCCCCATATTCCTGGCTGCTCATTCTCTGTGATTGGTTTCATTCTCCTATAAAGCAACAGCCTCTTGTTTGCTCTTTATTCTCTGCCTAATTTGGATAAATATAAACTTTGCTAGGCAAACCCAGAAAATCAGTTGTTACCCTGATGAAGATTGTTTTGCTGTTCTGATAATTACGAATATTTATAGTGCGTGGTTTCAGAGGGCAGCACTAATTGGACAACGGTTTCTGGACTTTCTTCTCAAAGCACTTAAATGATAAATCAATCACCAAGGACAGATAATATAAATAAAGTGATAGGCTGGCTTTCCCTCTCTCTTCCTTTCCTCTGATTTACAAAACAGCTCCAATGAGCTGCCTGTGGCCAGAAAGCCAGGCTTACACCAGGGTTAGGACGTTGTTATGTCTGTTTACAGTGATTTGGGAGACTAGAGGGGAAAAGTTTGAATCAACAAATATTTTCTACATTCCTACTGGTAACTCCAAGGCCGGTTTTCAGGGTGTTTTTTTTTTTTTTTTTCCCCTCCCTTGTCTGTTACAAGTTATGATGTGTGGATGAAGGCTTTTTCCCATGCAGTAATGACTGTATACTGAGATTTCAAGGGGCTGTTCATGACAATCCCATTTTCTGTGTAATTTCATGGTTGTCTTCTTGAATGAAGATATTGGCTGCTCTGAAGCAGGAGGTCAGATGCTCCTGCTCCCTTTCAGTATTGTTCCGGAGTATGTTTCCTTTCAGCTGATGAAAAGTAATTCATCATTTACACCCTTGAATTCTGCCAGCGTTTTTTTGAACAACTTTTCTTTCCCCGTGGTACCTTGGGCCCATGAAAGAGATAAATAGGTTCAATACGGCGCCGGGCCCCGGATCCTGGGAGCAGGTTCGGCCTTGGAGGCCCCGAGCTGCCCCTTTCTCATGATAGAGTTTGTCACCTTTCTACCTCGGGAAGTCAAATCCTGTCGACTCAGCCATCTCTCAGCCTCTCTGAAGTGGCTTTGGCACCCACTGGGGCATGTGAGCTTAAAATTGATTTTTTTTTAAGATCTGTCAAGTTCCCTTAAGGGAGCGGGCAGACAGCCGGCCCCAGGCCCGCACAAAGCGCTCAGTGTCCAGCAGGACACTTCCCCCGACAGAAAAACCTTCCTGCCTCCTGCCCAGAACCTCACTTCTGCTTTTATTTGGGAAACACAGCCTGGCTGGGGCACCCCTTGGAAGCAGGGATGCTGCTGGCTGGGGCCCAGCACCAGGTGGGCACAGGGACAATGGGATTGTGTCCCACACGCCCTGGGAAAGCTCAGCACCAGGCAAATAATTCATGGCAGCACCCCACAAACCTCAAAAATCAGTGGGCAGGTAGTCAGGGAAATTGGGATGCAATGAGAATAAATATTTTCAGCTGAAAAAGAAATAAATGTGTAGATATAGGCAGATAGATAGATAGGTATAAAAATAGATAAAGAGATAGATATAAAAAATATAAAACAGAGGTATAAAAACATATAATAGAGGTTTTATACCTCCATTATATAGAAGTATAAAAGCATATGATGTCTATTCAATTTCTGGTTTTATATGTATGTCTATATTAGTATATATTAAGATATATTCGTTGTATATATTAAGATATATTAGCATATAAACTTATAAACCATATCTAATTTACTATATATATACATCATATATATATAACACAGATACTATACATATAGTATATATAATATATATCCTATATATATGCATCATATATACTATACACTATATTTTACATATAGTGTGTATATATGTTCTATATTTATAGTATATATACTATACTATATTATATACAGTATGCATATATATAATGTGTATATAATAAGTATATATAAATTTATACTTATTATATGTTTATAATAGTATATTTTATAGCATATATAGTATTTTTTGTGTATATATTCACTATATATACCATGTGGTGTCTTTATATACTAATATCATAGTGTATATAATATATAAATACTAAATATAATAAAGATATCATATATGGAATATATATGTGTACTGTATATATATATACATTATACTATTAATATATATACACAATATACAACAATATATAATAACTAATATACTACCTATATATAATACAACTTTAGATCATTAATATCTACATATTTAGTGTATACCCAATTCTTTAAATGACACAGGTGGCTGCAGCAAAAGGCAGGACTGCTAACTGCAAGAAATGAAAATCCCTTTGCAGAGAGAGGCTTCAACTCCCAAAAATTTGATTCCTGGTGGGAGGTGTGTCAGAGGCTGCACCTCCCACACTGGGGCCACCCCACGGCCTCACAGGCATCTCCATGAGCATTTCAGAACCAGGTAAACAAATTAATTTGGGGGGAAAATCAGATTTGATCCCTGGAAAGGAAAGAAAAATCTTGTTACAGCGACTTAATACAAGTAATAACAGTCTAAGTAATAATTTCAGGGCAGGAATTCCAAACTATTCCACAGCCTGGATTAAAGCATTCCCAGACACAAGGAGCTTTGGCAATGTAACCCTTTATTTATTTTTTCAGTAGCTCTCTCTTGTTTGGAGTAGTCTTTCAGAGGAGCAAATAATCTTTCAAGTTGATCAATTCCTGTGATTTTTCGCTCAGCACACAGGGTCTTAAATGTTGAATATTCCCTGGGCTGGCTTTTTATTTAAATACTGCACGGTTCCCTCCTCCCTTAGCTGCAAGTGTTTGTTATTTTAACAAAAGCATCCTGTGCATCCACATTATCAACACACGTCTGAGTGGGCAAAAAGGGTTGGTTAATCTGCTGCTGTCGTGACAGCAGGGGGAGCAAAAATCACTGCGTCGGGGGGAATTCACAGCGATCCTGCCTCTTAAAAACTCACTTCTGCAAAGAAACAGACGCTTTCTGCAGAAAACAGCTCTTGTGTGAGTCTGTTGTCTCCTGCCAAACTCGAGCTGCAGGGTTACCCCAACCTTTGCTGGGCAAACCTTCAGCAGCAGCAAACAGCAGCTAGAAGTAATTACAAGTTTGAGACACAAGTCAGGAGAGAGCTGGGATGTTTTTAACTCGTGAGGGGAGAGCTGGAGCTCCCTCTGGAAGGAAAAAAGGGACGGGGAATATCTGCAGCTTGTCTTTTATTTTTGTTTAAACTGCAGCCCATCCCAAGCCAGGAAGTCTTTGGTGCTTCCCCCCAAAAAATTTGAGGTCAGAAAGGGCACTGGTGGTGCCACAACCCTGGCCCAAAAACAGCCCCAGGAGCAAATGATATGAGACTCAATCAGTTATATGATTAAGTTAATATTTATATCCTGGAATGTCAGATTAAGCCATTTTCTGACCCAGACACGAGAGACATTTTAAAAACTTTTATAACATTTTCAGTCTTATGTAAAGGGTGAGACAACACAGATGTTAGAATTCACACCATCACAATTAGAAGCCAACTATTTCTTAATTACAATACATTATAAGTGTTTCTGTTTTGATTGAGTTAGTGAGGAGGGTAGAAATTCAATTGTTTTATTTTGTGAGATATATAATTTCTCCACAAATTCATTTCCCACACTGGAATGTATCCACACTTCCTTCTGCTCACACTTTCAGAGTTCTGGGCTACCCTGATGGATTTTGTGGCTATGGCCATAAGCAGTGCTACCCACAGCTCTGCTTTTCTTCAAAGTTTCACTGACTTCTGGATATCAGACTGATTTTTTTTAAATTTTTTTTTTTGCACCCCTTATTGCCAATCAGGCCACGTTAAACGATTTTGAGCTGGATATTGTGATATCTGTGGTGTTTGTCTGTTCCTCAGGTGAGGCTGCACGTGTTGCCACAGAAAGGAAAAGCATTTCTCCTTTGTTCAGCAGCTCTCCATCTGCCCAGCCATCCACCCATCTGCCTCTGTGTATTCACACACAAAAATAAAACCTGCTCAACAAATCCGCCATGCCTTTGTCCACACTACAGTGATTTTTGGATCTATTTTTCCTTTCAGTTTGCTGGAGAATATTCACAGGATATTATTATCATCTCAACTATTTTTTTTTTCTGCAGTTAGCATTCAGCATTTTCTCTTTGCTTTTCTAATTAGCCTTTCAGTTTGCTTCTGCTTATTTTCTGTAGCCTTTCAACTGCTCCACCTTACCAGATTTGGCTTTTTTTTTTTCCCAACACCTTGTGCTTACTGCTTATCTTACTCTTTACTATACAACTCTACTTAGCCACATTGGGCATTGTTACCTTTATCCTTCTTTAGACTTAAACCAGGATGAATTTCAAATGTCCTCCAACTGTTTCTGAAATATATTCCAATTTTCTTCAGTAGATTTACCATACATTATAATAAAATCCTGATAAAAATTCCTTAGCACACTCTGCACTCCCTGAAAGTCAGCCTGCCGTGAGGCTCGCATTGCTTTTTGCTCCTCAACAAATACTTTAAATCAAATGATGTCAAGATCACTGGATCTTTCATACCTCTCCAGTTCAACACCCTTTATTACCCTTGGCTCAAACCCTTGAATTAATTCAAATAGTTTCTGAAAGACAATTCAATAAGGCCCACAAGGAACTGGAGGCAATCCTGCGTTGGCTTTGGAGACGTGAGTATTCCCTCCCTGGTTCCACCTTCTCACAGTCAATAAAGGAGTAATTAAAAGCCAACTTATCAAAGTTCTGACGCTCTTGAAGGCCTCTCTCATCTGCAAGCAAAGACCTAAAAGTTCAAAGAAGCCTTCAGAAAACCACCTGACTACCTTTATTGTGCCTAACTTTTATCAGCAGTGACATTGCTATGTCAGCCAAATGCTGGCAGCACTTCCCTCTGAAGACACTCATCTCCCAGGAATACTGATAGGGCTCCTCCTCCACCTACCCTTCCTCTCCACAAACCCCAGCCCAGCATCTAAAACCTCAATTTCTTGCCTCGACCATATCTGTGCTATTCCAATAATATCATGCTTATCCTCGATACTCAGAGTTATCATTGATAAGTCTTTGATGTAATAAATCCTTGATATAGTATCATACTTATCCTTGCTATAAGATATAATCAAAAATGAAAGCAGAAACTTAAGATACAGAGTAAAATATATTACTTGCCAATTTTCCACAGTAACTTTTCATCATTACTCCAAAATTACTTTTTAATGCAAAGAGTAGTTCCAATCACATAGAGGCCCACATGATTCAGATACTATCATAATCACAATTAGATTACATTACTGCAATCAGGAATGGAGATCATTAAGAGAAAGAATATAAATTGCTTTAGTTTTACAAGTACTGAGCTAGCAAAATTATAATTAATCTCCATTTATAATCTTTTCTTTCATAGAACTGCAAAGCATGCTACTTTTTTTAGGCCATCAATACAAATTAGAACTAAGTAATAAAGCCCTAACTACTACTACTGTGCAGTTCTCATTCGTAGAAACTTTCACATTACACAGGGAAGGCTTTTCATGCAAACAGTGCCCTCAGCACAGGGGGGTTTGCAGTGCAATAAGTCCAGCCATTTCTACTGTCACTTTGCTGTTTATAACACAAAATGCAATCAAAACTGTCTATCCCTCCTCGGAAAAATGGATATGAAGTTCTGCTTCTGAAATTGGATGGTATGTTTTGTGAGAGATGAGACAATAATGACTTAGCAGCAGAGGCAAGGAAAAAAAAAGAAAAAAGGACAAACACGAGATTTCACAAGTTTTCAGAATTTCCACTGAAAAAACAGATCTGCAGTGCTGTCAGGAGCTGTGAGATGGCAGACAAGGCCTCATCTAACTCCAGAACATGCAGCCACATGGAATACACGCAGCTCTGATTGGAAATTTTAAGCTTGCCATGCAAGTTTTTTCTTCATTTTAATTCTCAATTTTGAGGAAAAAACCTCAGTAAGCTCAGAAGCAGTATTGACCACATACTAAATATTCTTCTGGACCCAAACTTTACCCTCCCCGACCAATCAGAAAATAATTAAATGGGAAAAAATATTGAAAAAATAAAATCAAAAGTAGCCCGTTTTTAAATGCATGAGTAACTTTATCCCTTGGTTTTACATGGACAGTGGAAACCAACTTAAAATAATTGTTGGGGTTTTCCTGCTTGAATGATCATCCCAGAGAGAGCTTGCTTTGTGCTGGCTGTATGGCAAAGGAATGAGGTTTAAATCCAAGTGAAACAAATCTGCAAGAGTGCTATGGATTCCCTTCAGCTTTCCAGTTCTTGGGAGTTAAGTTCTGAGGTAGTA
>JAHXMQ010012342.1:34483650-34495428 GCA_020466415.1 Ammodramus savannarum pratensis
AGATCCACTCTAATTAATGGAAAAGCAGTTCAGTTTGTCAGGTTTCACACCAAATTGTGAAGAGAAATGAGTGGAAGAGCCAGCTAGAAAGCAGTGCTGTACACAGCAATCTTGTCAGCTCTGTTGCTCATCAAATATTTCAGAAGTTTCATGAAGCCTGTAAATCTGTGTATAGAAACAAGCCCAGCTTGGCTTTGAGCAAGAAAATTCATGCAAAAAAAACCCAAAAAGGTCCCTGTTTGCTAATTTTAGTCTTTCTTAGTGTTGTTTCAGGTTCATATGATCACGTTTCCCATAGTGGATCTTGCTTCCTCCAAACCAGCACAGAAAATTGCAGAAGAACTCTGTCGTGAGGCTCTCAAAAACACACACCTGAACACAAGGAGCTACTGAAAACACCAATTCAAAAACACCTAAACATGAGGAACTGCTGCAATTTATTCTCTGCCCAATAAATTGAACCCTGCAGAGGATGAGAGGCCCATTGCACAAAACCTTGAAAGAGGTTAGACAAGATCAAAAGTTGCCCATTAAAGATTTTTAACAAAGACTACACTGGGAAAATGGGTTGGGTTGACTAAAGCACTTGAATTTGGTTGTATGTAGAATTGGGGAAAAAAAACCATCTTTTTTCAGAAAATAATTTAAAAATGAAAACATACATGGTTTCTTTAAAAACTTGCAATTCCTTCCACTGATTTTCTTCACAAGAGGTTGGTAGTAAAGACATGATTTCTTGAAAGGAAACTTCTACTTTTCTAGGAATGTATTTTCTGGCAGAAAAAGCTTGTTTTCATTTTTTTTTTTTTTTTCTGGTTCTGCTGATGGCATCCCAAGCACCAACATGGGGAACCCTGCAGAGATGGGAACTCCCCCAAGGTTTTGGGGAGCTCCAGGGACCCCCAGCACAGGAAAGGGACTCTGCCAGCAGCCCCGTGCTGGAGGAAGAAGATGATTAAGCAAAGCTTGATGACCATCAGTTAAGAAAACATAAAACTGACAATCCAACGATCCTTCAGGAAGGAAACAGAAAAGAAAAAAAAAAAAAAAAGATACCATTATAACTGCAAGGAAGAGCCTGAAGGCAACATTTCAACCATAACAGGACGGCTCGTAAAAATTAATAACAATTTCCCATTTACAAGCTTTTGCTTTGTGTCTGCAACAGAATCATTCCCAAGGTACAACTGGTTACAGACCATAATTACCTTGACAGGTGCTGTATTAAATTCCTCATTTCTTCCCATTTCTCCCATGTTTGTAGCAGGAAGCATCAGATTAATGTAACAAAACTGGTGCTGACTGCACCTTTTTTTCTTTTTCTTTTTTTTTCCTGCTGAGTGTGTTTGTTTTCTCACCTTAAATCCTGGCTCTCCCCAAGCTGCCTGGTTTCTTATTCCATACCTCTCTGCAAGAGTTTACAGGCTTCATATATAAATTACAATTCCCCTTTATTAATCTAATTGAT
Organism: Ammodramus savannarum pratensis; assembly: GCA_020466415.1. NCBI lineage: Eukaryota > Metazoa > Chordata > Aves > Passeriformes > Passerellidae > Ammodramus > Ammodramus savannarum. The sequence continues at coordinate 34,485,119 of JAHXMQ010012342.1, forward strand.
CGTTTGGTTCCAAATGCATATGCAAGATCTTTTGAAACCTTTTAGACCCCTGTGGTTCAATATCAATCTCAAAATATTAAAAGCATCTTGTGGAAAATTAGAAAGCAGATGAGACACTTTGGGACTGGAGATGCTGTAGAAGCTGAAACTTTTAAAGCAGCATTGACACAATTATTGAATGCTGTCATTGCTCAAAAGGGCTTTTTATTTTATTGGTTCTTCTGTAATTGTTTTGTACTTTTACTCTATCTGTGCTGTGCAGCTGCCAGGAATTCAACTTTAATGAGCAGCAACGTTTAGCTGCAATCAAACAAAGCCCTACACCTTGAGCTTTTCTTCCATTCTTCTTTTTTCATATTAATTTACCAGGCCTGGATATTTTGTTGCCTGGAATTTACAGAACGTTTTGGGTTGGAAGGAACCATCAAGCCCATTTAGTTCCAGCCCCCTGCCATGGGCAGGGACACCTTCCACTACACCAGGTTGCTCCAAGCCCTATAAAACTTGGCCCTGAACACTTCTAGGGATGGAAAACTTCTTGGATAATTTTTCTCATGTAAGAACAAAATATTTTGGGAATACAGGTTCTCATTTCCAATTGAGTAAATAGAGAACAATTGAAAAACTGAACTTTCAGAAATGGAATACAGCTCTTTCCATGTGGACCATTTTACTAACTTCTATTTGCTCACACAACCTTTCCCCCCAGATCTGATGTATTTCAGGGGAGGGGTATTTCCCATGGGCACTTTGGAATTTTTGGGAAGCCAAAAAGGAAAAAAACTTCATTCAGGAACGCACAGAATGCAGAGTGGTGACTGCAGGTGGCATGATTGTTCCAACTGAATTAGTGTAATAAACACTTCTATTCTCATTCCTTTGCAAGGACAGTGACTGCTTCCTCAAAAAATCCTCAAGTGAAAATATTCCTCGCCTTTTTTGTGATTCCCATCAAAGCACGCACTGGAAAGGAGTTGGAGGAATCAGAATAACCAAGCTGCCCTTTCTCATGGAGGAAAAAACAAATTTTGACCGATATCACCAGAGTAAGAGATGGTTGCTGAATTCAGAACACCTTTGTAGTGTCTTCCTGAAATATTCACTGTTTAAAAATTTGTGAAAGATTCACAAAGTTTAAATTCTTGTGGAGCACCTTGAAAAACAAAAGCCCTTTGCAAAAAGGGGTTTAATAGCCTAATTGGTCTAATTTAAAGCTTCCAGTCAAAATTTAGAGGCAAATTTTAAACATTTCTTTTTTTTTCCTCAGTGGAGTGAAGTAGCTCAAAATCCATAAAAATACTAAATATAATATTGCAAATGAGTTATTAGGAAATTCAAGCAAAATAAGCCTGGAAGCAGCATTTTTTCAACAATGGAAGCAATATTTTTCCAACTTTTCAACTTTAAGATTTCCATGCTGACTATGGTAAAAAAAAAATCACCACAAACCTAATCAGGGGAATCTCAAAACAAGTTCTCAAATAAGAATTATAACAAAATAAAACTACACATATCAATGGTTGTATTTCACCCAGACTCTTAAATAATTTCTTTTCTATATGACTTTTTTATTATGTATGCCAGCAAGCTGAGTTTAAAAGTGGAGAACATTGGGCAGAAGACCCAAGTAAGTCCAATGGAAAGGAATAATGAAAGAATACTTGCCCAGGATCAGGAAGAGTCACTCAGGTGAATATTATGGATACTGACAAGTACTAATAGGAAGACAAGTAAATCAAAACAAAAAAATTAGGAAAACTAAAGAAAAAATAATCAGAAGCTCAAATAATTCAGAGATTAAAGTAAATTGTGAGACTTTGTACCATTTATTTGAACATTTTCTTTACTACTTTTCCCAAAACTATTTTTTGTTTTAGGGAACTTAGTCATGCAACTAAATCTGTCTCTTTCTTTGTAACTCCCTCAGTGTGGAAATGGCTTACAGGAATCTAATCCTCCATCTCCAGGCTCTCCAAAAAAGCTGCCATGAAACCTGTCATTCTTCATTCCTCAAATATGGAGCTTCTCCAGTAAAAAGTAAGACTCATAGACAGAGAGAAGAACTGGGAATATTCACCAGCAGATGAGCTGGAAGATGGAAAATGCAAGGATCAGCAGGAAAACATTTCTGTGAAGGCCAGAGCTGTCTGTCTTTATCTAATTTAGAGTTAGTCTGAGAAAAGGAAAAGGCTACCTGACCATGCAGTCCTGATTCAGCTGGGGAAAAGCAGTCAAAGGAAAATCATCAGCCTGCCACAATTGTGAAGGAAAAGAAATAAGAATGCTTTTATATATGTAAAATACAACTTACAAGTCTACTCATCCCAATGAAAATCTGTGTAAAAGACAAATTGCAATCTTTTGAGAAACCCAGCTTTTAGAACTCTGATTTAACCAGTTCTCTGCTATAGTTCAATAAAGAAAGAACAGATGAAAAATATTTAGCATGAATTTTTTCATCAATCACAATGCTTTTCAATCTATACTCTAAATCTCTTCCTTCCTCCCACCTGAGATCTACAACTTCTCCCCACTCTCTAATGGAATAGTCCTTTACTTACAGAATCATTAAGGTTGGAAAAGGCCTCCAAGACCATCAAGCTTGACTGCTAAACAGCAGAATCATGCCTGAAGTTTCCTCCTTCCTCATTCACTGTGGTTTCATTAACTCCACCCTGTTAATTGGCAACTGCCCTGCTCAGTTGGCTCAGCCATGTGTTAGCCCATCACCACAACACACCTAATTCAGGCCATTATTTTTTACCATTTGGGACTTCCAGCCCAGAAAAGTCCATCTTGTCTTCCCATTGCACAGGTGAGGAGCAGCAGAGTTGTTACTTCAGCAGAAGTTCATAAACCACTGGCAACAGCTCCCCCTCAAAGCCCTTTGCAAGGAGTTTGGGTAAAACCACAACTGGTGGCTGTTGGTTATTGGCAGGATAAACACTCCCAATAAATCCTGACTCAGTGGCACTGCAGCAAGGCACAGCCTTACTCATCTGTAAATCAATACTGAAGGTGTAACATGGATATAATGTGACCACTAAAGAGTGCAAAGAAGCCAAGAGCTGCTTCTAAATTTGTTTTTCCTCCCCTATCATCTCACAAGGCTCACTTCCTGTTCTCTAGACATCTCTTGGGATCAACACATTGTCTGCAAATCTGGATCTGCACCTTGCTCTCAGTACCTCCAGTCAATTACAATCAGCAAAGACTCATATTCTTCCATTTGCTCCTACTTGTCAACATTATGATCTAAGCAAAGGTCATAACGCTCCAATATCCAAAATCCAGTTAATTGATTCCCTCTGGGTATCAAATCCCCACAGCACTGTGGTTATTGCTGCATCAATCATATTGCTTTTCATACCAAAGAATTAGAGGGATGTCCAAAACACTGAAATCTTTTACTCCTCCTGTCCCCAGCTTCTCCTCCGGCCATTTCTAAGCACACCAATTTTCTTGATAACACATTTGAAATTCAATTTCCCTCATAGGATTTGATTGTGCCTATAAATCTGAGCCTAGCCTCTGATCAGATCCCCCAAAATGTTCCTTCTCCCAAAATCCTCCCAAAATTCCTGCCAAACTCTCAGTTACTGCATCCTTACCCTAACAAAATATCCCCCTTGCCACCTGTTTGGGGATTACAGCACCCAAGAACCACTGTTAACTCAAATCAAATATTTTTACATCATTCCCATTTCTACAACTTTAATTTCATATCCAAATGTATCAGTTTTAATCTATTTTTTCCCAGAAAGACTAAAACAGCTATGAGATTTCTAACCATAAGAGTTTTGGGTTTTTTCATTAAATAATAAATCCGTTTAAATAACGAGGGAGTTTCAAAACAGAGCCTCAGAGCCAGTTACCTGCCCAAGAATCTGCTGCAAGTTTGCTACTCACAAAAAACTCATTAAAGCACAAACAAAATGAAGACCTTTAGCATTATCTTAAACCTGAAAAAAATAGCTTCCAATGAGACTATACATTCAAATATAAGCCAGGATCAATACAGTAATTTTGCTGATGAATTTCTGTGGTCAAATGTAACAGCAATAAACTCTCACTGAGTTTGAGAGATGGAGGCCTGTGCATGGAGAGCTGCATCTTCAGCAATGGTGAGTTGGAGGGCCCAGCCTCTCCATCAGCAGTCCCTGACATTGATTTTCTTCTACTTAAAAGTATTTGTTCTCACTCTTAAGGTGGTTTTATTTCTAGTGCCATATTATTACTAAGAACTGTCCCACTAGAAGGAAATTACTGAAAACCTGAGATTTACAAAGGGAGCAGATGCAGCCAGGGAGAGATGAGTTACCTTGGGAATACCTGTGGGAATCCTGACCTCCCTGAGACAGGAAAATTGAAGATATCAGCATCCTACCTGGGAGAGCTTCAGCAGCTCAGGTGGAAAGGAAACGAGTTACCCATAAGCCTTTTGTGGAGGATTAAATACCCATCGTCCAGTGGAAGTATTAAATAAATGGTAAAACATGGTTAAAATGGCAACTAAGTCATCACAGCTGGGCAAACACAAATTTGGCCTCAGATTCAACCACTTTGGGCTGAGGTCAGAGGTGCCTAATTCACAGAAAAAAATTACCACCTCTTTGGGGCTAATGCCTGTTGTCTCTGTCATGTTTTTTACTTTCAACTGTTTGCAAAGCTGATGAAAAATTTTGCTGCAGAAAATTTGTTTTCTGAAAAAAAACCCAAGCCAAACAATCAGGGAATTTTGAAATGCGAATGCTTGCTAATCCTTTTGTATAAAGTATGTCAAGGAACTTTCTTTGACTAATTAAAGGTGCTCTTCAAGATGGGATTGCGCTTCTTTACCCTGAGCAGAGCAATAGCATCAATAAATAATATTAATTGCAGGGTGGATCCAACTCCAGCTATTTTATTGCTGAGGAACTCAAACAACAAATAAAGCCAGAACATCTATCAAAGAGAAAGCCACACGAGTTCACCGAACCATCCTGCGTGCATTTATCTAAAATAAAAATTGTATGTAAATGTCTATGCAAATTAGGTGTGGCCCTCAAGCTCCTGGAAAGTTGCCAAAAAAGCCTTTGGTGTTGCAAAGTTGAGCATCCTATCTACCATATGGTGGTATCTATTAATCTCAGGAGGGAAAAGATACCAGCTCCTCATACAGATGGCACCCATCACAGTACCTGTAAAAAGTTTGGGGATTTAGAGATGAAAATGAGGCATTTTTGATGTTATGGAAAGCATTTGGAGTTCCAAGCAGAGTTTAATAATTAATATTACAGTTTATCTATTATCTATAGCCAACCTAAAATTCTTCTAGGAGGACTTCTTAACCAATTATAGAAAATTAAAATATTTCCATAGACATTTCTTTATGAGTGGGTGCATTTAACTGGGACATGTAGCCCTGGGACAGAATAGGTTCCATGACCCCAGAGAAACACAGAATGGCTTGGGTTGAAAGGAACCTTAAAGCTCATGGACACCTTCCACCATCCCAGGGTGCTCCAAGCCCTTTCCAGCATAGTCTGGGACATTTCCAGGGATCCAGGGGCAGCCATAGCTTCTCTGGGCACCCTGTGCCAGGGCCTGCCCACCCTCACAGGGAAGAATTTTTCCTAAATTGAATCTTGAATCTGAACCCACTCTCAGTGTGAGCCCATTGCCCCTGGTCCTGTCACTACAGCTCCGGGTGAAGAGTCTCTCTTGACTTCCTTGTAGGCTTTCTTCCATGAGATCAGATCTCCAGTGTCCCCTCTGCTGATTGCTCATTGGTTTTCATTAATAGTGCCAAGTCTCAAAATAAATAAACTTTCCTGAGCAAAAAATTTTTCCTGAGCAAAAATCCCCAATTTCTGAAGCATTTATTGGCTTCAGCATCATGGTTCGTGTGATTGGGCTCCCACTGCCCCATACTTTGATTGATGAATGTGCCCCCAGCAGCACCACAGGACCTGGAAAATCATTGAGAGCTGGTTTTGCATGTGGTTGCTGCAAAGTATCTCAACTTTTCTCACTAGTCTGGGGGCTCTCACTTCTCTGAAACAGAGTTTAGAGAGACGATTTTCGCTTCTGCTATTGAGCACCCCTGCCAAAGAACATTCCCGTTCTCCCATGCATACCATTAGCACAGTGTACATCTGAAAAATGTATTTATATATCCTAGAATGTGAAGTGATGTGTAATTAGGAGTTTAGATGAGAAATTATCCCGGAGAAACAGGGCTTGGGAGTTGTATCATCTGTCGGGTGCGGCGCTCGCGCGGCTCCGCAAGGAAGTTGCGCGAACGCCTCACGGCACTTTCCCTATTTATAAAGCACCAGCAATCCACTCGGCTGCAAGGCCTACGCAGCCAAGCTGTGGGAATATTCCATAATGGAATATTTCATCATTTGCAGGACTTTGACTCGTTGTCTGTTCACACATTGCAGGTTAATGGCGGGGAATTTATTCCCGTGGTTTCTGCTTCAGCGAACCGCGCGCTGGAGCGGGTGGGAGTTTCCCTTGCTCTGGGCAGAGCATGGATCTTATGATTTGGCCCAGTGGGAGATGAGGGTGCCCAGAAAGATTGGAGTCCCAGTAAAGGAAAGCAGTTAACGTGGCGTTGACAATGTGCCTTGGTTTGATACATTGCCAAACAAGATGTATAGATTTTGTGTAGTGTTGCCTGTAATCAACCTACTGTGGTATAATTAAGGGACTGGTTGAGTTCAGATATAAGAAATGAACTCTCCCTCTCAAATGCAAAATTGGTCAAGGGGTTGGTTGGCTTTTCTATTTTACTCTAGTTTATTTTCTTGCGAGTGGAGAGAACATTTGTAATTTCTGTTCTTTCTGTTGTAAATTGTGCAGCGCCGAAAGTTAAAAAATATCTGGCAAGCACACATCACATATTGCACTCCCCATGATTAGTACAGGTCCATTGGTAGAATGAAATCAGCTCAAACAATGGGTAAAAATAAATCATTACTGGGTACACGAGATCCGAGATGGAAAAAGCACTAATGGTTGTTAAATGAGGTATATTGCAGAGAAGGATTATATTTTGAATGGTGTTAAAATTGCTTTGGGAGTGAATATTCTGACTAATATTATTATTTGTGTAGTTGAACTCTGACGTGATGGGGTTGTACTCCTGTAAAGAGTTCATGAGAACTAGAAATAGATTATCAATGTCTTTTATTTTCCTTTTGCATTCTGAGCAACAAGATGATAAACCACAGTTACAGTGTATGAACTGCAGCTTTATCTACTTCTCTCTGTGAGCCAATCAAGTCAGAAATGTTCTTGGTTTTTTTTCCATAAAAGCATGTTTTTGTGTCAGTGACAAAGGATTTGATAAAAATGTATTGATCCCCAAATATAAGAGAAATGTGTCTCAGATCGAGCTGGGATTTGGGGAGCAAAGAAGGAACTCAGAGAAACATCTGAGTCATAATGTGATTTACTAAATACTCACAAGAACAAGTTGGTTGGGTAGTGAGCTAAAATCTTCATTACAGTTACATGAAGCTACAGAAGTTGGATTTTGATGATCCTTGTGGATCCCTCCCAGCCCAGGATATTCCATGAGTCCATCATTCTACAGGTCTGTTTTAATGATGCTTTCTGGTAAACCTTCGTGGCCATTGTGTAGGGGGCACAATCCCAATCTCTGACTCTTGCCTTTTGTGACAAATTCTTCTACCTCCAGGAGCTCCTGACACAAAACTCCATCCAGAAGGTGATGCAGGAGATATCACCAACTTCCTCTCCAGTCTCTTCTTCCTGCTGTTATTTGGGGGGGATTTTTTTTTTTCCAGTCTTACCTTTCCAGTTGAGAAATTATTTCTAAAATGTGGTGCTTTTCTGGGCTGCAAATCTCACTTTTGGTACTGTGCCATTGTTGAAGGCAAGCTGGCAGACCGTCAGATTGTTTTCAGTAAGTTATACCGCATTCAAAGTTAAAATGGGCCATTTATCCATGTTTGGATTTCTGGGATCATGGTTTGTAGAAACAATTCATTCCAGGAATGGAACTTTTGTTATCCTTTTCAGAGGAGCATTTGGCAGGATAGGCCCCATGAATTTAAAAAAAAAAAAAAAAAAAAAAAGAAAGAAAACTTGAAAAAAAGCTGAAGAAACCCTACAGTGCCTTTTAAATTCTCCCATCTCTGAGTTATCAATAACTGCAGTGAATGCTGCCCTCAAAATTTGAAAAAATAGATATTTTTCTTTGAGATCCACCTCCTCTTTTAGTACAGTTTCTCTCACACACAGGTATCAGTGAAGATTGCCTGAAATGTTCATGTGGCTTAAATCTTTTTTTGAATCCCAATAGTGGGGGGAGGATATAGAACCAGGCTGAGGCTGAGCTGATATTTGATGGATCCACCCTGAATGAGGGCACCCAGCAGCTCTGAAAGGCCTCAATTGGTGTATTAAGACTGGGGAAAGGATGTAATTTATCTCAGATCACAGGCTGGAAAATCACTCAGAATTCAAACTTGCCAGCAAACAGGGTCCCTTTTTCCTTGCCTATCAGCTAAAAGATGTTTGGTTGTCCCCCCCCTCTCCCTGAGTAGAGTGGATGAAGTTTTTCTCTAATTACTAATACATTTCACACAAAAGAAATAAAAATTCTGGGAAGTAATCTAATCACAAATTCAGATCTCATCTGATAAAAAGGACCACAAGAAGGAGATTTTTTTCCAACATTTGTTTGAAATGAAATGTGCTTCAGAAATGACGCCGTTTGTTTTGACGCTTTCAAAGTGGAGCTGCTGGGGGGTTGTTTTTGAAGTGAAATTTGAAAAGAAATGGATTCAGAGTAGATTAAAATGTTTAAAAAATTCAAAACTAATCTAAATATTTCACCTTGGTCAGCTATATCAGCTGACTTCAGGTTTTAACAACAAAAAAATATTCTTAGCAATTTTTACTGACCCTTTTTTTCCCCTTTTATTCCCCATTGACTCCTATCTAAATTGGACTTTCTCAGGTTTCTGTTATTTTTTGTAGTCTCACCTTAAACAGAACAAATTAATTATTTTCACAGCTCTATCATGGCTTAATGAGCTCATAAATTAATAAAATGCAGTAAATCCACAGACTCTCTCTCTTTCTTCTTTTAGCCAAATTTCACAACTTCACCTGTTAATCATCTATATTAAAGGTGCTACATATTTGGTTTCTTTTGGACTAGAAAATTTATCACCACTTAAAATTTTCTGGAATTTCAATGGTAGAGTAGCCTGATACCCTGAAAACATTCAGTACAAACTTTGAGGTCTGTTAACTTTCTTTAGATGCAATATTTACACCACAAAAATGGCCAATTTTGCCTTGCACTGAAGGCTCTGTCATGTAATTTTGAACATTGATAGAAAAAGGAGATTATTTTACAGAGCAGTTTTGTGTCATTGTTTCTCATCAGTTCTATTTCCCTGCAATTTAATGCAATCAACAAAATTTGAAAAGTTGCTTTCAATATTATGTAGCACCCTGTAATTTTTAGCATAAACCTCTGTGGACCCAGGATAATTTCTAATATATCCACCACTAACCCTTCCAGCTGGTGCAGGATCCATTAATTGCTGGTGTGCCACACTTTGTTTTGTGTTTTTTAGCCAATTTTAAATCCATTAAACTCAACTTTCCACTTATTCTGTGGCTCCAGATCTTAACATTAACCTCTTCTAGGAAACCCTGTCAAAGGATGTCTGAAAATGTAAGTATAGGATGTCTGCTGCATTGCCTTGTCTCTCCTGGCAGAAATAATGACAATAAAGGATTCCAGTAGAACTGTCAGACCTGAGAATTTCCCTCCTCCCAAAATTAAATTTGCTTTCTCTAATCAGGCAGTGCTTGTCCCAGTGTACCTTCCATTTTATTCCTTAAAATATTAACTAGGACATTCTCCACAGTTTATGCCAGCGATATGTTCTTTCCCCATATGTCCCTGGACCAATTTTAATAATTCCTTTATTAAATTTCACCAGCCTTCAAGGAGCTGAAATTTCTAATAGAGTCTCCAATTTCCCTTCTTACTTCCTTTGGTTCTCTTGGATATACTTTGTCTGATTCTGGTGTTTATCAGTATTTTTAAAAGCCTCTAATCTTCTGATAACTGATTTTAGTGATCTCTGGATGCTTTCTAATTCCTCATTTTCTAGTTCGGAAATCTGGTCTCAGATTTATTCAAATGAAGGGGGCAGAAATTGTCTCAGGTAATTTGACTTTTTTGTTTCTCCTCTTAACTATTTCTGAGAATGCTCTGGGTCTTTACCAGTGCAACAATTACTGTCAATCTTGATTACATTTAAGATGTTTTT
>JAHXMQ010012342.1:34516732-34526985 GCA_020466415.1 Ammodramus savannarum pratensis
AGCCAGTGGGGGATTTACACCCCTCGTGCCAGAGCTGCACGTGCCCTGTCGATAAATGGAAGACTTAATTCTCCAGGATAGCAATCCAAGCATTTTAAAGGATTTCCTAATGAGGTAAAATTCATTAATAAGGTGCAGAGGAGGGAAAAATACAAAAAGAAAAAAACTCACCTTTCAGCACTTGGAATTGCAGATGTGCAAAGTAAATTCCAAATTTTTTCACAGAATTATATGGTAGAAGTGGGCAAGAATGAGGTCATTTGGACTTTGTACTCTTTTCCCCACTCAAAATGAAAACCTTTTTATATTGTTTTCATATTTATAACTATGCTGAGTTACCTGTATTGTTACAAAGGGGTTGCTATTAGAGAAAAAATACAATCAACATGCTTAATTCTGCTTCTCTGCACTGCAAAATTCCTAAGGAAAAATGTCCCAGCTTCTCCCTTTTCTGCAGAGGCACCATTTCCAGAATCCCTTAGACCTGACACAAAAGCACTGGCCTCTCAAACAGATGCCCAGGTTCAAAATTCCTATTTATTCTCCATGCACCTCTGGCTCCTTCTAACAGTGTTCCAAAAGCTCAGAAGATTTTTGTGGGGCAAAATCCAGATCCCACACCCCTCTGATGACTAATGGAACCATTCCATGGTGTGGGCTAAAGGACACCTTAAAGATCCCCTAATTCCAGCCCTCAAAATGCATTCCCACTCCTAGTTTTAGCCTAGGAAAACAAAGCATCTGTCTGGGATTATTTTTATTTATATATATTTTTTTTTCCTATCTTGAACAAAACATCTTTATTTCTGTTTTTCGAAACACACATTTGCTGATGGTACAGCTCCCAGAAAGGTACTGAGTGGACAATTATCCCCCAATATGCTCCAAGATGTGATTTTTTTTTCAGCTGAGCCCCTAAAGACTGAGCTAAAGGGAATATTTCTCAGTGCTCTCTTCCCCCCTTACCTCCCCCTGAGTTACAGAACCAGCTGGGACCACATCTGAGCTGCACGTCACGTTGATGAAGGCTGAGATTTCTGGTTTGCAGAGGACAGGAGGGGAGGATGCTGTGGTAAAAGCACAGTTAGGGGCCATTTCTAGCAGTCAAACCAAATCTGACACACTCAGGGCTCCCCATTGCCTCAGCAAAGCCAGGTTGTCTGTTCACCTCACATTACGCTCCCAATTTTTAACATAGCTTTGGGTTATCCTGCTTTATTTAGCTGCCAACAGAAGGACTTTTACCATTGTGGATCAAGGCAACTGTCTCTGGAATTGATCTCATTAGCAAAGTTTCCAAAGGAAGGGAGATTAGAGAAAGGAACTGATTTTCTTGACTTGTACTGGTATTTCTGTGGCAGCCAAGCAATTTCATCTCCCTTAGAGGCATTGGTTTCAGGTCACATTTTAACTATAGTTAAGTCCTCAAATAATTCAGAAGACAATCAAGGATTAGTGACCACTCTCCCCCACAACAAAGCAAATGTTCAGCATGGCCAAGCCGTAGCTTTTGATGAATGTCAGGTTTTTTCATGGGCTTTGTAAATAACATTCAAAATAAAGACAGACTTCTGGATTTCAGTGCATACTGTATCCCTCCAGGTTAGCACAACACAGGATGCTGGGTTGTTGTTTATCCAAAGATAAAATTTGCCCCTAAACTTGGCAGATGGGCTCCAAAAAGTTTTCAGTGTCAAAAAATAACTGTTTCCATTTCAATACTTCTGGGATTCTAAGGAATAGTGAATTCTGTATGTATTTGGGGATATATTTTACCATGCATTATGTTTTTAACATAATTTAAATATCTGTAAAAAAAATCCCAAATCTTTCGCAGAAAAATCCTTCAATAAAATTTAAATAAATTACTTAATTTTTGAATTAGTCAGTTCTGGTTTAGCTTTTTTTTTTATTTTTCCAAAGATAATACCCAGTTCAATGTCAGACCCTGGACCCATGAAGAGGAGGAAAGGCAGCGATCTCTACATTCCCCTAGCAGAAGTTTGAGCACAGGGCACGGACAGGAGAAAATTAATGTGTCAATTCCAAGGATTCCCTGCTCCAAATCCCCTCTTTCGGAGAGGACTAAGGGGCTTAGCAATATCTACAAAGCAGCTCTGATGTGCCTCTGCCTCCTGCAAACAGCATCCCTGCAAATCCCCGGCCAGGCAGCCTCCATGCAAGGGTCCAGATTTGGCCAGCAGTCATTATTTTTGTCTCCAAATCACAACAAATTTTACTGGAGCCACGTTCTGAGTTGATTCCTGTCATCCCCAAGGAGAAAATCGCTGTATTTTTATTTTTTTTGTCCTATATATGCACATTATATAATTCTGACTGTTATCTCTGGGGCCTCTCTGGCAAACTTTCCACTGTTCTTTCTCTGTTAGGACTCGAAGTTATCAGAGTCAGAGTTCATTTATACTTCTGATCACTGGCTCCACAATGTCCCCAGGGTTGGGGACTCTGCTGTGGCAGAGCAGAAACATAATTTTATAGCCCTTGTATTCTAATTCATTTAATTAGGGGTTTTCTTGGATCTCTTGGGGGGGCTGGGAGGTGTCCTTTCATGTTTAGAGGTTTCTGTAGAAAATCTATCTCCACTACAGAAAGTCATGGGCAAAGTTCTCCTGCAAGTGTAGATCTTGTTTGCTCTGCACCAAATTAATATTCATCACATCAGGAGCAGAATGTACCTTTCCATCTTCCCTTTGCCATTATTAGTTAGGAGGGAGAATTATTGCACAGCAACCCACAAAGAAATGCACATAATTTAGATACACTAAAATGGGGGGGGGGAACTAAAAGAATATGGCATATGGAAGACCCTGACTAAATTTAAATCTAAATGGTTAAAAGAAGTCGACTGATAAGAAGAGCTCTAATTAAGAAACATCTTGCTGCTAAAAACGTGAACTTTTACACTTATTTCATACCTCAGGCAGAGCTCAAGCAGAGGTAGATTGTATCTTCTTTAAAGAAATGAAAGAGGGGGAAAAAAATATATTAATCTGCATTGTAGTAATGCTGATATGCCCAGAGCTGAACTCCCAATTCATTGTGAGACGTTCTCTGCACAGACACAGCCCGGGCAGCTCTGCCTTGAGAAATTTTCAGTCAAACCAAGAAAAAGAGAGAGAAATAATGTGTTATCTTCATCTCCCAGAGACGTGGGGAGCTTACATGATTTCTCCAGGCTGATGAGAGCATTCTCTGATAAATCCAGATCTGAGTTTTGGGGGTTTGTTTGCTCTCTGGAGTGGTGGGCACAGGTGGACACACACAGAGTGAAATTGAATCCAGGTTTTCTGTATTTTCTCCAATGTGATGTACATGGAAAAAAGGAAAAAGAGAAAGGATATCCTACCCAAATATTTAGTATTTCAAGTGTAGCTACAATAGCACAGCTGAGAGTAGAAATGAATCTCATTTTACACTTCCTATGTCTGAACTAGAGAGTATATTCTGGAGCAAACAAAATTATGTTAAATGGGAGCTACAGTTTAGAAAGCAAATCAATAAAATAATTTCTGATACCTTATAAAAAATATAGCTTCAAAGTGAAGTATTTTTAATACAGAAAACTGAAGGAAAACAAAGTCAAATACTTCATTTAACCTTACAGTGATTTTTCACCTTCCATTTCTGTGAGAAAACAAATATCAAGAATTCAAAAGCCATAATTCAAAGTGTTTCATTTGTATTTTTTTTTTCTTTTTAAGAACCTACTTGAGAGACTCTGATTTGAGAGCTATGGGAATGAAAGAATTTTTAACAACCCAGACATGCATGGCAATGTCTGCCACCCAAAACCTCAAGTGTGTACTCAAACGACTTCCTGCAAAAATCATCCACTAATTTACTATTAATGAGTGATGGAGTTTATACACTTAGCTAAGTGGAAAGTGATTTTTTAAAGATATTGTGTTCGCTTCCCTCAGCCACCATGGTGTGATTACAGCCAGGGAAGGCTTTTTAAAGCAGTTACAGATCACAGCTGGTTGTGTTTCTTGTGGTCTTCCAGGCCACAACATCTACAGGAAAGATAATTAGCCCAGTCCAATCAGAAAGTCATGGAATTATTTGGGTTGAAGGGAATTTAAAGCTCATTTCCTTCCAATCCTTGCCATGGGCAGGGAATCTTCCACTGGACCAATCTTCCATTTGACCAGGTTGCTCGGACTCTCATCCAACCTCAAACTCTTCCAAAATTTACACCAACTTATTTATCTGAAAAATGCCACCATGACATCCTGGAACATGAACAAGCAGCAGCTGTGATTTACTTTATTCCTGATATTTTCATGATAAAAAAATAATAAAACAGGAAAATCTCATCACCTTTTGCTGGACAAATCTCTTTTTGTTCACACAGCAGATGAAACCTCAATTGCCTCTGGTAGACAGTAGAAGTGGTGGTAACATTCCTACAAAAATGAGGGGGAAAAAAAAGGAAATAAGGAAAATTGGGAAGTTCTGAATAAAGATACCATGCTAAAATTCATGTAGAAATAAAACCCATGACTCTTAATCTAGCAGAATCAGGGAAACTCCTCCAGGGTGCTCTCATTAAACAGTCAGAACTAGAGAAATATTGTGTGGGCAGGGAGAGTATCTATGGCTTTCCTACACCCCTCACACTACCAACATCATAATTTGCCCAAATACCAGGACGCAGAAATACCACTCATCATTTTGCCTTTGTCTGGCAAAATAGTAAGAGGAAACTGCAGAAAAAGTTAACTGGAAAAATGATAAATAGGCAGCTTTGTCCTTTTTTTTCCACATTTATCAGAGCAATGAATCTGAACAGAGAGTTTTGGGTTTGCCTTAAAAAAAGAAAAGCTTTTGATGATTTTTAAATCCATTCAATGCATTAAGGGAAAATATTTCAATTTTAATTAACTTCCTTTTTTCTTCAGGGTGCCCAAACATTTTTATTTCTCTAATTATTTAGACATACATACATATTCCTTTATGCCCTCTACCTTCATAATTAATATTTACCTTTCATTTTGCTTTATACCAGATTTCTGCCATCACTGTGATGACAGCCCAGAGACAATGGGAATGCACAGGCCTGGAATCACTTTTTATGTTTGACCTATTCCTGTGCCACAGCCACATAATCACAGTTCCAGCTTTTATCAACCCCCTGTTATGTCAAGACTTTCAACAGGTATTAAGGTCTGGTATTTAAGCCAGAAGAAGACAAATGGCTGGCAAAGCTTTTTTATCATCATAACTCTTTTAAATCCTCATAAAAACATTTTAAAATAATTTTGGGGGAAATCTTTCAACAGCTGTTTGAGCTCCTGAGGTAGATCATGATCTGCCCCACAAGAGTTAGAGAACTCCAGGGTGGTTTGGGTTGGAAGGGATCTTCAATATCATCCAACCCTTCCATGGCAGGGACACTTCCCATTGTCCCAGGGTGCTCCAAGCCCTGTCCAACCTGGCCTTGGGCATTCCAGGGATCCAGGGGCACCCACATCCTTTGTGGGTCCCATGAGCCAAATTCTGATTCCTCTAGTTGTGATATGGAACACTCTTCTCTTCCTTTTGACTTGAAATATTCTTAGATGGTTCCAGGTAAGGAAATTGAGGAGAAATAACAGTCCTTAGATGGTTCCTTAGATGGTTCCAGGTGAGGAAATTGAGGAGAAATAACAGTTCTTAGATAGTTCCTTGGATGGTTCCAGGTGAGGAAATTGAGGAGAAATAACAATCCCTGTCCAGTGCAGTCCCACTGATCTTGGGAGATCTCCCAATGCCATTCCTGGGTCCCTCTGCTGTGGCTCCAGCCAGGTGACCCAAATGTTGACTATTTCTGCAAAAATGAGCTAATCCACTTGTCCAAGGAACCTTTCCTCTCCTCCTGTCAAGAAGAATGCTTCACTTTGCTATTATAAACTTGAAATATTCACAGTACGGTGCTTACAACTAAAATCTGACAGTTTAGCAGAAAGTTTTTAGATGCTTAATCACATATCTTAATAAAAAATCATACATTCCCTGCAGAAGTGAGACAGATTCTGATTACTTGTCTTTGAGGGAACGGCCTGCTTTAGAAAATTATGTGGAGTACTCTACTATTGTACCTGTCATACACTTTTAATTAAAAATGTATTGATGCATGACTAAATTGTGCACAGTGAAAAACAGACCTATTTTAGCTCAATTGCAATAATGTCCACATAACCCAATGAAGAAGCCCATACAATTAGAACAGGAAGACAGCCCTGGCACGGTTGTACTTCTTCAGGTCAGATGTATATTCCATGGAACCAATCATCACAAATCAATGTGGCCTCAATCAGCACAAATGAATTTACTAATCTACTCTAAATACCTGCAATGAAGTCTTTGCACTAATCTATTGTAAATTAAATATGTGGCAAAACGAAGGCAGAATAATGATTAACATTATTTTCAGGACTGTTTCTTGACAAAGTCTGCTAACTAAGGCAATCTACACCCAATATTTGAATACAAGAATTACATCCAACCAGAAATAAATTGGTTACAGCCAGAAGGCTGAAATCAATGCACTGTGGGCAAAAAAAAATGCCTCGTGAGGCCTCTGCTAAAGGAATATTTAGTTTAGACTGACAAGAGGTAAATGTGTTTAGAAGAGAAAGAGTTGGAATTCAGAATAAAAGAGTTGGAATTCAAAATAAAAAAGACCAGACCCCTATTGCAGTGTCCCCAAATTATTCCTAAATGCCTAATTTTAATTCTTTTTTTAGAATTTTTAAAACATTAAGGTAGATATAAGACATTTGTTTTCACATAGGTATGTGGAGCTGCTTGAGAAAGTGTTGATAAAAGTGGTTAATGAGCAAAGATTAATTATAACTCTGAGGACTGACATCATTATTTGGATTTTGAATATTTGATTAGTGGGCTTAGTTGCTTTTTCCGCCAGAGAATTTTGGTTTGAAAATAAAGGTTTTAGGTTAATGGTTGGACTCAACAAAGGATCTTTTCCAAACTTCACAATTCCACGATTCTGTCCCAAATTCATGGAAATTTGTGCTCAGGACTGAGCAAAGAAAATCTGAAGCAGAAAATAAATCTGAATTGCTCAGATATCACAGAAACAGGAAGTCTAAAAGTAGTCAATTTTTCTAGAGCATTGTCAAGATAGATAATTCCTCTTTTGCAACTAAATATTTCATTTCTGCAATTGAGATTTCATTTACATTTCTCCCTCTTTTCTCTCCTTTTCCATGGCAGAATCTGCACTGACTTTGCACTTGCATCACCCACCACGACTCTTCCAGCGACAGACAAAAATAGTTAAAAAATGCAGACAGTTTCTTGAACACTGTGGGCTGAATTTCATCAAATAAGGCTCCTTGCATGTGAAAAAAGAGGGAAAAAAAAAAGGTATTAAATGAATCAGTCTCTGCATCACTGTTTTCATTCTTTTTGCGTTAAGTGCATAAAGATTTTTCCAGCAAAACGGCTGAAAATGCCAAACCGTCAAAATCAAAACTTTACACAGGAATAAACCCAGAAAGTTTTCATACTCAGAATCAAATTTCCACCAAACTCACAGACGGACATATGGAGAAAGCAGTGTAAAAAGACACTCAGAAAAAACTGAAAAATTTAACTCAAATTCATCCCAAAGAGCAATTTTTCATGCACTCCTCGGTTTTCTTGCTAAAATATCATTTTATTCCTTCATGAAGTTTTCGGGCTGTGAGGAAGAAACAACATTTAATTTTAGGTCTTTTAACTGAGGTGGAAAATTTAGAAATGGTGTTTAAAAATAGTGAAATTTATATTGCACAAATTGCTGATAAAAATTGGCCATTTTAGAAGCTCATGTAAACACAGCCTGAATTCGGTGGCGGGCTGAGGAGTTACAAGAGTTTGATAAAATGGTTCTTCAAAGGAATTCCACTTGGGTTCATCCTGTGAGTAACATCACTCCTGTTACAAGAGCTTTGCTACAGCGAGGAGCAACACGATGAATTTTAGATGTAAATCTGAATTTCATGACCTTTCAAGTCACATCCTTAAACTTCATTTGAGCAGTGTTTTCTCTTTATGAATATGCAGTTGATCTGAACACCCAGAATCGACATAATTTACTTTTTTTCCTCATTTTTTAGGCCCTCTTCAGGTGTAAATTAGGCTTTTGGAGTGTCATCCTTATTTACTTTATTCTCTGCAAAGTTAGCATTCATTCCATTTTATTTTTGGTGCATTACATGAAGATGTTTCTGCCTGATAGGGAATGCTTGCACTTGAACAGAAGAGACAGAACAATTGTCAAGTCACTGAAATACAAATGAACACTAAGAAAGATGAAACCACTGGACTCACTCAATTTTAAATATGTGCCATATTTTTAAATTTAAAAAAATAAATAAAAACTGCTTTTCTGTAATAAGGAAATAGAAACATAAAAATTAAAGCACAGCTTAAATAAAGAAGAAATAATCTTGCAAAGAAATGCTGGATTTGTATATCATAATAAGTGTATAAGCCAAAAAATTTAAAGTATTTTATAATTTAAAAATTTAAGGTCACAGAATCCTTTTTTTAAATAAATGTCACTTCTAATAACTTATTACTTTCAGAGGATATTCCTAAGATAACAGCATAGTGTTATCAATAAACAAATCTCCCAAATATAAGTGGGTCATACTAAAACTATAACACAAAAGTGATCTAAAAATTGAGAAATTTATCTCAGGCTATTTTGTTAAGTATACCAGATTGTAAAATTAATGATAATTTGTAAGAATTATAATCTTCAGAGCACACCAAGCAGGATTCCAGGTTTCAAAGTCTGAATATATCTGGCTTTGCAAAGAAGACAGTGACAAAATGGGAATAACACAATGTTTGTCACATCTCAAAAGGCACAAACTGGGGGAGGATTCCCACTTCTGCTCCTAATTCACTTGGGCACTGGCAAAAATCTTACCTTTCCAAGTGGATAAAGAAAAAAAGCAGCATTTTTAAAGTGCCTTTCCAGCCTTCCTCTTTGATTATAAATCTCTCCTTAGTTAGGAAAATTCACAACCAACTCCTTTTTCTTTTTTTTTTTTTCTTTTGGAAGATTAACATATACATTACACAGAGCATCTTCCTACTGAAAATAAATGTATGATCTGGAAAAGTAGGACCAAAGCAGAGCTTGAAGATTATAAGGTTGGGGTTTTTTTCTCTATTTCTGAAAGTAACTTACTTTAAAGTCCCTGAAACGGGGTAACATCCATCACACTCTATTTCATTAGTCTTTAAGGCAGCCTTAAATAACTGGGCCTAAAAACAGATCTCAGTTGATATGGCAAATATCTAAAAAGGATAACTCTGAAAATATCCTCTGCTGGGTTCAGCTTGGATTTTGCCCAAATAAATGCAATCACCTCTCATTATGATCAAGGAGAGGAGGGGAGAAAAGGAGAAAAAATAAAAATAAAAAGGAAAAAATAAAAACCTCAGGAAAGCAAAGTGCAGCTCTGTTTAATCCATACAGACATGTCTACCCAAATCCCTTTGCTAATGTATATCTAATTCGGATAGGCCAACTCATCCTGGAATAATGAGAAGCTGAAAATGTGGTGCATTTTTAGTATTCTTCAAGTGTGTTAATGTGCTTCTATAGGGGCTTTAGCAGGGAAAAAATTAAAATATCTATGTATATATGTGTGTGTGTATATATATGAGATATGCATGCAGCTTTCTGAGCTAGGCAAGCTGATTTCTCTGCTGAAATTGTGCAGTTGTGAGGTTATTTAGGAGAAGTAAGTAGCTGCTGGACAAAGCCACACAATAAACAATATTTAAAAGTCAGGTGGAGCTCCACAAAGGGCATTTCATCCCTCCCCTGCCCCTCGAGCATCCCCAGCACCTTGCTGATGTTGGCAGCCACCACTGAGTGCTAAATTCTGCATTTTTACAGCTGCAAACAGAGCTAGCATCTCCGTGAGGCAAGAAACGCGAAAGAAAAGCGCTTGAAAATAAATATTTTTCTTTTAACACCCAACACAATCCCGCCAGTTATGCGTGACAATTGCAGATCCATCCTCAGCAGCAGAAATGTGGGGAGGGACGGGGAGAAATGGAGATTTTTGTGCATTTTGCTGCTCCTTCCATGTGTGCTACACTGGGCTCCACACACACATCCCCAGTGCCCAACTCTGCTCTCTGAGCCAACATTGACTCCCCATGGCAAAGCCCCAAACCAGGCTCTGCTAAACCCACACTGGTGGGAAATAAGCACTGAG
>JAHXMQ010012342.1:34576809-34593633 GCA_020466415.1 Ammodramus savannarum pratensis
ACAGGGACAAGAAATAAATAAAGTTTTTCCACTCCCTGATGCCCAGCCCGTAGGAAGATCCCTCTAACTGTGCACACACAATGCACCCTGCCTTCTCTAATCCTTTTACTCCTGCCACGGCCAGCTCTGAAATTTCCTCAACGGCTGCAAACTTTTTAGGGTTTTATAATGGTAATCAGCGATTTTAGAGGGAATAAATCTCTCCCTGAGCCCGTAGCTCTGGATAAAGCATCCCCAGGAATAAGTCAGGGAGAGCGTCGGCAGTGGAGAGTGCTACATTTCATGTGCTGCCACAGAAATGCTTTCTGGCTGAGGTCTAATATTAATCTATTTTGTCCCTGACATCCAGTAAAACTACAGTGTAGCAAATGCTTTTAAAACATACATATTCAATAGCAGATGCAATAAAGTATTCAGGACTGTTGGTATGAAGAAGGTTCGCACACACACAAATATCTTTGAAACTCCAGTTAATCAAGGTGTCAAAGTAACTAAAGCAGTTTTACAGATTTTATTGAAAATAAATCACTTTATTATATACTGAAATATATATTATTGTTTCTCCGTGGAGTTTTACTGTCTGCTCGCCTGCATTTCTTTTTTTAAATAGAGCATCTCCTGCCCTCTTTAGTCCAGTTTTTATAACTACATTTAGCAGGAAATTCAGCTTTAAAGCCGTTCTCCAGCCTGACTTCTCCTCCTGCCCTATGCAAATATCCCATTATTAGCCATTTTCTGGCAGGGGAGGAAACCAAGGATGATGTGATGGCTCCAGAGCCCCTCATTCCCTCCCTGTCCAGATGATTATGGGGTGACCTTATATCCAACTAGGAAGCTGGAGGTGCCTCTGAACCCCCAAAATTTGTCTGCTCACTCCTCAGAGAGGAGCTTCCACACAAGTATGCAAAAAAACTGCCCAAAAATCAGCCCAGAAAAGGCTCAAAGGAAATATTTGATGTGATCTAATGGACACCCTAATTGGTATTTATGGGCTTCCCAGGGAAACTTTAGCTGGAGGTTTTTTAACTCCCCTTATTGAGGAAGTTCTTTCTTTCTAAAGGTGGGATCTGGCTCAGATCAGTTGTTGTTAGACAATATATTCCTTTAAAATTCAGTGTTACACAAAGCTCCTATTAACTCCTATTGGCTATTTATTTTTCCCAGCCACACTGCACATTTTCTAACAGCTTATTGCTATAGAATAATCACATTTCTATAAAGTTATCGCATCTACATGAAAAACTCCTCCATCATCTTTTTTTTCAACATTCCTCCCTAAAGTTAAAAGATGTCTAATGCAGTCCATCTATATAAAATAAATACTTTCAGCATTTTAGACTGCTTTCTAAACTGATAAATTTCACCCTGCTAAATGCAAATTCAGCAGCACTTCTTTTAAGATTACTTTTTATTTTCCCACCCCAAAACCGGTTTGAAGTGGAAGCGTGGTATCTAAAATGGATTTAGAATATTAAAAAATTGCATCTGTGCTGAGGAATTTTATACATTTATAAATATCCCTGTATATTTCTGTATTTCTTATTCTACATCAACAAATTTCAATTACTTCTGCTGGTCAAGGGAGGGATGAGGACTTGTCCAGGTCTCTCCTGGTTCCTCAGCAGGACAAAAGTGGGACCCAGGGGACAGAAGAGTGCCAACCTGCAAAATCTGCACTCAGGTGCTGAATTCAGAACTTTTATTCACCCCTGAGCACTCCTAGGTTGTATTTTTATGTTTTAACACTGATCTTCACAGTTCTTTATCCATTTAAACCCCAGTAACTTTGAACAGAAATCTCAAACTCTGTGGTATCGATAGCAAAGGATTTTATCCTCACCTCTTAACCTTTAAGCCAAAAAACCCCAAGAATTATCAGTTTTCCAAATAAGTGTTTCATAGGGGTTTGCTATTCATCACCAGGAAGTTCTCAGGCAATTTTGATCACAGGGAAAAAAATAAAAAGTGCATGTTTTAAGTGAAGTGTACATGGTTTCTTTCCAGCTGATCAGCCCTGATAGCACGTCAAATTCAAAGCCTTGTGTCCAGCTATTAAAGGAGAATTTAACAGCACAAATGTGAGCGTGCCTTCCACACTTTAAAAACTGCCTGTAATCAAAATCTAATTAGTATTCTATTTTCCTAGTGGGAAAACAGAGAGAAATGCACACAGACAGACATGGTGTTAGATATTAAGCCAAAAGATGTCTCCAGAAACCAGCCATTCATCTTTTGCCTTTTTTTTTTCCTCCCCTCTCTTCCTTTATCACCAACATCTTGTCTCTTGAAATATAGACATCACTAAATCAAAAACACTTACCTTTTCACATCATTATAGAATTGCTCAGATTAAATAAGAGCTCTGTGCAGCTCCTCAAATCTCAGCTATGTTTTCAAACCACCAGGGAGGGCTAGTTCTTCCTGCTCACACAATTATCAAATTGTTGCCAATCTGAGCGTTCCCTGTATCAATCTCATTATTATTAAGCAGCTGAAATCACCTATGGATCTCATTAGCATCACTTGGAAAAAGGTCACAAGGTGACAGCTGCAATTTGCTTTTAAATTATCATCGGAATAACGTTTTTTTAGAGAGTCTTTAAATTGTTTTAGTGCATTTCTCATGGTAAAAACGAGAATTTAAGGACCTTAGAACTCTGCTCGGTTTGGTTTTCTTGTTGTGGGATTTTTATTTTTTTTGTTTACTTTAGAATAACAGGGACATGATCATCCATCCTTTGTTTTCCTGGTGGAACTCCTGAGGTTACCAGGTGGCTCACACTGTAAAAGAAAGCGAGGTCAAATCAGTAAAGATGAACTCCTTTTGAAAAGTTAATTAGTCACTGAAAATGCATGAGCATTAAGGGAAAAAAAAAAAAAAAAAAAAAAAAAAAAAAAAAAAAAAAAAAAAAAAAAAAAAAAAAAAAAAAAAAGAAATGCAGTTCTAGCAGGACTTTCTCTTAGCAACTGCTCAGTTTTCATCATTTCATCTTTTAAAGGTGTCTGTCAGTTTTCCAGTATAAAAATAGGCTTAAACAGAAAAAAAGAAACAATTTTTCAATATGACTAAAAAGCATAAAAATTGCCTTCCTCATGTTTTCAGGAAAAAAAAAAGGCTGCCAGAACTTGTTTATAAATTACAAGTAAACACAAAAGAGAACAATCCTTGCTGGCCGTCTCCCACTCACTTTTAAGTGGATCACTCTGCAAAATATTCTGCTGTTGGGTTGATATTTTTAGAGGGAAACATTTTTGCTCAGTAATGTGGAAATAAAATAACTGCAATCACTTCCTTCCTCTGAGAAAATGACACATAGCATTTTATATTTAAAATTCAATTGAGAAAGAAACTGTATTTTTTTTTTTTTTACCCAAAGCCTTGGAGCTGTGCATTCTATTTTTATTTTTTTTTCCTCTGGTCTGTGTCTCTGCTGCATTTTGGATCTGAACTTAATAGAAGATGCTGCAGAAAGCAGCAGCCACAAGTAGTGACAGAGACTTATCAAACAGATATGCAAGGGGAGGACAGAGGAGATGAACAAAACAACGCTCACAAGTTCAGGATATGATTGCTCTGGATGCCTGTAAACTGCCAGAGATTTTCATTCCTGTCTCTCATTAATTCCTCTTGCTCCTCAAGTGCTATCAAGTGGGAATTCTTTTTGAAGCTGCCTGTAAAATCACCCGGTTTTTGGGCAAAATCTGCTGTTCAAATAGGTCATAAAAACACCAAAATGATCCTCACCGATGTTTGCAATTGTTGCCATTTTTAACAGCATTTAAGGAGCGTTTTGCACCTCTCCCCTTTTTATTGAGGAAGAGAAGGTGCAGATTTTAAAGCAGATATTGCAATTTCTGCTCTCTTACCTGAAGTATTACCTCAGTATCACACCCTCTAATGACTCAACACCTTCTTGCCACAAAAAACTGCCTGAAACAGCTCTGACCAAAATATAAACCCCACAAATAATTACACAAAACAATTCGCCTATTTCAGAAATAAATTTGCCTAAAATATTAAATATCTCCATCCAGATGCAAACATTTCATTAACAAACCCTTTGTATCTCCCTCTATTTTAACTACTCACACAACTCCACGTAACGCAATCTTGTAATACAAACAGCCATAAATACACAACACACAGAGGCTAAAAATGCATGGCTATTAATATTTTTAATAGAAATCAGCCCTATCTTCCAAAGGCGTCCTTTGCAGTTTTCTTGCCTTTTAAATTCAGCTATTCTTGAGCACAGTTTGTCTTTGAAATATGTCAGGATAATGCATTATTGAAGTACTGTACTGAGACTGTACATAAAATCAGTCACGTTCAACAAATTTCCATTTTACTTAGGTTTGTTTTTTTTTTTTCATAATTATTCCTCACTTCTATCACGGCCCTATCCTCAAGAGCTCTCTGGTTACACCAATAAAATTAACCACAAGCTACAGGTTCTGTCTCCCAGGGACTGGACATCAAGAGAAACAGGAGGTAAAGGAAGAAAGCAAAATAAAATACTTTTTCTATCATTCCTGTGAATTATAAATTAACCAGTTGCAAAATTAAGCACTGGACAGATGAGCTGGATATGAATAAAACTTTGCTAATTGACCAGAGGCATCAGAATGGTTTAATTCTCAATGTACAGATTTTGAAAGCTGTGGGGAATGGTAAAACAAGGATTTAAAACCTGTCTTAAAACTTCTGGCATGAATTGGCAATGCTTGGTGCAAGAAAGAGTTAAGTCTAACAAGCAGAAAAAAAGAAATTAACTAAAGTAAGGCCCTTGTGATACAATGACACTTGCTCTATGCTCTTACAGAGAAAAACACGATGATAAAACACCACAAAGAGGAGTGTTATGAATTTTATTAATGACTAGAAGACAGTGTGCAAAACATCAAAGGTCTGTGGAAAAGATTAATGACCCCGTGTGAGACTGTTTAATTACCTCCAGCTAATTAGATTCTTGACCAAATTTTTAATATCTGCATTCCTTCTAAAGCCTAATTGAGATTCCACATTATTTATCAATCTTTCAAAAAGCCCTTAGTGCGCTGCTTTTTTTTTAAGGTTTTTTTTTTTTTTTCCCTTTGCACTTTGACTCCATTTATGGTCAATTATTAAATAAATAGCAAAGTAACTGTTCTCTCCAAAGTGTGTCTGTGGAACACTTTCTGCCTGTTTATTTTGACTGCGAGCCTATCGCTGGCATCTCTTGGACGTAACGAAGCACTGGGAGAAATAAACTGACCGACTGCACTGTAAACAGCGTTGATGATATTTTTGTTATCGTGCTCAGGAACTCCTCATGTGGTTTCTGTAAATCAGCCTTTGCTGCTGGCAGTTAATCCTGACTCCTTAGGCCGGGCCTAGTCGCGGCGCGAGCGTTATCGCGCAAAAAGAGGAGAGGCCCGTCCTTGCTGTTGGGTGATTTTCCCCCTCTCCATGTAGGAATGTTCCAGTCCTCCAAACCACCACTTCAACAACTTATCTTTTATAAGGAGATTCATGTCAGAAGGCAAGGGGCACCTGCAATAATTATTTCTTTTTTAAACCTCTTCAGATCTCCCGTTACCCCGAGCCACGACCGCTGTCTGCGCTACACCTGAAGGCTGACCTTGGTTTAAGGTTTGCCTTGATTTTGCTTTAAGCTTTTCCACAGAACTTTTACCAATTCATTTTGGAGTGCAGGAAAAGGGAAAAAGTCAGGCATTTCAAGGCCTATGATGGAGAACATAATTTTGTGTGACAAAAGCACTTCCCAGTTTTGCAGAAGCAGAGCATCTCTGCTCTCTTCCTCTGCTTCAGCTATAAACCCAAGTGTCTGATTTGAAACCATTTGCTTCGAAAATCCTTTTGTAAGTTTTATTATAAATTAGAAAAACGAAGTGTGCACACACAGAATGGTATCTTTATATTGCATGTATAAAATGAAACACTTCGGGAAAATTTCTTTGCCATTTCATATAGACTTTTTTCCAAATTATCCACTAGAGTTTAGCTCATAAAATCACAGCACATATATGAAAATATAGGGGATAGATTAAAAGTAATATATGTATTCTCTATTATATTTGACATGTTTTCTGTTATTTGTATAAAACATTGCTGGCTAGCACAACTATTAAAATACAGAGGATTTTTTATCTCTGATGTAGCCATGAGTGTCTCTATGTACACACAGACACTGAAAAATTCTACAACATTTAATGCATGCAACTCTAATAAATGTATAGAGAACAGGACTTGGAGGGAGGGATCACATTTTTCATTACCACGTTGCAACAAGCCCTATCCAATGGGCTACAAACATCCATTGTTATCACAAAAACACATCATTTAATAATATAAAAAAGTGCATGTCAAAATGGCAAAGAATGCAAATCAATACCAAAGGATAACGAACCAGGCATGGGAGAGACACGTAATACATTATCTTTAATTTCTTGGGAGTGACGAAATATCTGGATGCACACTAAATCACTCACAACAATCCTGCAGAAATAAACTTATTTGGG
This sequence comes from Ammodramus savannarum pratensis, assembly GCA_020466415.1. Classification (NCBI taxonomy): domain Eukaryota; kingdom Metazoa; phylum Chordata; class Aves; order Passeriformes; family Passerellidae; genus Ammodramus; species Ammodramus savannarum. The sequence goes on from JAHXMQ010012342.1 coordinate 34,583,332, forward strand.
ATGCAGTAGTCAAAGTCGCTTGATCTCTCTGATGCAATAAAAAGCTTAAAATGCCTGAAAATCTGTGTATCCAGGTATTTATTGAGTGCTCTCCTTGGTAGAGAACTGCTTCAAATTCATTAAACACTTTATCCTTATAGGTATGAATATTAATAATAGAATTTGTTTTGATCAATGCACCATAAATTGGGGTCATGCTTTTAAGTTTGTTACTCAGTAAAGAAAGGATTAGGGAAAAAATGCCCCTCTTAAACAGAGAACCCACTTTTTGCAAAACAGAGGGCACTTTTGATGCTTTCCCATGAAAAAAGAGTTGAAATTTCCAGTCTCATCCTACAGACCACCCTTATTTCTTTCACCAGGCTGAGCAGGGTCAGTGTTTCTCTCTCCCAGCCTGCACCTGAGGGATTCTCTCTGTGCCTTCCACAGTTCCAGCCCCAGATGTGTGACAGGGGAACAGATGCTCCTGAATTTGGCAGGGCCATGATGGATATTGGTACTGAAGCAACTGATCTGGACAGATGAGGTGATGATGGAATTAATAAAAATGGCAATTCAGGCCCAGTTTAACTAAATGCTGTGCTTTACACCAAGCATTTGGTTTGGTTTTAGAACTTTCATCAACCCAGGGAGACCCTCTTTAGTCCCTGGGGGCATCCCCTGCCCTGCTCCCCACCAGGCATCCTCCAGCTCCAGAGATTCCCCTTCTCCCCTCTGCCACAACAGAGGCTGCTCCAGGGAGGGTTAAACAACCACAGCACACTCAGGAAAACTGAGCAGTTTTATTGGAATCGTGGAATCACTGAATCATTAAGTTTGGAAAAACCCTCTAAGATCACCCAATCCACCTGTTAACACAGCTCTGCCAAATCCACCACTGACCCATGTCCCCCAAGCTCCACCTCTCCACATTTTTTAATGTTCAAATCTCCACTTATTCCATTTATTTCCGACTATGTATGGATGCTGCTGATGGTATAATAATAATTTCAAAGCAAACAAACAAACAAAACGCCACATCCACAAAGCAAACAGCAAACCAAGTGCTCAGTTGAACTTGACCCAGGACAAAAAATATCTCTGCTGAGGAAGAAAATTTGGGGATGGGTGCAGCATCCAGAAAAGGTAGTGAGAGGCTGAGGGGAGGGCATGAGGCAGCAGCAGCATTCACTTACTTTAAAAGAGAATTTATTAGCCCAGTCTTCCCCTGTGGCCTTTGAGAGAGTCAATAATGAGCTTGTCTCTTCTGCTCTTCCACCTAGGAAAGACAGACAGACCCCTCCACTGCTGACCCAAAATCTGCATCTCCCTGGGAGGGACTCTCAGCCCAGAATTCTGTTCAGAACAGAATTTCTTCATTTTCAGTAACATTCACTCTCCATATTCTTATCTGAGACTCTTCATCCCATCTCGCACTGGATATTTAAAGTAACAGAACAATGGAAGCTGAGTAATTATACTGAAAGAGCAGAGTAAGAAAAATTTTGTTGTTTGGATTTTTGTTTTGCTGAATTTTAAATAATCTGTTTTGTCCTAATCTGCTGAATTAGTGTTTGCCTTTATGCCAATATGTTCTCATATGTCTGGAACTCTTGCATATTTTTACATCTTTACCAAGCCTGCCCAAAACCAAGATCACTTCTAACTTAAAGTGCTCCTAAAAATTTGAAGTGCTCTATTAATTTTAAATTGCTCTACATCATGTCTGCTTAGAATCCCAACTGCTTTTTCACGCAAAAAATATTAAACTATAAAATGCACATCTGCAACATAACAGCTACCCAGCTTTTTTTTTATTTTATTTTAAACATCAGCTTTCTGTCTTTTTCCTTTATCTTTGAAAGAAAAAAATGCTCTCAAAGAAAAATAATAGAACGACACATCACAGGTTTTATTGTGAGCTTCCCTCTATCAAAAACCTTTTAGGTTTGTCACAGGACTAAATATATATTATGTCCACCAATTGGTAGCACATAGTCCGGCCCATTAACCCTCTTGACCTCCATAAATTATGATTTCTTGGCAGGAGCAGCATCCCTGGAAGACTGACACATCCCCAAGGGTTAACAACCCTCCCCAGGATTTTTTACAAGGCATCTCCTGATCCCAGACTTGTGTCTCAGGCAGCTCTCCCGAAAATGTTCTCAAAGCCTTTGGTGTTTTCAGAGCCTTGGCTTCATCCTCAGCACGGGGGGAAGAAATGGCATGGCTTCCAGCTGAGCCCATCAGGTTAGAAGTGAAACAACAAAGCCCTGGTGCTCCACCAGCACAACTTCACTGCAGGGCACCTTGGCAGGGTCACCGAGGTGTCCCTGTGCTTCCCTTTGCTCACATCAACTCTCTGTCCCTGTGCTTCCCTTTGCTCACATCAGCTCTCTGTCCCTGTGCTTCCCTCTGCTCACATCAGCCCTGCACAGAGCCATCCCCTCACCTGACCCTCGGGGGTCTCTGTCTCCCACCACCTCTGTCTTCCCTTTGATGTTTATAAAGGGATGCTGTTAAAAGGAACTCGTTGAAAGACAAAGGAAACTGCATTTACTGGGAAGATAGGGCTGATTCAATGTAAACTGTGCTTTATTCAGGGTACTGATGGGCTTTGGTGGCCAGGCTGATTTTTAGGACAGGTTTTTAAGCTGAAGGCCTCACATTTTCTATACTTTCACAGCAACTAACAAGTGGATTCACTGTCAAAGTCGTTTTCCTTGCGCCACTGTATGTGGAGTACTTTATATTAATCTATCAAGAGGTCACTGCTCCTTTAGCGAGTGACCATAAATACACACAAATACAAAAACCCTGCTCTGAGCATGCCATGGATCAAGCTCCTCCAGATCCATATATATTTGCTGCTTTGCCATGGAGATATAAAAACAGCTGAGTGATGGGATGAAGCAATAACCCTTCCCGGCCATGGTGCTTTATCTTGGGAGTAGCCTGGGAGGGGCTGATTATTTACACTCAGTCCATCACAAGGAGCTGCTCCTGGGATATTTTCCAAGCAACAGACTCACACAAAGTTGCTTGACTTTAAATTAGAGTTGGATCTCTACGTGCATTTTGCTCTTCAGAGCATCTCTGCTACCAGAGATGCAAAAATCCATGCTGGGACATGGATTTTTGTTGGGAGAAGCAGCTCATCCAGGATTAGAAGGGACATTCCCAGCTAACCAAGGAGTCACCTGCCTGACTTGACCAAATTCCAGTTTCTTTTTTAATATAATCCCATCTGCATCCTCATTAATGTCTGTAGGACAGCAGGATCACTTACTGACACAAACAAGGCTCCCACCTGGAAAAAGGATGTGATTCTTTCTTTGGCAATGCCTTTTATCCATTTAAAGAACTTCCTTTTTGCATTATCACAATTTAACTTGGATTATTGAATGCTGATTCCTATACTATTTGTAAATCCATGCAAATGAAAATTTCTCTGATGTTCTTTTTTCCTTGGGGACAGCACTGTCAGGTGAAACTTATTCAGTCCTTAACCAGACACAAATCTAAGGGTACTTAAATGTTTGTTTGCTCTGCTTAAAAGGCAATTTCTGTGGCAAAGGCACTGATGTCTTTGTCTCAAATGAGATTAACATTTCATTATTTACTGGATCAAAACTTCCCATCGAGGTAGAGGCAGCAGCTTTATTTATGGAATGTAACATCTCATAAAAAGACGTTGAGAGAAAAAGACTGGATGAGCTTGAAGGCTCCTTCTGACCCAAACCATTCTGGGATTCTGTGATGATTCTGTGAAATAGCAATGAAACCAGAAACACTGCAACGAACCAACAGCAACAAAACCAAAGGGTGGTCTCACCTTTCCATCTGGGAATTACATTTCCCCTGGGTGAGGAGGAGCCACCCCTGCTGCCCACAAGGAGCCCCCTCCTGCAGCCCTGAACAAATAACCTGTCCTGCAGGACAAATAACTGCTCCCACCTGGAAGTGTGAGTGAAACACCCTGTGTAACTTTTAGTTATAATTTACAACCACATTGAATATTTCTTCTTCCTTACCTCTCAATGGGAAACTTATATTTTGGGAATATTATGGGGAAGCAGCAAGACCTAGCCATGAATCCACCTTAGCTATAAAGCCTCCATCACTACTGGAGTTTTTCCAATCTGTATCAGGAAACACTGAAGTCACATTTCCCCTTTACCTGACTGCAAGATATTTGAAATAAAATGGCTACAACTGCCATAACAAACCACCCATCTCTATCCCATCCCCTGGGACAGCTTTCTGCCACTTGAATGTTCTCAGAGTTCCAGTTTCCTGGACAAGCCTTTGGTTCAATAAAATATTTGCAGGATGCAAAACCTGTGGTTATATTGGGTTTTGTTAAGTTCCCTAATAAAGGCCAATGCATGTTGAGCCTTCATAGTAACTCAGATGTGACACAAATAATACAGCAGATAATTGCTGTGCCCTTTCACTCACCTCAAATTTAAACAAAGGTTAAGCTGCCCTTTAGAAAAGTAAATATTTTCTGTAGTCAAATAAGTGTAGACACCTTTAGAAACAAGGATATATTGCCAAATGAAACTGAATGGAAAATGGTTGCAATAGAATAATTTCAAAATATGAAGGATGCAGAGCTGCTCAGGCAGAAGCAGCAGCCAGACATCTTGGCATCATGGACAGTCCCTTACCTTACAAAATTCCCAGGCTGGTCTCCATATGTTTTCCAAGAACTGTTGCTTGAAATTCCTGTCTGGTCACAGCAGATAGGAAAGAGAAATATTAAAAATAAGAAAGTGCATAATCTCCTCGCCCCCTTAAGTCTGGTAAACAATTTATATCAAATTTCATACAACAGAACGAATCCACGGACCTTTAAGTAATTAAGAAACAGACACCGAGGCTTCAAAAATAAACTTTAGGAGAAGTCTCCCATAGTGGCCAGGAAATGGCTGGTAGGTTTTATTTAGTTCTCATAGCCCAAGGTTTAGCTGTGAGGGAGATAAGAGCCAGGTGTGTTTTACACATCTAATTTGTTTAGTCTGAAGCTCATTCAAGCAGCACTTTTCATCTCCAAGTTTGCACCCGACTTCTAAAATATCAGTCGGAAATAGTCAGGGACCCCAAATGAGAGGGATCACCTTTGTGGGGAGGAAATTGTGAATTATTTCTGCTGTGCCTGGTTTTGGGGGCTGGAGGGTGGCTGTGCTGAGGTGGAACCATGGACTCACTGAGGCTGGAAAAGACCTCCAGGACCATCAGGCCCATCCTCAGCTGATCACCACCACTTGCACTACACCAAAAATCCCCCATCCACTCGTGTTTTGGACGTTTTCAGGGATGGTGGCTCCATCAGATGGTCCAGATGACCAGCAAAAGGTCAGTGCTGTCCAACAAATCCTCTCATACTAAAGGCAAAACCACCCTGAAGGTCACTTCTGGGATTTAGGCCCAAATAATCTCTCTCTGCTGCACAGCCCAGTGAAAAGCTGATAAATGCCCAAATATATCTGATTTTCTACTTTGAGATCATCAAGCCATGAGTCCCCTTTTGGATGGGGGAGGCAGCTGAGTGTGTGGGGGAAGCTGGGGGCTGCAAAAGGGAGGAGATTCATCCTCCAGGGATGCACAGGAGGAGGCCCCATGGCTGCAGACCTGCAGGGGTAGGTAGAGGCTCTGTAAAGCAGACAAAAATGTTAAAAACTTTGGGTTTAAATATTTTGGCTCTCAACCACCTATGGAAAGATATTTCGTCAAGGATCACTTTATACATAAAAAGCAAGGGGTTAATTTGTGGCAGTAACATTCCCAATGCTCCAAGACATGGCAAACCAGTAGAAAACAGGTAAAATGTCCATTATTACCATTACAGTGCTGACTTAACCTGACTTCCAGGCTCTGCTTGAGTCCTCCAATCCTATTGGTGTAAGTCACATCCAACTTCAACTGTACTTGCATTTGGACAAGGATTAATTGTGCCCTTCTCTGTTTGATCCACCAAAAAAAAATAATAGCCAATGAATTTACACCCTGTTACTTATTCATGAACAAGTTGTGCCCCTGAATTTTAACATGCTATGCCTTAAACCATCAGCTGTATATCTGCTTTATGTGATGCTCCTACATAAGCTGGCAGTCCATCAATTCAGTGTCCATACATTTCTTTGAAAGCTATATTATAATTAGAGCTTAGGTTAATACTATTCCGTAACCATAAAGCAGACGTAAAATAATTATAACTCATTTAGTGAAATTAGAAAAAGAGCAATTATTAGGCTCCCATTGTGAGGCTTTGCTGTGAGGGACAGATAATCTATCTGCAAGATGTACTTTAAGAACACCATTTTGAAAGAAATAAAGTAGATAAATTACTGTTTTGTTTGGGTTTAAGAAAACTTAGCCCCATAAATACAAGTTCAACAAACATAAAGGATGTGTGCAAGGGAAGTGAAAGTTCTACTGCAAGGAGAGAGATTAAAGTATTTAGATGAAGCTTTCCTGACAAGGCCTCTCAGGATGTTGGGAGGTTTGATCTGCAAAGATTTGCAAGGCATTCAATACCACAGGGATGTGGACAAAGGCCTATAAAGTTCCAGCTGAACGTGAGGATGTGCACGGCTGGAGCAGGAGGGAGTGGGATCAGCAATGCTGACGTGAGCCTGGGAGTGCAGCACCTCAGAAAATTCCAGAATGGTTTGGGTTGGAAGGGAATTTAAAGCCCATCCCATTCCTGCAATGGGCAGGGACACCTTCCACTAGACCCAGTGTCCAACCTGGCCTGGGACAATCCCAGTGATTTTTGACAAGTTTAATTAGGATTTATTCATCAGGATTTCTCCTTCTCCAGGCTGCTGGCATGCTGAGATCTCCACTTTTATGGGATGAAATCACTTTTTGCTGTGAACACACCTTCCAGGGTGAAGCAGAGCTTAGGACTGTATTAAGCCAACAATTTGCCTACTTTTACCTTCTCTGAAAGGAGACCAAGATAGCAAAATTCCTGATGAATCAGTAATTAAAATGATGCTTTTTCCTGACAGACTCTTGTCCAGCTGCTGCTCCCACAGAGGGAAAATCCCCAATATTGTTATTTCCTTAAAGGACAGAACCTGCAGATAAGAGGGATTTTTCTCTTCCACTCCCAAAGCAGGATCACAGTCTGAATTGTGCTTTAGATCTTGGTCCTATGGGTTTTCCTTTTTTTTTTGTACACTACTAGTAATAAAAAATTACATGTTAAACTGGTAGAGAATAAGTTTAGATTGGATATTGGGTAGGAATTCTTCCCTGTGAGGATGAGGATGCCCTGTCAGAAGTTTCTCAGAGAAGCTGTGGATCTGGATCCCTGGAATTGTCCAAAGCCAGGTTGGACAGAGCTTGGAGCAACCAAGGCAGGGGCTGGAAGTGGATGAGCTTCAAGTTCCCTCCCAACAAAATCATTCCAGAATTCTGTTATTGATCAATTTGTAAGGAAGTTTGACTTTGTCCACCTCAGAAGTGCTCTATAAAAGCCAAATATTTTCCACAAGAAGAAAAAGAGGATCTGAACAAAAATCCTGCTCGTGATACTCAGAGCCCAACCCAAAATCCAGAGCAAGACCCAATCCCAGGGAAATGAATGAGTTCATGAAAATTAGTAAAATACATTATGGTGGCAGAGCTAAACACAACAGAGCACAGAGAGGCTCCTGCTAACAGCTAGCTTTAAAAACCACAATGAATTAAACACCAAATGGCTTTAAAGTGCCTGTAATTTATTCAAAGCAACTCTACACTGATATTTCTCATTTCTTTTGGGGTCAGCACATTTATGATTCATATTTTCAGTCTCATCTCTCCGCAGTCGAGAGAGACAGAAGGAAGCCTCTACTATCAGGCTGATTTCAAAAGCTGGAGGTAAAAACATCAAATGTCACACAATATGGCAAAAAAATATCTCAAACTCTATGAAATTCTTTGTTTCTTCAGCATAATTTCTCTGGAATGCTTTAGAATTTTCAAAGAATCCTTTTAATTCCTCCCTGCTTAATTTATAGTTACATGAGAAATCAATCAGCTGTCAAGCTATTTTGAAAAAAAAAAGGGAAAAAGCACATTCAAAATACTTATATATTTTTTTAATGCATTTGTTATTCCATGATTTCTATGGCCAAGTAAAACCTTGTTTATTGGTTTGTGCTGTAACACAATTTCTCATTAAATGAACCCTTGGAAACAGGAGTGTGGTGAGGGAAATCTGAAACTCCCAAAATTTTGTGTAAAACTTATGCTGGGCTTCCTGTTTAAATAGTGGGAATGTGCTGCTGGAACTGTAGGGATGGGGGAACGACCCCACTTCATCACTAATTTTACTTTCCAAGTGACTGGAAAATTCTCCAGTGCTTCCTGTTAAACAACACAAAAGACAAGTTCAGAGACCTGGTACCTCTGACAGTTCTGAAAGACAGGAAAAAAAAAATGAGTGACATTCTCCAGAGGATATTTTTCTGTCACTTAAGCAGTTTACATATTTCTCTACTTTTACAGTATTTTTCTTCTTCTGATCACCAGGGATCGTGTGTGAGTTTAGGGTCATTAGGGCTCTGTCTAGTGCCAGACAGATTCTGCTACAGTCAGATTTTTATGATGACAGCATGAAATTTTTGGAATGCACTGGTGAGTTGTGGGACTATTGACTGTCATTAAAAAGAAAAAAAAAAAAAAATCTTTGCTTTCTTGCACTACAAGCAAGCCTTTGGCTTTAAATTTTGCAAAATACAGATGATTTCTTAGAAGAAATGAAAAAAGCAGCAAGTTTAATAATTAGTATTAAAAATATTGAACTGATTATTTCCATCGAGATAATTTTTTTTCAGGGTTAAGAGTCAGAGAACAAGAGTAGGGAAAACACAAAACATAAAAAAAAACCCAATGAAGAATTTGACATTTTTATTTAATTATTTCTTTCCTTCTGTCTCCTTCCCCTTTCTTTTCAGTGTTTCAATCTGTTCTCCCCATCCTTGGGGAACACTGCTTGAACCTGCATTTGTGAATTATAAGCTCTCTGTACTGTACATAGCAGTTGTTAAGGATCAACTGATTAACCATTTTATCCAAGATTTAGAGGACTCATTCCAATTTTTACAACTCCATGTGGTTTTTAAATATTGTAATGTTTTCAACCAATATGTTTTCCATCTCCCAGCTGTAAAACAATACCTATTGGCTTGGGGGGAGGGAATTTATTTTTGTACAATTTTGGTATAATACAATTTTTTTGCACGCTGCTAGCAGCATCTTCTGGGAAAGAGTAAAAAAAAACCTCAAGATGAAATATTGTTCTGCTCATTCCTTGCTCATTCACTTGGGCCACTGAAATATTGTGGTCCAAACATTTGTTAGCAAACTGAAGTACCCAGGAAGGGACAGATGATGGGATTCACAAATTCACCTGTTTTGTTGGCTTAGCAAACCCTTTAAATTCTTTCCTATATTAATGTCCTGTGTATTTTTAAATTGAGAAATAGAGGACTCACACAAAACATGCCAAAATCAGAGGATTTGGCTGTGTGGGCACTTAAAACTGTTTTATTGAACTGTGGGTTTGTGTCAAGACTCTAAGGACAAGGCAGGGCTGGAATTTGTGCCCCTCTGCATCTTTTAGTAACAGCATTTTCTCTTGGGGTTTTCTCTTTATTCAGAGAGTTGCAAAACAAAATGCACAAATTGACCAAAAGAATTGGTGAATAAATTTAACACCAGTGTGATGCTCTGGGCACCTCAGTCTTTGTTTTCTAATGCCTCTAAAAGAAAAGTCCTTCCTTCAGGAAGTTCAGATGTGTTTTCCTGAGCATCCAAATTCCTAAGGCTTGGCTTTGGGTTGCAAATTTTAGATCTTTAAACACTTTCAGCTGATATCAGTGTAAACATTAAAAGGTTTATCCCCTCATGCTCCTACCATGGCTTGAGCTGCACAAAGAATTTACAGAATTGCCTCTTTATCACCACCCCCATCACTGATAATGCCATAATATTGTGATCATATTATCACAACATAGCAGCTAATACAATAAGAACATAATGATGGCAATTATAATTTTAGCTAATGTTATTTAGTGTAATAAAACAACGCTCTAACAAGTATAATAACAAAAATAATATTTAAGATCCTGAGCAGGAACAAACATGCTGCTTGGGCTAATGTACAATGTACACTTAACTGTTGATTTCACAATAAAATCTAAATACTATCAAAGAGCACCAATTTGCCTCACAGGAACTAACCAGGCAGGACAAATTTAAATTGGTTTATCCTGCATTGTTTGTGAGTTGAGCTAAATTCATATTTACCACAGAGCAGGG
>JAHXMQ010012342.1:34618090-34632664 GCA_020466415.1 Ammodramus savannarum pratensis
GAGGGACACTCAGATTTTAGATTTAATTAACTGAGGAATGGGAAATACTTGCAAGAGGAGGAATGTGGTACCAAACCCACACTCAGCATCTCCCTCTCCCCCAAATGTGGGACTGGCAGGACCCCACACACACCCTCAGATCTGGGGGCAAATCAGGGAGATTTGCACAGGAATTTGTTGCATTTCCCACATCCAGCAGCTGAAGGTGATAGAAATAATGCAGCTTTGTGCTTATAGTCAGTTTACAGCTATCCAGGAGATCCTGGAGATCTCAATATTCCCACTCCATCTCCACCAAATACACTCAAGCAGTGCACGCTGCAAAACCCTCATCTCCAGTAATTAAGTGCAAGCAGGAATGTGAAGACACTGCATTGTCTAAAGCACCAAATTCCACAGTTCTGCAAGATTAATGCCCCATTCCTGTAACTTGGTTGTTCTTGGCTTAAGTATTCAACATAATGCTGCTCATTACAGGGAGCAGTGACATCTCTATCCAAGGGGGAAATACGGTTCAAGTCAGCTTTCGTGTTTAAATATTAGTAGTAAATTCAAATTCAATTTCACATGATCAGTGTATGTGACACTAACTACATCAAGGTAGACTTGGGGATTTCTCAGCTCCGTATTGAAGAGAATTACATGACTGAAAACTAATTAGGGAAGCACATAAAGTGAATTTATTTAGTATTCTCTTGTATGTAGTTAACTTCAAGTAATGTATCAAATTTTCCACAGAAAAGAAAAAAAAAATGTGGCTACATAACACTGAACAAAATGCATCAGAAATCAGATCTAGAAAATCATCCTTATTTTTTCTCCTCTTTTAAAACTGAAAATGTTTAAGCTGTAATGAAAAAATTATAATAGCAGGGATTTTTCCTCTGGAGAAGAGGAGAGCTTTGGTACCCTGTCTTGTGTAGGGAATTAGAAACAGCTGCTGTGGAAGAAGAACAAGCAGTCCAAAGTTGTCTCTCTGACCAAGCAGCACCTGAATTTTGCTTCCTGAGGCTCTGGGGGGCATTTCTGGCAGCAGTGCCCTGCCCAGAGCCCGAGCAGAGGGCACCCACACAGAGCAGGATGGTTCCAGCACTGCTCAGAGCTAATGCACGCCAAAAACCACTCCTAAATCTATCCTCTCATCCCTCACACACTTTCCTGCTGGTTATAAAAACCTTGAGGATGAACCCAGTTCCTCCTTCTCCCCTCTATGCTGTGCTGGCACACTCAGAGTCTCCTTCTTCTCCCTCTTCTCTCAAAGGGGATAGAAAGGAAATAGTTAAAAAAGGTAAATTAAAAACCTTTCCCTCCTCTGATCCCTGCAGCCACCAGGGACAGGAATTTGTTGCATTTCCCACATCCAGCAGCTGAAGGTGATAGAAATAATGCAGCTTTGTGCTTATAGTCAGTTTACAGCTATCCAGGAGATCCTGGAGATCTCAATATTCCCACTCCATCTCCACCCAGCCCTGCCTCCAGCCAGGGTGGCACTGGTGACAACACTCTACCTCCAAACACCCAATAAATGTTCCAGCAGGCTTTTGCTGCCTGATATAAATGATAAATATGACAATAGATGTCTTATCAAGTGTTTATCTCCCATTGTCTGGCTTTGAGCTGAGCATTAAGTCTAAGTGCTGCTGGGGCTGGGCATTAACAAAGCCATTTGTGATAAATGGAGCAGCCTTGGAGGGTCACTGACACTTTGACAAGCTTTCCATAGGCACTTTTCTCTGTGATGTTTTTGCTCTTTTGTTTTTTACCACCCAATTGAAGTAATTGCATTGTTAGAACAATAATAAAATCTGTTATTAATTGGGATAAAACAAATAAATCTGGGTCTCCTGAAGGCACTGAAATAAGAAGGTGATGTGGTAAAGGGGTCCATTCCTTCCACTACCTGCAGTGCTGTCCTGAAAAGCAGAGCAAATAGCAATATTTCAGAGTCATGTGATGGATTATTGATAAATGATAGGTGAATGATAAATTAAGTTCAAAGAGACTTTAAGGATCACTGCTGGAACAAGGTAGTTCCTTCAGCTTGGGTTTGTGGTTCTCTCCCTAGGGCAAATCTCTTTTTGCAGCATCATATCTCAAAATAACAATAATATCTCAAACAGGACTCTGCTTATTGACACATTCCAGTGAGATCTGTGGCTAAAAGCTGCCTTTTACTCCCCATTTTCCTATTTATCATCCTATGCATGGGAAATAAAATATTGAACTCATCTTTTGGGTGGAAAACCTCCAACGTGCAGCCGCTGCCTCCTGCATCAACACAACACCACCCCAAATTTGAGCTCTGCTTCCACATTCAGGCTCAACCACCAACCCCAGCTGGAAAACGAGGGAGCAAAGAGGGATCTCCTGATGCTGGAACAGGGAGCAGGAGAGGGAAGCTGAGCTCCAGGGCTGCCCATGGTGCTCCCAGCTCTGCCTCCAAACACCACGAGTCACATCAGGCAAATCCTGGCCTGGGGGAGAATCTATTTCTGACTGAGGCACACTCAGGGAAGGCCAAAGTGATGAGCAAACAGATTTTTGTGGCTGCAGTTCTAAGCTGTGTTGACTGTGGGGCGGGGGGACCATCCTCTGGCATCAGGAGAGGGTTTTGCCCACAGTTGGGAAGTCAAACTCTGCTCCTGCCAGCCTGGGAATGTCCTTCAGGGCCTTGGTGTCCCAAAAAGCTGAGCTTCCTTACTCAACAAACACATTTCCTGAGGGACACAAGGCTGAAGTTTGAAAAAATATAAAGGAGAACTTTCCAGCTTTTTCTTTGCATGAATTTTTGGTACATGGACTGCTGCTGAATGCCCAGGAATTTCCAAAATGGGACCCTATGTCCACCATTTTTTGTACAAGACACTGTGATACAACTGTTATATCCAATAAAAACAGCAAAAATTAAAGATAAATAAAAAAATATTAAACATCTATCAATATGACACACAAGGGTCAAAAATAGATGGGGAACAAAACAGGGGACTTTGATTATAAAACCAAACCAAACCTCTGATTTTAATACAAACATTTCACAAATCTCTCAAAGAGAGCTCAACACCTAATTGCTGATCTGGTGACTTAAATGTATGAGTTTGTGCATTATATAAACACAAAATCAAAAGGACCTAATTTTCTTCCTAACACTGGAAATGTGCATGAGAGATTTTTTTCTCTGCTTCACAAATTAATTTTCCTGGGATTAATATAAGTGAAATAATATTCAACCAATATTATTTTCTAGGCAAGATTAGCATAAGTGAAATTATATTCAACCAATATTATTTGGCAATAATTTGGGGTGGCTTTTCTGGTTGTTTAGGATTTTTTCTTTTACATTCATAGTCTGTATCTTAGATATGAAAGAGAAATCTGAATTTTCTGCCATGGACAAGAATTTTGGGATATGATGGGATTGTTGGGAGTGTCAGTGCAGGGCCAGGACCTGGACTTCCATGATCCTTGTGGGTCTCCTGCAGTTCAGGATATTTTAAGATTCTCTGTTTTCTTTTTTTTTTTTAAAGCAGTCAAATAAATCCTAAAAATTTCACCCTCCCAAAGCCTGATCTCAGCCACTGGTGATGGTTCCATGCACAAGGTGTCAGGAGAAGGAAGGGAAAACGTCCTGCATCCCACACCCTTCCAAGCCAAAGACCAAGCTCTGCTCTGAGGGCCCTTTATCCTTCTGCAAAACCAAGTTAAATTTTAAAAATTGTTTTTAAAATGTCTTCATGAAGATGTTTTTAATGGCACCTGTTTCAGCATTGAGTTTTTTGGTAGAAACAACAGATTTAGGATAAAAGGCTTCAAAATTGTCCTTTCCACATAAGCACAGAGAGAGGGGCAATGATGTTGGAACCTATAACTCATGGCAAAGCCTAATAAAAATAAATAACCACAACCACAGAAACCAACCCCAAATATCAGAAACTTTCTAATTATTATATTTGATTTTGGCTTGAATATTCAACCCAGCTCAAATACTGGGGGAAAATATAAAAATATTTTTACAAAGTATTTTATCCATTAATTATTTTCCTGCCTAAACTCTCAAGATAATGAACAAAAGGCTGGAAAACACGATCTGTATAAAAGTGATGCCAAGTGAGCTGGGTGACCCCAAAGGGAAGGATCAGCAGTGATAAGTTTGTACATAGATGGGTGGGAGCTGCAAAGAATTTGCTCCCTGTGCCCACTTCAAAAAGGATAAATAGGAACAGGCTGGAACTGCTGAGGAGGAGATTTTGATTAGACATTAACAAAAAAAAAAAAGAGCCTATAGAGATTGTGGAAAGTCCATCAGTGGTGATGTAAAGAGCCAGTTTAGACAAGGATCTGTCACGAAGGATTTGGGCACAGCTGATCCTGCCTCCAAGCCCTATTTCCTATAATATCTGTGCTCTTCCCTCTCTACTTGCACTGTTAATTCAGATTTTGTTCTCCCCATGTGACAATATTTTCCTATTTTTACTTCATTTGTAAATGAAACATGTTCAATACTCCTATTTTTCACTTTTCTTTTTCCTGGAACTTCAGGCATCAAGAATTCACTAAGTATTCTAAAATACAAGTACAGCCTTCAGGAAAGCAAAATTGTGGTTTCTCTTTATGTCTATTTTCGTTTAACAAATAGCACACATTAAAGTAAACATTTATCAATATGACACACAAGTGACAAATGAAAAACTTGATGAAAACTAAATAGAAAGAGTAAATTACAGTAAAATACTAAACCAAACTGGCACCAGGCATCTCAATGCCTGAAGAGTAAACTTTCCCTCCTCTGATATCTCAGATCATGATGGGGGAAAAATAAAAAAAATGTTGCTAAGAAACATTCCCCCAGTCCTGATTTAAACCAAAGATTAAAATGAAGATGAGAAGATGTAGACAAAATCATTTTGGTCAAAGAACAAACAACCCATAATTCTCACAAAGATTAAATGTGGATTTATCTCCAGGATCTGTTGCTTTTCATCAGAGAGGTCTTGGAAGGAAGAGACAAGAGGAACTGCAATGCAAACTGAAAACCACCCAGGAAATTTGCCTGAGCTTTGAAATAGTTTGAATGACGTTCTCGGGGCGTTTCCAGAAATAGAAATGCCCAGTGCTCAAGTACAGCAAGGAAAGCAAATATCCCTGCTGCAGCAAAATCCAAAATAGGCCTGGAGCTTCCAAACCCTCCCATCATCATTCCTTTAACCTTGTCCCTCCTGTCCACGCCAGTTCTGGGTTCCTGTGACCCACCCAAGGTGTTGGCACCAGGAGGAATTAAATTCATGAGGAATTAAATTCATGGCACCTCCATTCATGGCCCTCCCTCAGAGCAGCCTCTCCATCCTTCCTCTCCAAAGCATTTCTTTCTCTGAGATTTTTTCCTGTTTGCCCCACACATTCCATTTTTCACTCAGTCCTTATACATTGTTCCATTCCAAGTCTTTCTCACCCATTATTAATTTTACTAAAATTTAAAACCTTTAAAATTTAGCTTTTTAAAAAATTTTAAACATTTTTTTCTACTATATTTAGACTTCTGTTATTTCTATACTCATACAAACACCATATAATCTGTCTTCTTTCTACCTCCCTCAAACCAACTTCCTACAGCAAACCCTCCAATCTACTGGAATTTTTATCCAAAAAAATCGAGGCAAATTCTTGTTTTTCATAACATGCTCAACAAAATAAGTGACACATTAAAACTGATTAACTGAATCAAAATCTAATCGATAAATCAGAAAAATTTCTTAGATTTTACTCCCTTTCTTTACTTCCCATTGCAGCCTTTGCTTCAGGAGCTGCTCCTTGGAGCCCACTGCCAATGGGATGTAAAATTCTGTCAATTAAGCTGAAGTTTAGAAAAAGTTAAGCTGCTAATTTGGTCTCTAATCACCTAACACAAAAATCCCAGTGTTTTGTAATGACATCATGCATAATCATAAGGCAGAATGGGATGCCATCTGTTTTGCACCATTTCCCTTTGTCTTATTAATCAGAACTTATTTCTGTATCTCACTTTTTCTACTCCATGTAGATAAAAAAAGGTTTTGAATGTATTGAATATTTTTTTTATACAGGATTTATCTGACCCTCACGTTCTCACAATTCCATCAGCTCACCAATAAAGTCATAATGAAATTAGTTCTCCTTTTTTCTTGAATTATTTTAGGTATGTGATTAAGTAGCAAATAATTCCTACTAGCCACCTAAAAAGTCATAAAAGTAAAAAAAAACATTTTTTAACGTTCTTCCTCAAAAATGTTAAGGATCAAAATGATTCTCATGAGCAAAATTAATTTAATACTTATGTACAGAATCTATTTCACCATTCACTGTTAGTGTTGCTTTGCTTCAACCTATCATAATAACAAATACTCCAGATCCTGCATAGAAGAAAAAATACCTGATTTCAGGCAAGCCTAGAGTGTTTTGAGGATATTTGTGGTGATTTTTTTCCTCAGCTCCTTCAGAACCCTCTTGGTGCCCAAAACCCCACAAGCAGCACCTGTAGGGACTCAATCTTTCATGGGAAATGGGGCTGACTGAAAAAAATACCCAATATTATGTTCCTAAACTAAAATACTGTTACAGCTTGAAAAATAAACTGATTTATTATCAATTTACATCTGTGGAATGTGTCCCCACCCTCAAACAGGAATATCCTTCCCAGCACAAACTCTTTGGGGCACAAACTCTGCCCACACCTCAACTGGAAATTATCGAGCGCATTGCGGCATTTCCCCAAAACAAAAAAAAATAACAACATGAAGGCTGCAAAATGTGCTTCTCCAGCACAAAGCATCTGGTTTCACAGTTCATCAGGAGTTCCTTTTTTCCTCTGATGGCTTTGGGGATAACTTTTTACGTCCTGTTTAGAGGCAGCAGTAAATTGGCATTTCCAAAGTCGCGGTTTGAGCAAAGCTGCCGCAGCCACACGTCCTGGTGGCTTTATCAGCTTCAGCCCCTCTCTCCTGCTTCTCCTGACAGGTTCCTGCATGGAATGTTTGCATGGAACTTGTGGGGCTGTTTTTAGTTTGCCTTTTTCAACTATTTCCTCTTTATCCCCTTTACAGGCTGCTCAGCTTGCTATGCGAACTGAGCTGGGAATTCCTGGAGTCTCATCCCTTCTCTCCTTTATTTAGGGATAAGTAATGCAGAGAATCAGAGAATAATTTGGGTTGGAAGGGATCTTAAGATCTTAATGTACATCTAGTTCTAACCCTCCTTTAGAGCAGGGCTATCCCATACTTATCCACTCCCAGATGTAATTTATATTAATTAATTGTGGTGGTGAGAAATTCCAGGCTGGGAGTTTCACTGAAGGCAGCATAAGCACAGCCTCCTACCCCAAAATCTCCTGTTTGACTCTGGCAGAGGTAAAATTGATTTGAATTTTTCAACAAATTCCAGACAGCCTCTGCAAAAGTGCAGGTTTTAAACCAGGCTTTAACACAGGAATATAATTTTTTTTTTAAATTTAAAATTCCCCCAACATCCTGGCAGGGCAATGGGGATGCTGAGCACCTGGACCAATTTGGAATGAGCAGAAATTCCCTGAGCATCCCCAATCCAAACCATGCTGTCCAGGCCAGAGCCTCTCACCACCTTGGAAAACCAGGGTGGGTAAATTCCTGCTCCTCAAAAAGTTCAGAGAGTGATTTTATCTTGGGTTTGTAGCACTGTCCTTTCCTCACCAGCTCCTTGGGGCTTCCTGGTGGAGGAACACCGCCTCTAAACATTTCTATTATTACAAAAAAATTAAAATTACAATTTTACACAAAAACACAAACAAACAAAAAAAACAGTTCACAAAATACAACTCAACTATATTAAAAAAAAAAAAAAAAACAAATTTATTTCCTCCAAGTATCAAAAAGTTTTCAAATTCTAAATCAAATACTCATTCAAAAAAGAAACCAATCCTACAAATCCAACCTACTAAAATCACCCTTGAAGCTCTCTCTGAAAACCAGTCCCTACTTCCAAAATAATCTGGATTTAATACAGATTACCATCCCCTTTCCTTATTTATCACTCCCTCAGTTCTTGTGTGATCTGCAAGCATTAAAAGTTTGTTTTTTCCAGGTCATTACTCATTCCATGGAAATGTTTTATGCCATGGCTGGGTCTCCATGAGATGTTGCTGAAAACATCCCCATGACTTTTTTGCAATTAGTTTGCCACTTTTAAATCTGCTTAATAGGGGCCAGAGTCATTTTTTATGCCCTAATTTCTTTTATTGAAATGTTGTGTAAGTCAAGGATGGGATTTCCAGTACATTATGGCATCTCCAGAAGTTTTATCAATCCCTTTAGCTCAGATCTTTGCTCCCAAAGCCTGGAATCTTGGAGCCAGCTGGCAGCCAAATTTGTCTTAATTCTGTAATTTTAGCTAAATTAATTCCATCTAAATTAATATCTATCATTTTTACCATGACCTGTGCCAAGACCTAGCCTTTCATGAAAGCAGTTCAGCCAGTGTCTTAAACACAAATAAAATGATTTTTTTTAATAGAAATAGAAATTTAAATAGAAAAGGAAATTTAAATAGAAATTTAAATAAATAGAAATTTAAATACGAAAAAAGGTCAGATTCCTCAAAATAAGTCATATTTAGCCAGATTCAGACGTGGGGCAAACTGTTGATTTGTTTTTTTATTTTCCTGTTTCATTTGGCTTGGTTTGGGTGTTGTGGTTGTTTTTTTTTAAATACACTCCCTTGGCAGAAATTATTCTCTTTTGGGAAATGATCCTTCCTCCAAGAAAATAATTTAAGCTCTTTTCTTACAACAAAACCACTGCAAATTCACCTTTGAAAATGGCGTCTTCAAGTTAATAACTATTTCTGACTTAGTTAAAGAGTAAAAGATCTCTTCCAGGCAGATTTTTTAATTCAATCAGACAATTCAAGGTAAGATTTCTCCCTTTTAGGATTCTATAAAGGGTTTGGGTGCTTAATTCATTTCAACAGGTCCCTGCCCAGCAAGGAAAGACTTTTTGCTGTGATTTATTGGCTTGTCTCGCAGTAATCTCCCAATAAAATCTGGAGGAAGGCTGGAGAAGTTTGGAAAATTATAACATATGTAATGGTGTATCCAAAATGTTCTGAAAGAATACAAAGCTTCTTTATTTTTTCCATAACATGCTTCTTTTTCAGCTTTTACCAACACTTTTCCTCAACAATCTGGGAAATTTTTGAGCCTGTGACCACAATGATCCAGCAATTCACGTGAACAAGTCAACCAGGCAGTGTCTCCTAACCACAGCTTCCTATTTCTTCTTTTAATTATTAATATTATTAATTACATATCAAAGCTGCCCAGGACTCAGAAGATGCTTTAACCAGAGATGCTGCAGCCTGAAAGTCTGGTGATGGTGAATATTCCCTGTGGAATCAGGTGGATCCATGGCAGGAACACTTGGGAACAGATAAAATTTACATTCTCCTGTGTATTTAAATGGCTTTGTCTGAATTTATGAGCTCCAGCTTCCACTCTTTGAGAGCTACACCTCAGTTTTGGTGGTGGTGCACAATAAAGAAGACTTAGATCCATTCATACCTATTTTTATGGATATTAAACATATATGTGTGTATATGCAAATAAAACAGCTTCATGCACCAGTTTCCATAGTTATTTTAATTTCCCCCCATTTTTCTATGAGTGTATTTTTCTCTATTAAGAAAAAAAAAAAAAAAAACATTAAGCACATATTATAACTAAGAAAAGTAAATTATTTTCACCCAAAATCTCCATGTCTCATGCATGTATCCAAGAGGCAGGAAGTGGTTCAGAATTCCACAATTCCATCCATCCTGCCCAATATTTCTGTGTGACTTCTGGACCAGAGTCAGTTCTCTCTCCTTGCTCAGCCAAGGATGGATCATTAGGCTCACAGCAATTAGATTTTACTTTTAATCAGCAAAAAGGAGACTTCCCCCAATCCCATTTACAACATTCTTGGAGAAAATAGGGACAATTTCCAATCTCAGCCTCCCTTCTGCTCCATTGTTACACAAAATGGGCACCAAAAGCTACACATAACTATAAAATGATTATGATTTATCTGGGTATTTTGTTCCTTTAATCTATTAGGCCAATTGTCCTAATTTAACTAAGTAATTCTGTTAATTTAACTTTGGGGTTAATCTTGCTTTAAGAACACTTTTTGCTGAACAGGAAGACCGTGCTCAGCTGGTGCATTTTCCTTTTCAGACCTGAATGTAACCTTTTTGAAAAAAATAACCAAAAAAAACCAAAAGTTTCTAGAATATCATGTGATCAATAGATACAAGTACCTTCATTTTTTAAATTAGTCCACGGCTATTTTCCTTTTACTGTTGTATAAACAGGGAATTGAAGGGTAAAATAGTTAAAACTTAATGCTATAGTGCTAATGTGGCTTTTAAATCACGTCAGCAGCAATCACTGCATTATAATTAACAATTTATTGAACCAGCAATAAAATGAACATCACATTACTTCTTAAAGCAGCAGAATAAAATGGCTAATAAATAGCATAAGCCAGACAAATTGCAGAGTAATAGAAATTTTCTTAAGATTTATAGTGTGCAGAAAGATGGATGTGCTATTAGTAGGAGCTCCAATACTTGACAAAATTCTTTTTGCAAAGACATAGTTACCAGGCATGTCAGAGTTCACAAGTCTAAGTGGTTTATCCAAATTTCAGCTCGCTGCTATTACAGTGGGGAAATACTCATTACAAGGTTTTGTAACTGCAAGCAATGTGTACATTTGCCAACATTCAAACTGCTACTGCCAAAAAGATACTAAAATATTTTATAAACTGTCAAATAACAAGTCTGCTCGCTTAATCTGAGTCTATTTTCTACTTCCCAGGCAGGAAAACCTCCCAGGCCTGATCCTGGGGTCTCCATTTGGGCAGAACGTCCCTCAGAATTGGGATTTCTGAATTCCCACCAATTTCCCCCAATGGGAAGGGCTGGGTTGGGCCTGCAGAGAGGGGGAAGAGCCATTGGGGAGGAAATGTGGATGGAGAGGAGCTGGGAGCTGTGTGAAACACCTCGTTTCTCCAGGGCTGGGGTTAGGGAGGAAGCTCCGCGCGCTCAGCGCTCCTGCTGTTCGCTCGTGTTGTGATTCCTCATGTCAAGAGCGTCTCTCTTATGTTCTGCTTTCAGCATGACAGATGCAGTTTTACATGACGTGTCACAACATGGAGCATCAACTGGAAGGAGTCTAAAAGAGATTTTTTTTCCTTTTTTTGTTCCCAATTTTCTTTGGGGAAAAAAAGAAAAAAAAGGCAAAAAACCCCACTCAGTGTTTTGCTGAAAAGTGTGATGAGGGAATTTTCTTTCCTGTAAGGAAAGGACTTTCACTCTTTTAAATTGAGATATATCCAGCAATTAATGTCCAAATTTCAGGTTTATTTGATGTACAAATCCTGATGTGAAATGGAATTAATCCCAGCAGCAATTAGCTGTGAGACAATGGGACTGGTGCACATCTTCAATAGGGCAGCACTCCCTGAACCTTGAAGATAAATTACCATCCACTGACTGGTTGAAGGTGATGTTGATTATGTGGTGGGATTGTTATTCTACCATTTTTCAAAAAAAAAAATTTTTTGGAAATAAAATTTCCAAAATTTTATTTTGATTTCCTAATGACTGTGCTTTTCCAACAGGGAATCCTACTGGGAACATCTTCAACCTCTCTTCTGGGAGACCAAGAGGGAAGTTGAACACACAAGGAAGGGAATTCCTGGATTTCCATCACCCCACAGTCATGGCTGGGCTTCCAGCTCCGTGAGGGGTTGGGAACAAATGGATTTTACCCAACTCAAGCCATTCTGTGGTGCCCATTGATTTTAAATACACTGAAATAACAAAAAAATAAAGCTCTGCATAAATGGGTGAGCACCAGTCTGGCTGCACTGGAGTCACTATTGAAACAATTTGAGAGGGGGAGTTTGGTCTCTGCAGACCAAGCAGGATTTTCCTAAGCTGAATTCAGCAAAACTAGATATTTTTGCCTTTATTAATGAACTTCTCTAAAGAAAACCCCCAAGAAACATCAACAATTGCCTCCTTGAGACCTCCTTATCCCTGGCCTGAGCTTCCTGTTCATCCCATACTCACATCTTGGCTCTGAAGAGGTTGGAGGACTTTGTTTGAACAGCAAACCTGCCCTGAAGATCAGGAAAACCCAGGAGAACACAAAAACCCAAAAATGCAGGTTCAGCCTCAGGTACCAACATTAGAGCATTAAACTGATCCCAGACTTGTGGGGTTTCATCCCCAGGACAAAAGGCCACAGCTCAAAGTTTAGGAGGATGTGTTAATATTCCTTATTTCTGCACAGTGATGTGGTGTAAAGAGGAGAGTTGTCAATCCCAACTGAAAATTCACATTTTGCAGAGTCCTCAAAAGCAAAAAGAGCCACAACCCACTTGGAGACCAGACAGGAATAAACCAGAGCCATAGGGTGGGATTTTTCCTATTATTCCAGCTGTGATTTTTTGATGTCAACAGGTTTTCTTGCAGAAAAATACAAATACTTCATATCAGCCAAGAGAGCTACCAAGGCACCCAATGAACACTTTAAAAAATTATTGATTAGGAAAGTATTAAGTTGAACACCTTCCCCTTTTTTATACCTAAAGCATGTGTGATCAAGGTATAATTTCTGAAACAACAAAACTGATAGTGGTAAAATTAATGGCAAAAATAATGGCAAAAATAAAATAATGGTATTATGAATTAAAAATATTTCAAAATAAAGCCTTTTCTCTTATTTCAAAGCGAAGGAGGACCTATGCCACTTCCTAATATTTTAAGGACATTAAAATTATTAAAAACTACTGAGAAACTCACACAAGACTTCTATTCCACGTACAACCCACCTTTCTTTATTGGTTCTGAATAAAACTAAACTTCAGATAAATGTCCAACTTGAATTAAGGAAATAAAAAATACACCATAAACTACTTTAAAATGTCCATAATTACACCATATAAATCAGTGTCTGTGTTTTTCATCATGCTGAAGAAATAACTGGTGGACAAAAGGGAATTTTGCTGTAAGGTCCTAAAAAGAACAAATGTCCAAAAGCCAAGTCTGGTTTTGCTGAAGGTGGGAATTGGAAATTCACTATAAGAGAATAAATCTCTGAAATTCAGGTGTTGCCTCCCTTTAACTGCACCAAACACTGCAAAAAATCAAAGTATCTCACCATAGGAATTGGAAATCAGCATGGAAATGAATTTATTAATTTCTTCCATCACCAAATTCTGTATTATACTCAGTTTGATTCAGGTTTTAGTGAACTATTCAACAGCTCAGCCTTCTCGGAGATTGAAAATATTTTAGAAATTTTAGCTATGTAGAGACATCATTTTTGTGTGTGTTAAACACAGACATTTATTTTTTGGAGGCAAACAGGTGAAAATAAAACCTGGTAATACTTGAAGTGTAAGAAATAATTGGTACAGAAAATTGCCAAGTCTCATATCTGATCCCTGGACATTCCCATCACTGTTCCAGCTGTGGCTGTGCTGCTGGAACCAACTAAATCCAAAGGGTTGATGCCTTAAATTTGGGGAGGAAAAGAAAAGGGAAAAGAAAAGAAAGGGAAAAGGAAAGGGAAAAAGGGAAAAAGGGAAAAAGGGAAAAAGGGAAAAGGGAAAAGGGAAAAGGGAAAAGGGAAAAGGGAAAGGGGAAAAGGGAAAGGGGAAAAGGGAAAGGGGAAAAGGGAAAAGGGAAAGGGGAAAAGGGAAAGGGGAAAGGGGAAAAGGGAAAGGGGAAAAGGGAAAGGGGAAAAGGGAAACCAAACAAATACCCAGAATAAAAAAAAAATTGAAACCAAATGTGGGGTAAAAAAATTAAAAATCAATGAGACACCGACCATCAGAACTCTTGCAGGAGAGGCCAACAATGATTTCCCAAAATTACATCCTCAGCAGAAAAACCTGCAGGCTTTGGGTGAAGGAAAAGCTGGGAAATAAATCACTGAAAATGCTGAATTGGAAGGAACCCTCAGGATGATGGAATCCAATCCAGTAAAGCACCAGTGCAACCCTTCTGCAGTGGAAAATACCTGTGTTTGTCTAAAAATTCATGGAAAAATACATGATTAACAGGATCTAATTTTTTCCAAGCTCTCCATTATTACCTGGAGAAGTTCATTGATGTCTATTTGTTGGCAAACCAGAAGGCAACAGGAATTAAAGGGTGTCCAGGAGCACCCCAAGCCTGCTAAACCATAGGAAAAATCCATCTTTAGAAGAGAAAATTAAAAATACTTGAGTATTGTATAAATAAATGAGTCACCTCTATTTTTTTATTATTAATTTTTGGATTTTCTTTGTAGAAAAACTTTCATGTGGAAAAAAACTTCAGCCTAAGGCACATAGATTTTGGAGGCATGAACTGGTGCAGTAAATCACTATATTTTAGATAATGGCTTAAAGGAATTAAGTGAAACATGAGTTTATAATAAAGAACTTTGTTATTCTGGAATATATTCAAGAAAATTCAAACTGGTCAAACCAACTCTTCAAGTGCCACAAGTGCTTTCTAACAGCACCAAATTTTTAC
>JAHXMQ010012342.1:34635260-34645454 GCA_020466415.1 Ammodramus savannarum pratensis
AAAATTCTGAGTTAAAATTGATTCCACTCATTTCAGTGGACACAGGGCAGGAAAATGCAGCACTTTGTGTCCAGGCTCTGCTCCTCTCAGCATCCCACAGGCCCAACCATCCATCCTGGAACCCATCTGGGAACACGCTGATGCTTCAGGAGGGTGTCCCTGAGCATTTTAATTCTGTTTAGACCAAAATAATGATAAACAAGGATAATAGTTACAAAAATTCGCCCTCCCAAAAGAGTCCTAGAAATCCTAATTTACTGGCTGGTAGCTGGTAAAACAGAAATAGAGTAACTTAATAATCTGAGCATAGCAGTTTTCAGGAAGGAAAATTAACTAATTCATTATCACTTCTAATTTGCTGAGGCATAGCTGCCATATTTGTAAAATCAGCAGGTTCAGAAAAAAAGCAAGTTTTTAATGAATGTTCTTTTTCTCCCCTTCCCAGATCCATAAATGATACAATTACTTAGCTCCCTCTAGTGCCAATTCCTAAAATAAATTTCCCACTAATGACTGCACTCACCAATGTAATCATCGGAGCAAATTAAAAATTCACTTGGCAATAATTAACTAGTGAACTCTCAAAGGATGGAGTAAATTGCCATGAACCAAAGCAGAATTCAACTGGTGTCACAATTACAAAGAAAGGTCAAACGTAGGCTTTCTGCAATAACAAAAATCTGCCAGCCATGGGCACACTTTGGGGGCTTTGAACAATCCAGGCACACGTGCCAGGGAGGAGCAGCAGGCACAGGACACAGAGCAACCCTCTGACATTTCCAATCCCATTATTAAAGATTTTATTTTTCTTTTTTTGTATTTTTATATTGAATTTATTGTTCATTTCCAGGGTTTTGTAATGTGACATTCAGAAGATGCTGTGTGCTGAAATAAGACACCTAAAGTCATATTTAAATTATTAAATTATTAGTATTTTTATTTTATTTATTATATTTTATTTATATTAATTATTAAAATTAAAATGAAATAGTTAAAAACTCTTTTTGTAACTAATAATCATAAATATCTAATATTACATATATTATAATATATTAAATATGGATGTTATACATATACATATTATACATAAATATGTCTATTATATCATTCTATAACTGCAATATATTAATATAATATAATTAATTAAATTATATTAGTGTATATAATTATAAATTATTATAAATTTAATTAAAAATAATTTTTGTAGATTATATTACTGTGTATTATATTATTCTATAACTATAATATATATTATGTTATTTCAATCAATTATATTAATATCTAATATTATTGTATATTATATTATAATGATAGTTATCTAAAATTCTATAATAATAATAAAACAAATAAATATATATTATTAATAATAACAATATATCCAGAGGAATCCCTGTGCTCATCCAGATGCTGGAGGAAAAAGGCACAACAAGGATAGGAAAGTTCCTCATCTTTTATTTCTGCTGTGCTTACACTCTAAGTTAAAATAACCCTGAAAAAAAAACCCTAAAACCAGATTATTTGTAAGAATGTTTGGGGGTTTCTTATCATTGTGGGTTGGATGTTCTATGCCCTGTTTCTGGATTTCTTTCCTTTGTTTCCTCACACAAAACACTTCAAGAGAAAGGATTTTCTGAGCAGGACAAAGGTTCAGTCACCTTTTATTTGGAGTTTTAATGTTGTGGCCATTCTGCAAACACAGGGGTGTGGGGCAGGTGAGGCTGAACTTGGAACAGATGTCACCAGAGAAGAGGTGCAAAAATCCCCATTTAATGGGAATCTTTGGGAAAAAAGCATCTCAGGAAACTGCTAGAGGGCTGGGGTGGGTGGGATATTGGAGGAGTTTTAGGGTGAGGGTGGGGAGGCCCTGGAATGGAATTCCCAGAGAAGCTGTGGCTGCTCCTGGCAGTGTCCAAAGCCAGGCTGGATGGGGCTTGAAGCAACCTGGGATGGTGGAAAGTGTCCCTGCCATGGCAGGGTGGGATGGGATGAACTTTAAGGTCTCTTCCAACCCAACCCATCCTGGGTTTTTTTTACTGGATAAAACCTTTCCAACCATCACCTGCCCCTTTCCAGGCTGTTCCAGCTGCATTGCTCTGCTGTTTTGGGACAACTTTCACCACGTGACAGTTTCTGAAAGGACACTCAGCCCTCTGGGAGCACCACCCTCGGGCTGTGCTGTGGAAACTGAACCAAACATTTATATTTTAAAAACCCCAAACGAAGCTCCTGCTTAGGATGTGAAGGACAGGGCAGTCCACACTGCAAAGTGATCTGATCCAGATTTCAGTCTCCTCTCTGCAGGAAAAATGGGTCTCAAGTAACAGAAATTGATTTAAACATCCCAGTCATACAAGGTGAAAATATTTGTAAAAATATATGATTATCTTGAAGTTTTTATGCCATGGAAGGAAAGGAAAGGAAAGGAAAGGGAAAGGGAAAGGGAAAGGAAAGGGAAAGGAAAGGGAAAGGAAAGGGAAAGGAAAGGAAAAGATAATCCATACCAAAACATGTAAACAATTCAGAACTAAATTTTAGATAAATTCCATTTCCTTGAAAAACCCACAGAATTACATTTTCAACCTCCAGAGCAATATCTCACACCAAACAGCCTGTAGGTGCTACTAACAAATGATAATTATTTTTATCATGTGTTTCAACATTGTATTTTTATTTGTGTGACTACAATACTTAATGTACCAGTATTTATAATAATTATTATATAAAATTGTAGTATTAAGTATTAAATATTAAATATTTTATTTTCCAAGTGTTTACAGCAAGGCTGGACAGGGCTTGGAGCAACCTGAGATAGTGGAAGGTGTTCCTGCCCTTGGTAGGGGTGGGATGGGATGGACTTTAAGGTGCCTTCCATCCCCATCCAATTGGGACTCTGTGATTCAATAAACCTAAATTATTATTATTATTATTATTATTATCATTATCATCATTAAGTATACTTTCATATATTATCATAACTTTTATATATTACAATACTTCCATATATTATAATATATCACACATTTTAATGGCTCCTTTCCCTGGCCAATACTTCCATAAAATAAAAAAGCAAATTAAATCAACAACAAAAAGCCATTATTGGTATTAACCCACTGATAAATCCACCACATCCCTGCCAAGGGATCAGTGCTCCCAAAAACCCAACCTGAGGGACCGCTGAACATAATTCTGTTAAAAAGGAAGGTGGATTTGGAGGTAAATCATCCAGCAGGAACTTCTAAATTCTAAATTTCTAAATTATAAATTTCTGCAGCACCTGCAGCTCAGTATAAAGATGCTCAGCCCCAAATTAACCCACCACAGAATTATTGGGATTTATTTGCATGAGGAAGGAATAATGGGAGTTGTGCAAACTGCAGCAGGCAACCAACCTCCAGAGCAAAACCTAAACTGGACTCAGCTGTGGAAGAGCAGCACAGGTTTGAGTTTATTTCCAAATTGCTGATTATTTCAAGATTTGGAGCACATGTTTCTCTTTCCCATGATTACAAGACAAGTGGCCCAGCATCATTTTTAAAGGCATTACAAAATTTTCCATGGATTTTAGTGGCTTTAAAGGCAGCATAACTCTGGTGCTGTGTGTAGTAAACATACATCAAAGGTGCTTTTAGGAATTATCATCATCTGATGGAAGAGCTGTTTTAAAAGCTCTGCCTCCATTCAGAGGTTCCCAATCCCCCTCCTCTTGCTGCTGTCCCATCCCTGGGTTGGGATAAATACCCTGAGATTCTTGGGATCCCTTCCCTGCCAAACTCCAACACCCTCCTTGAGAGCCAGCAGCACAAGGGGGTCCTAAGGCTGCCCAAATCAAATCATTCAATCATTCAAATCATTAAATATCCCTTGATTTAATAGATTTAATAGAGCTCTGCCTGCACTTTGCTCCACTCGAAGCCATCCCCTAAAAAGGAGTGCTTAGGAGCACTACAAAATCAGTAGCTGGCAATCTCTGCATGTAGGACTACCTAAAAAAGCACTGGAATTTTGTTTTTTTTAAAGGCAGCTTCTTCAGGCAAGGGGAAGTGGCTGCAGGATTTAATTTGCTCTGCTTTGATTTCTCGTTTCTTTAAACTTTTGCCAAAGGTGATGGGAATGCCAGATGCACATTTTTTTGGTGCACTGTAAAATCCAAATAAATACAAATAGCATATGCTTGGGGTTGGTGTTTCCCCTATGAATTTTTTTTTTTACCCCTGTGGAAAAAGCAGTCAGTAGGAAAATAGGAATTTCCAGTCAGTCATAAGAGCAGCCACAATGAGGATTCAGTAAATCTCTCTTAAAGAATCACTTACAGAGGGACTGGGAGATGAAGAGACATTTTCCTGCACATGAAGAGATTTGTAATCAGCAGCTTTTCTTTTGTGCTGCAATTGATGCTTCCAAAATTACATTTACTGGAGCACCGGTGTTTAATGTTTCAGACTGAAAAAACAAACAGGAATGAGCAAAAACAAACACAGTGGAATTCTCAGATGTTCAGATTTCTTACAAAGGTCCTTTCTGGCTCACTTGAATTCACTTAGTACTCAAAAATAACTCCAAAAATGATTTGTGGCAGTGGTCTGAAGTTTGACATTCATTCACTGTATGACAAAATGAGATTATTCTCATATAAACTTCATGAAAACTCTCCAGGATACCTTAAAATCAATATTTGTAAAGCAGAATATTTAAAAAACAGCAGTTATAATTAAAACATCAGTTCATTATACCTGCATGTACAGCTTAAATTCCTTAAATTCTTGGAATATTTTTAAGCATTGCCTGAAGTACTCAAAGTTTTACACCACAAGAAATTTCTGCTTACTGGAAAGGAAATCAAATGTGGGTTTGATTAATTGATGTAGTCACATATTAAAAACTTTTGCTTCTTATCCCATTAAAAGTAACACTAATGAGCAATGGCTGTGACCTTCAAGGGGAAAGCCACGTGTGCTCCAACCCCTCAATATTCACCACCCAAATTTAATCTTTATAATGGACACCTTAAAAGGAATCTGATAGGAAATACTAAGAGCTGCTCCAAAAGTAAAACACTTAAGGAAGATTTTGATTAATGCCTCGTGATTAATCAATTGATTAATACAGTTTTCAATACAGATGTGAGGACAGTGTCTACTTTAATCAACCCTCCTGAACACGGTGAAGACAAATGATGCATTTTTATTTTTTTTTTGTGGATTGAAAAAACAAAAGCCCATTTTAGCAGTTATGTAAATTACAAGGCAAGCTTTCCTTACAATGCCCAGATTTTTCCCTTTTACAAAAAAAAACCTTCCACACAGGAACTGTTAATTAGGTAATTGTCATCCTTTTGGGAAGGAACTCGCTATGAACCTAAAAGTAGTCCCACTTTCAGCCAAATGAGTGCACTTCTTTAAAGAAATTGTTTTAGAATTGCACTATAATCCATATTTAAAGTCCCTCTCCCTAATATTTCTTTATTCTGAGACTGTTTCTAATTTGTGATTATGCTTTCCACCATACTAAAACTGAAATCTTTATTCCAGTCAAAAATAATCACCCCGTAATTACTGTGACAAAGTGCCCAAGCTGTATCATTGTGGCCATTCCGACTAATGATATTGTATTAGAATGCCGAGCAATAGACTTCAAATGGAAAATATAATTATGTGCATTAGTTTGTCTAAGCATTTATAAGATCACATATCCATCAGTTATCAGGTCTCATAAAAAAAGCCATATATCACTGTCACTGCTGGTTTTGTTATTGGAAACGGGGGCTGTTGTGGACTCGGCTGAGGATGTGTGCCTCAAATTCCACTTTTTCTCTTGTCCAGTAAATCCTTGAGAGCTGAACTCCTGTAAAATGAGCAGAATTTTCAGCTGGTGGCACGGGAACAGATTACTTGACAGTTTCACCAGAGCTTAACTCGATGTTTAAGGTGCCAAATAATCCTGGGGATGTGTTTGACTGTACTGGGATCACAGAATCACGGGATCTTTGAGGTTGGAAAAGCCCTCCCAGAACATAAACTCCAAACTGTGCCCACCTTGTCCCCATCCCAGTGCACTGAGAGCCACCTCCAGGAATTCCTTGGACACCTCCAGGGATGGGCACTGCAAACCTCTCTGGGCAGATCCTTCCAAGGCTTGACCACCCTTTCCATGGAGAAATTCCTGCTGATGTCCAACCCGAGCCTCCTTCAGGAATTCTCCAGCCCCTTCCCCAGCTTTATTCCCTTCTCTGGACATATTCCATCCCCTCAGTGTCTTCTCTCTTGTGAGGAGAGGTCCAGAAATGATGCCAAGATTGGAGGTGCCTCACCAGTGGATAAATCTTGGCTGAACATCTCCATTTCTCCTGTTTTCAGAGCTAAGGAATCACCCTCTAATTATCCTGAGCAAGCTGAGCACCAACCCAGCTTCACCTTGGCAGATCTGCAGTTTAATTCCACTCAGGCTCTTACTCAGCATGGTTTGCTTTGCTTTGGAAAACTAAATTGTTCAGGAGACTGTTAGGGAGAATCCTTTCCAACCTAAACAATTCCGTGATTCTGTGTCAAGGAGGACACATGGAATAATGGAATAACAGAATGGTTTGGGTTGGAAAGGATTTTAAAACTCATCTTGTTCTACCCCCAACACCTTCCACTATCCCAAAACCTTCCCAACCTGGTCTTGGACATTTCCAGGGATCCAGGGGCAGCCGCAGCTTCTCTTCTGTGCCAGGGCCTCCCCACGTATCATCACACAACAAAGTTATTACATCACCTATTTCTACATAACAGTGATGAGTTACCCTCAGAAAACATAAATAACATTTTCTCTCCCTCTTTTTTGGGTCATCTGAGCCGCATCTCTGTGGTTTTGACACCCCGCTGAAATAACACCGCGCTGCGTTTTGGTGCCAGTATAAATTTCAGCCATCCAAACCAGGCTGTGTATTTGAACTGACAAAGAATAAATTATTTGCATCTGGCATAACTGATGGCTGTGTCAAAGCCCTGGCATATAATTCTTAATCTTATAGATGCCTGTTTACTTGTGCATAAGATAGCAGTGCTGAGTCTCTTCCCAGAACAATTATCAAGTTATTGCTACGGGCGAGCCTGGAACTTCCAGGGAGAGCCACGTGAAAATTCAGCCATGCTGGAGCAGCCTGAGAGGGATGTTGTGGATCAGAGCTCACTGCTCTGCTCTCCCCCTCTGTGCTCCCAGGAAAATGGGAATCAGAGCGTGCCAGGCGGGCATGGAGCCACAGGGGTTTGACTTTGGGTGTTTAACTTTGCTTCCATGGGCTTCCCAGGACAAGGAGAATGTCACTCACCCTCCTCCATGGGCTGAGAATCTTCTGGGATAATCTACATGCTGCAATACAAGATATTTTTCTTAATGGAAACTATCTTTCAATGAGCAAGGATTTTGGTTTTGGGGTGTTTTCTTTATTAATAATGGTTTTATATGTTCAGAAAGAAAATCCACCAATGCAGACCTGGAGAATGTTTAAGATATGTTGTTTTTCCATGAGAATTTTCACTGATTTTTATTAATCCTGTAGTTTGTGATGGCTGGGTTTTATCTGATGTTATTTATATTTATAAATATATTTATATTTATATTTAATAACCTATTGTAGTTGATACTCAAATATGCCACAAAAACACGAGAACTACAAGTTCTCAAAGGAACCTTCATTGCATCCCACCTGATTTTACCCCAATAAAGAACTGGGGCTCGATTTGGGAAGATGAATAGGCCCTGAAATTCCTGCCTCTTTATTAGCAGAATTAATTTTAAAGGGTCAATGTACATCCTAGAAAATTTGTCTCCTATTAAGATGTCCAGATGTTTTTGGTCTCTCTGTCTGACATTCCCACCATCAGAATAAATTGTATTTCCAGCCTAATGCAATAGATAAGAGAGAGGAATAAATCTCATCCAGTTCAGTTGATAAAATTAACATGCTGATGATATTTTAATGTTTCCATATAATCAAGGGAGCATGGATCATGCCTCCACCAGTTCCAGTGTAATTCTCTTCTTTAATCTTTTCTCAAGGAAGGAAAAATCGAGCATTAGAGAGGATTATTCAGCCAACAGTGCCCCAGTCTTGGGGCGAGCCACTCGCGGTGCGGTCGAGCGGCTTTGCCCCAAGAGATGGGGACAGCGCCAGCCTCGTGTGGTGCCACCGTGTCCCTCACCCATCCTGGCTGCTGCTGGGGAAGCTCCACTGAGCTGGAGAATGGCATGAACACCCCAGAGCCACTCAGCCCCCAGGTGACCCCGAGCAGAGGGCACAGAATCGTCCTTGGTGCGCGCGGAGGGAACAGGAATGGCCCCAGAGGTGGAACCCAGAACCACTGGGGGAGGAAAATGGCACAGGAAATAAAATTGACTTTGTGATCAAGGGTAAAGAAAAGACAGCAAAGGGAAAGGAGATGGGCAGGAGAAAGGAAAAGGAGAAAGGGGAGAGAAAAGGAGGGGAAGAGAAGAGGAAAGAAAGGGAAAAAATGGAAATGCGCAACAGAGACAGAAGGAAGGGAAGGGAAGGGAAGGGAAGGGAAGGGAAGGGAAGGGAAGGGAAGGGAAGGGAAGGGAAGGGAAGGGAAGGGAAGGGAAGGGAAGGGAAGGGAAGGGAAGGGAAGGGAAGGGAAGGGAAGGGAAGGGAAGGGAAGGGAAGGGAAGGGAAGGGAAGGGAAGGGAAGGGAAGGTGAAAAGAAAGGTGAAAGGAAAGGTGAAAGGAAAGATGAAAGGAAAGGTGAAAGGAAAGATGAAAGGAAAGGAAGGGAAGGTGAAAGGAAAGGTGAAAGGAAAGGAAGGGAAGGTGAAAGGAAAGGTGAAAGGAAAGGAAAGGCGAAAGGAAAGGCGAAAGGAAAGGTGAAAGGAAAAAGGAAAAGAAATGAACAGGAAAAGGGAAAAGAAATTAAAAGGAAATTAAAAGGCAACGTCTCTGAATTGAACCTAGGAATTATTCCTACTTTGTAGAAATTATTTGGTTTGTGGTGGAATTCTTCAGGCAGAAGAATGTAGGGGTTTGAAGACCCAATTCCCACTACATTTTGATGGTCTCTGGGGATTTCACTGATTCACAGAGCCTTAAACTCCTGGCTTTAGTCTGTACTGTTAGAAACATCAAAATGCATTCCCTTCACATATTTGCGAGGGAAACATTCATCAAGTCCAGGAATAAATGGGACACATCAACAATCAGAATATATTCATATAATCTCCCTACTGTGTGTACTCAACTTCCTTTGGCATGGTTAAAAATAGAAATGTTAAATGAGGAAATTAGAGTAACATTGTTATAAGTTATTGCAACAATTGTATCATTGCTACAATTACTGTACACATGGTTAAAAACTAATTTAGAGACAAAAACAAAGAGAGACTGTCCAAACTGAAAAATAGGGAAACTTCTTTTTAATAATATGAAAACTTGATTCCAAAATAATTCTTGTGTCTTAGCAGGTGGTCTGTGAGCTGGGCAGAAACTTGCTGAAGAAGAAGGGAAAGGCAGAGGTGACACAGAAATAATCCTGCTGAGACACAGCTTTGCTTTAGCCAGTGCAAGATCCAGAGACAACCCAGAGCAATTGTTTCAAACCACTTCCAGAAAGAATTTCTACAAGGAAAGGATTGTTAAATATCAGAAAGAGCATCCCAGGGAGGTTTGGAGTCCCCATCCTGGAGATGGCCAAGGAATGCCTGGGCATGGCTCATGCTCTGGGCTGGGGACAAGGTGGGGATTGGGCACAGCTTGGATTACATGGGTTTGCAGGTCTTTTCCAACCTCAGTGATCCTGGGATTTCTACATCAGGAAAGTGAGACAGCAGAGACATGTTTTGGGGGTGTAGGAGGATGAGGTAGAGGATACACAGGTTTGAATCTCACTTGCATCCTACAAACCGTAAATAAACACTCCTTTTTCCTTGTGGTGAGCAACACATTTGGAATTCCATCCTCCACCTCCAGAAATCAGTTCTTTTTTCATGGAAAATGGCCTCCGTTTGTGGCCACTCACACTGGCTGACAGTGGGGTGCCAACCTAAAAATTTGCAAATTTTGCAGGATTTCTCCCTAAACCAAACTTTGAGGAACTAGAAAACAGCATGCCCTTAGAGCCCTAAATGCCACCTCTGAGCTGATACCCAGACCCTGGGGAAATAAGGTTTTTTCCCTATGGAAAATGGTCTCCGTTTGCAGCCACT
>JAHXMQ010012342.1:34692619-34703530 GCA_020466415.1 Ammodramus savannarum pratensis
AAGAATGTGAATTAATCATGAACACTCCATTTTGCTAATGTGTTTGGTGGTGGGGGAGAGAGACAGACTGAGCGTTTCCTTTTGCTCTTTTCCTTTTTGGGTTGTTTGACTTCATTAGGAGTTGGATTTTGCTGTTTGTTCTCACTCTGGGAAGCAGGCAGCACTAACATGTCACGCCGTGGTGACGGGTATGTTCTCCAAAGCCTCTTCCCCAGTGTTTATTGTGCAGCACAGTTGGCACCACTACCTGTTGAAATTGGCTAAAACCATGATTTCTACCAGAAAAAGGCACTTAGGATCTGATTTCTGCTGGTTTTGACACCGGCTTTTTCTATTCCCTGATTTTCACATCCTCTCTCTGCATTGCCTCTCCTCTGGCAGTGCTGTCCTTGTTCTCAGCCTGGTGCTTGTAGGTTGTCTGAGAAATCCTCCCAGGGTTTGCTGCCCAGTGTGGGGGTGAGCTCTGCATGGAATTTTGCTGATAAAAGTGATGGAGTTCTGCGCTTGCTGGGCTCCTTTCAGGGCAGCTGGGGTGCCCCAGTGCTCAGGGTCACAGATCCTCACCCCCTGACTCTTTGCAGATTCCCTTTGTGAGCTCCCTTTGCCTTTTCCATGTCCTTTTTTCCTGGAGTTCAGCCTTCCTGCCCCTTCCCTTCCCCTGGCTGCTTTGTTTCTCCTCCAGCTCTGCTCTAAATCACGTTGTGTTTTTGGATTCCACACCTCCAAGGCTGTGACCTTTCCAGTGAGCTTGAAGAATGGGCTTTTCTGGGGCTGGGAGTCTCTCAGGGTCACAAATGCTGCCTCTGATCGTGGGGCACATCAAAGTCAGCTGTCCTCATTTTGGGCGTTTGGACTTGGTGGCAAACAAAGAAATGTGGCAAATTTGGGAATTTATGGCTCCCAACCCCTGGGTTCTTTCAGGTCACTCAAACAAAAGTGCCAGCTGCTGTGGATGAGCTCTTTCATCCCTCCATTGCCCAAACTCCTGCCTCAGAACAAAAATTAATCAGGGATGTTGTGGGTGTAGAGGCCAGCCCCCAAAGGGATTCCCACTGTACCAGAGATCCCAATTTCCATCTCTGCCCTTCCCTTTGTGCCCCAAGACCTCTGAGAGCCAAGACATTCCAAGAGAAGCCCATCTGAGCACTGGCTTCCTGTTCTCAGGCTGGCAGAGAGGTCCTTGGCTCCATCTGTGAAATCCCAGGGAATTCCTGCAGCATCCCAAGGCCAAGGAAAAGCTCCCAGTGGAGCCCTGGAGCAGCACATGGAGCTTGTGATGATCCCCTGGATGATCCCATGGGGTTGATGGATGGATTCCCATGTGGTGGATGGATGGATGGATTCCCATGGGGTTGATGGATTCCCATGTGGCTCTTGCTGTCTTCAGAGCAGTCCTGCTGCTGCAGGAACCACATCCAGAAACTTCTCTGGAATGCAATCACACAGGAAAAGTCCTTTTAGATCAGAATCCAACCACTCCCAGGCACTGCCACCACTGCCCCATGTCCCCAAATGCCACATCCTCATGGCTTTGAAATCCCTCCAGGGGTGGGGACTCCGGTGCCCTGCTCAGGTGTCTCTTTTGGGAAAAAAATCCTAATATCCATCTAAACCTCCCCTGGAATCACTTGAGGCTCTTCCTGTCCCTTGTTCCCTGGGAGCAGAGCTGTCCCCCACATTCCTCACCGCTCTTCCAACCCCAACAAGATTTGGGGAACAGATCCACCTTTGAGCCTGTTCTTGGTTTCTGAGCCCAAGGAAGGATTGGGTGTGCTCACAACACCTCAGCAATCCAATTCCACTCTCTTGTTTACTTGTCTATGAATATTGCCTGGAAATTACCTAAATTTATTTGCAACTAGTTGAGCATCTTGTGATTCATAGGTGTCTTCCCAGTAGTACTGCAGTAGATGGTTACTCACATCTAGCAAAGCCTCCAAATTTTATTTTCAAGCTGCAGGCTGTGAAGTGGGATTGACAGTTGCTGAAATTTATGGCATTTGTAGTCGTAAAAGAAAATGTATTTGAAGTAGCACCCAACTGTGTTTGGATTATAGGTTATACACCCAGAGCACTGCTGACATTTCTGCTCTACCCCAAATGGAGAGGGATGAGGAGAATTCACCATTTAAAGATTTGGGGCTAAAAGAAGGGGTCTAGAAGTTGGCAAAAATCTGCTCTTAAAATTCTCTCACCTCATTTAGGAAAATGGGGTGATTTAAAATGCCATCCTGAGATTGACATGAAAATTTGAAGCCTGTATCAGCGACTGTTATGTAAATGGTTCTTGAAAAGTCTCTGGATCATTTACTCAGAGGTGTATTTAAAGGAGGAAATGACTTATTCATACATTGTTTCATGAACTCATACTGTGATTTTTTTTTTAATATTTTTTTACTTGAAAGGAAGCTCAGAGGATTATGAGAGTGTGGAGAGCCACGTGATAAACAAGGGCAGTGGAGTGGCTATGGAGGTGACAGGAAAACAAAGCCTGGCAATAAATACTGAACAAACAACTGAGACAACAAAAACAAGCTGAATTAAATTGCTGAGCCGAGTCTTGACTCGAGATCTTTTCCCTGAGAATGTCAGAAATCCTTTCAGGACTTTGACTTGCACACAAATGAAGGTTTGCAGGGAGGATGCTCTGATGGTATCCACCTGTCTTAGGCATTGCTCGGGGCTTCACTCTTGCTTAGGAAATATTCTGATTTTTTTATGGGATATTGTGTGCTTTTAATCCCTGAGAAATATCATTTTTTAATCTAGAAGGGCTTTAGGAAGGACCAGCTGGGAGTCACTGGGGTGCTTCAGTCCTCTGACCCATCTGATTACCTGGGGAATGAGCAGGGAGGGACCAATCCTTCCCATAATAGCACTGCTGACCCTGTAATAATGTATTTGTGATTTGATTTATTCTTTCTAGAAATCTTTTTAATATGTCTTGATTGCTTCTGATTTAATTAATCCCTTTCCAGTTCTTCTTTATCTGGGTTGTTCTGTTTATCCAGCAGTTCATGCAGCCACAGGGTTATTGTAGCTCAGAGGAGCTTTATATGTTTTGTACCTTTCATTAGCAGGGTTTCTGTTCAATTTTTAATACTTTCTTGATTCCCATACGGTTCAGGTCTGTGGGAAACATCAAAACATCTCATTTAAAAGTAACTTGGTAGAGAAATACTCATAAGGAAAACCCAGTCTGCTGTAATTGCCCCATTTGTGTATCAGATTCATGTTGGAAGCTGTGTCCATAGCAGAAAGGCACCATGGAATATGTTGGATTAGCTATTTCTGCTTCTCTGAAACTGTAATTGAAGTATTAAACTTGCCATGGGCTTTTCCTTAGGCTCAGATTAATTTCTGAGTTAACAGATACAAGCACCGTCTCCAGCTTTACATTTTGGCTTAACTTTAAATACACTTTTATTCTTTGTTCTTAAATTATTTTACTGCTTATTAATCATTGTAGATGAGTTTGACTGGATGGAAAATAAAGTCTGGAAAAGGCTAAATCTTGACTGCAATGAAAATATATCTTTATATCTTTATGATGGAGCAAATGCCCAGAGGGAATAGATTTAATTCAGCAAGGAGGGTTTTTCAAAAGCTTTTGTCTTCTGCCCTCTCACAGAGAAATTCTGGCAGAAGGAGAGGGTTCTGCAGCTCAGTGTGATCAATAACTTGAGTGCCTTTCCTCAGGCTGAGGTTTAACTTGGTGTCTTTCTGGAAGCTGTCAGGATGACAGAATCATTGAGGGTAGAAAAGACCCCCAGGATCACCAAGTCCAGCCTTTGGCCAATGCCCTCCATGCCTGACCACGATTTCAGAGAACAATTTTTTCCTGGTATCCAATGTAAACCTCTCCTGGCACAGCTTGGGAGGGGACCTTGGTCTGGAAGGAGGCAGAGTTTCCATCCAGGGTGGGTTTGGCTTTGTGTGGGCTGGGGAAAATCAGTTTATTCTGGGGCCCTCAGGGAGAGCATGACTCCTCCAACTTTAAAAATTATTTAATTTCAGAGAGGCCTGGGTGTTTCTGCTGTGATATCCTCAGTTTTATCTGAGTTTTACCTGGCAGTGAAGGTTTCCCAGGATGTCAGGGTGACACTGAAATGCTGATTCCTCATGGATAGAGATTGGGATGGAACCGCTGCTGGCTACAGCTGTTGCTGTCAAGATAGAGAATAACTCTGATAAATTCAATGGAGGGCTCCTACTTTTGCATTTTTATTTGATTTTGGGATGCCAAACTCCAGTTTGGATGTAGAGCTGCAGAAACCTTCATGGTTTGGGCACTGGCATTCATTAATGGCTTTGAATCAATAAACCAGAGTTGGTGTATTTGCCACAGCCATGGAAGGGGAATTATGGCTCAGCTCTCCTTGGCTTAATTTCTCTGTGTTCAGCTGCCTCTGGACTTGAAGACAAAGGGGAATATTCAGGGTTATGAAAGTGGAAAGGTATCAGAGATTTTCTCCCATTTATCCTTTCCAGTTGTACAGAAGAGACACTTTTGGGCTGAAAACTCCTGTGTGCAATGCAATGATTGATTGTGTTATATTGGGAGTTATTTTTCATCAAATGTAACTCGGGAGCTGAATGCTGAACCATGACAGCCTGTTTGCTCAGTGGCCCTTTTCTGGGGCTGGTTCAGAGATGTGCTGGGAGGAATCCTGCTGTTCTCTGCCTCCCTCAGAGCTGGGCAGCAAAAGGGTGTCCTGAGCCTCTGCAGTTGGACCTCAACAAAGATTTACTCAGTGCAGACACTATGATTGGATTCCATGGTATTCTGTGCATGTGCCAAACAAGAGAAATCTCCTGTTTGGAAAAATCAGTTTGTGGCAGCAGGGAGAACTTAGTCATGGAACCCCAGGGCTGCAGGAGAGTGGTGCATGGGGAAATTAGGCTTAAATCAAGGCATTGTGGTTAAGATTTAATCCTTGCTTTTCAGCAGAGGAAAAATGTGTAACTCAAACACTGAGGAGAGTACAGTTATAAATCTGAATAATAAATCAGGCATGTGTTTAGGCAAAGAGATTGCTCGTGTCCCTCTTGAAATATAGATCTATGGTATTTCTTATTCAAGTTAGGAAGCAGAACTTCAGGACAGTAAAAACAAAATTCTTTGCTTGGCTCCACAAGGTAATAACTCACCCAGTCCATCTCCATGTGATGCACACATGTTAGAGAGAGATAAATCAAGTGGTGATAAGAGTTATTAATTGTCCACATAAAAGAGCTTGGGCCTGACCTCATGCTGCTGGAAGGGATGATCAAACCAGAGGGGAGTTTGCAGAGAAGGAGGCAAGGAAAAAAACCCTTTTCTTGTGTGTTCCCAGATGTGTTTTGCCCTTCTCTCTCCTGCCATCAGCTGTTTGTCTTTATGCGTGGTGTGAGAAAAGCTTTCAAGTGGGAAAAGTGGAATTAAACCTATTCCTTGTTTTGCTGTGTTTGGTCCCTTCAAACCCTGCTGAAAGCCCATCTTACCTTTCCTCTGTGACCATGGATCAAAGCCTCTTTTATTCAGTGCGCCAAACAACTGATTGGCTCTGGCTCCTTTTTAATTTGCTATGTGTAAATATATTTTAGGGTTGAGATGTGGCAGTGAAACAGATGCTGATCTGGACTCTGTGCTTCTTCCTCTGCATATTAAGGTAAAAAAAGCTATAGGTGTGCCTTGAGCCTTCCAATCCCACAGAAATGGGTTTTCTTTCTGTTTTATTGGACTGTGCCAGTGGTTTGTTGCTTATTTTTATTTGCTCTTCAGCAAGTGAAAACACCTAAGTGAATGCAAGTATCAACTTCACTAATTCTGATAGGCAGCTTAATAAACAATAAAATAATAAACACTAAATTTTTCAGTGCCACCATTGCTCTGAAGTCTGCTGAAATCTGAAATTGCATCTGGAATGCTGAACACTTTAGGGGCAAAACAAGCTGGGTCCTTTATTCTGAGGTTTTTTTGTGTACAGGAGCCCCAAACCCTCCCTGCTCTGAGGAGCCTTTTGTGCATACAATCACGTCTTTTAGGTTTTTAGATATTCAAAATACCTTCTGTGCAGAAGCAGCAGAGATCAGGGCCTAATGGGACAAGAAGCAGAAGAAAGAGCTCATTGTCAGGAGGTAATAACTCCTTGTCATTCTCCGTGGGAGGCTGGTGGAGGTTAAAAAAATTGGGAAAGAGTGTTGCTAAGCACTTGCCATATCATGTCTTGGTTTACCAGGATTGCCTGGTTTTAAGAGCTCCTTTCCAGTAAGGTTTAAGTAATTGTCCTGCAGCCTTTTGCTGGAAAGTGAAGCTGAATTTACTCAGTCAATCTTCTGAGGTAAGTAAACATAGCTAAGTATTTAAAATACTGACCTGTCTGAGACGCTTCTGGAATATTTTGTCTCTGTGTGAAGATTGTCCCAATAGTATCTCATATTTGTCAGGCCATGTTGCTTT
The DNA here is from genome assembly GCA_020466415.1 of Ammodramus savannarum pratensis. Lineage (NCBI taxonomy): Eukaryota > Metazoa > Chordata > Aves > Passeriformes > Passerellidae > Ammodramus > Ammodramus savannarum. The sequence continues at coordinate 34,699,062 of JAHXMQ010012342.1, forward strand.
TTGATCCTCTGCTGTAATGTGATCCTGAACCCCCATTTTTCTGGAAATGTCCATTTTTCTGCAAATTACCCATATGGGGACATGAGAGAGGATACTTAGAGGTGGCTGCATGGCCATTCCTCATCAATTCACCACTCACTCTTTGGAATCCTCCTTCACCTCCATCCTGGCAGCGTGGAAATTCATTTCCCAACTCCAAACCTCTCCAGAACCCCCTCCTGCAATGAAAGTCCCTCCAAAGGCAGGCAGGCTCTTTGACATTTGTTAGTTGGCTGATCTGTTTGAGAAATCTTACATAAACTCCAGCAGGGGAGCTGCCAATTCCTGCACGTTGGAGGAGAAATGCTGCCTTATTTGGAGAGGTTTGCTCCTACTCGGGGCCACAATAGTGGTTTCCAAACTCCTCTGGTATTTGATGACTGTGGCATAACTTTGGAGGGCTTTGTGTGCTTTGTGTGCCTCCTTTCAGCTCTCCTGGGTGGCAGTCAGGGAGAGTCCTTGTCCCTGCTGCCTGTGGAGGGAGGGATGGGCTTGTTCTAGCCCAAAAACAACCTACAGAAAAGCCCAAAATGAATCTGCCTCCTTCATCCTCCTTTTAACCTGGATTATTTTTGTTTTGCTGAGGAATAGAAAACAGAAATATGAGGATTTGTCTGAATTTCTGGCAGACTTTGGGAAGGGTCCTGACTTTCCCCATGGGCAGCAGCAGATGGGGCTGAGGCCTTGGGGTGATCCTGCTGTGGTTGGTGCTCGTGGGCCCTTGGGACAAGGATCCCTGTCCAGGGAAGCTCCAGCTGGAGCTTCAGGAGTGGCTGAGGGAGAAAAGGAGGCTCAGGGATGATCTTGTGGCTGTGCACAAGTCCCTGACAGGAGGGGACAGACAGTGGGGTCAGGCTCTGCTCCCAGGGAACAGGGACAGGAGCAGAGGGAAAGGCCTCAGGCTGGGTGTTAGGAGAAATTTATTCCCAAAAGAATAATCTGCTCAGGGCAGTGGTGGAATTCTCATTTCTGGAGGGGTTTAAAAGCTGTGTGGATGTGGATTTAAAGGTGGTTTGAAGATCTTTTCCATTTGAATCCATGATTCCATGGCCACTGGGATCAGCAGTGGTGTGAGGCCGCATTTTGGGGATGGAGCTGAGCCTTGTTCCATGGTGACTTCCACCAGTGGATCAAGTGCAGAAATGTCTGTCATGAATCACTTTTGTGGTCTGGGGTGGTGCTGCCAATGCTGTAACATTGGGGGTTCAGAAACACTTTGGAAAAGAAAGGCTGAAAAATCCCTTTCCCTGACCTCTGTGTGAATTCCATCACCCCCTGCACGATTCTTTCCTCACCTCACCTATTTTTTCTCCTTTTATTCCACAAACAGTTTGTTTAGGAATGTGTGTTACTTTGTGTTTCTCTGGAATTTATTTGTTGCCATCTCCAGAGTTGGTTTTACATGTTTAATTTTATTATGTTCATGAGGCAACGTTGGCAGGAACGGCGCTATAAAAAGCATTCATTTCATGGAGTGGTACAAACATGTTTTCAGCTGAATTGATGACACTGAATATAAAACACTTCTCATTTGCTCTTCCCCTTAAGGTTTGTTTAATGAACTAAAGTTTTTCTTATTACTTAGAGGTGCAGTTCTTTCTACCCATCCAGAAAGAATACAAAACATAATGGGCATTTCTGGCTGCCATCTCTTGGAAATAACCTGCTTAAGGAACATTTCTCTGTGAGTCTTGGGGTGTTATGGGAATTCCTCCACTCTCTTCTTTTTTCTTACTGTTCCTCCATGAACCTTGAACTCTTTCTTGTGAATAAAAATGACTCTAAATGAGGAGATCTGTATTAAGAAGCCAGTTGGGAAGGGAATTTGGATGCAGATTTGTGTTTACACTCAGGGAGTTTGAGGTAATTTTAGGGATTGAGCCCACCTTTTCAGGTTGCATCCACGCTGCCTGTGAAGAGCCATGATTTATTGAATTTAGATATGATATCTCTCCCTGGCAGTGGGGTGATATTAATTAAAGTGCTCATTACTGTTTATGATCTGATACTGTGCAGGAGGCACTTCCTTAGGGGATTAATAAGGGCTGGGGTGGAAACACCTGTGTTTCCAATGCTGCCTTCCATACATCGGTGTCTAGAGGCTCAGAGTGGTCCTGTCTCCATCCAGGACTCATCTAAATCCTTAATTAATTTGCTGGTGGGGCTGTCCAGGTGTGCCAGGGCACCTGGGGGAGCTGGGAAGGGGAAAAGCAGAGCCTGAAGTGAGACAATCTCTATAATCTCTGCTGCTCTCCCAGGGACAGGTGTGGACATGCAGGTAATGCCTCATCAAGGGCTTGATCTCCTGCCCACTGCTCCAGCTGACCCAGAATTTAGTGTAAATATTAAAAAGAGTTTAGAACAAGCTGTTGCATAAATGGCAGTGCCTTAGATCCTCACTCTTGTAACTCATCCCCCAGCGTAGCTCCTTTTCCCAACACTTATTTGTTGGGACAATTTAGGCAAAAATCAATCATTTATCCAAATTCCTTCGCACCTGAAGTGTAAATTAAAGTCACCAGCCTCAGAGTGCCATGGGACACCCATGATGGGCACTGCAAGGAGGAGATGCCACATGCCTGATTGAGCATCTGATAGGCACAGGAGACTTGGAAGAGAAAAGTTTTGGAGCCTCTGACTTCTCAAAGCCTGTCAGAAAATCATTTTCCCCCCCAATTTCAGTCAATTGCTTCCTGACAATTGAAAAGCAGGGATTGAGGGAGTTCACCCACGCTGGTGCCTGATCCCCAGTGCTCTGCAGCCCTTTCCTTGGAATAAAAAGGAAAAGTACACATATGAGGCACCAACTGGAGTTTGTTAAACATGGAGCATATGTGTTATTTAGATTTGGAATGTGGTGAGCTTATGAAGCTATTCTTGGGAAGGAAGACAAATAAATTGCTGGTACATCAAAATAATTTGTAACAAATAGATTCATGGAAAGCTTGCTGGAAATGGGGCACGAGGCACATGACAGAGCCCTGAAATTCAGCTTCCAGCTGGAGCCTCTCCATCCTGCAGTGATGGAGTTTGAGGAGTGTGGTTAAACACGGGGCATCCTAATGGTTGGTAAAGGGTTTTCATTTATTTTTTATGGACTTTGCAGCCTCCTGAGTGTGACTGGGAACCAGACTTTCAGTTCTCACCAGCGTTATTGAGCCTGAACTCAGAATTGCTCTGTGAGGACTCAATTCCAGATTGTTCAATGTAAACTCAGAATTCCATTGAAGTGTTGTGGTCTAGGCTTGCCTGTCTGTGTGATTATTAAAACTGATGGTAGAACTCGGAATGCAACATGAATTCAATTTTTTTATTGTGCAAGAGGGGGGCAAGAAAGATGCCAAAGGCTGCCCCCAACCCAAATATTGTACAGTGCATATCAAATGAGATCTGAACATCAGTGATTACATTTTTAGTAGGATGAGTGTTCTGACTGAAATGCAGCAATCTGTCACTTGGCCTTTCTGTGACATTCAGTGCATTGAAATTACCAGGCAAAGATTGCTTTTTGACATGCTAAATTAACTGAGTTGGAAATTGGAGCTTTATCATGGCTGCTAATTGTTACAGGGAAAGGGAAGGGTGTTTGTCTTTTATATTCTGAGGAGGCTATTCAGACAGCAGTTAAAAAAAAAAATAAAATAAAGATATTCTCCAAAAGGGTCATTTCTGGAAGGAGTAGAATTGGTTAAGAGAAGCCACTTTTAATCTGAGCTGTGGCAGTGCTGAACACTTTCTCTTCAATTCCACCCTGACCAGAATTAGGGTTTATTGTAAGGAGATGGAAGATCTGGCAACTCCATTAATAAGTGAAGAAAAAATTATCTAAAAGGATGTTTTAGACATCTGAAAGTTTTGGTTCAGCATGAATGAGGATGTTTCACTCCTATTTTTTTTTTTTTCTCTTGGTGTTGTTTCTTCAGATATGTAAAAATCCAACTTAACCTAATGCTAAATGATTATGCTTCATATGCTTTGCAAAATCTGCTGCAATAGCAGCCCTTATGTTTTAGTAAAAATTGAATAATGCTTTGTGTAATTATGTTTTTTTTTTATTTAAGTATGGACTATATTTTGTTTGCTTTCTATTGATTTTACCAAATGTAATTTTTGTTTCTGAGAGATAAAGGAAAAATCCGTGTAAATTGTGGCAGGTGATGGTACCAGGACGTCTATGTAAAATTGAGATGTTTCAGATCTGAAATTCTATTTACTCAAGCAGGCATTATCTACACATGTTAACAAATCTATTTATTTTTAACTCCCAGACAAACAGGAGCTCTGGATAGATGTGTAAATGAAATTTCTGGGGGGTTTTAATTGGTATTTCAATATCTACATCAGTGACTTTGTTGTGAGGGACAGATTTCACTGATAGATATCAGATATTTATCTGAGAGGTCTCAAACATTGGCTTCCCATTCCTAGCT
>JAHXMQ010012342.1:34906967-34919097 GCA_020466415.1 Ammodramus savannarum pratensis
TATAACTGTAAAGTATCTCAATAGTTTTGGAACAGACCAGAGCAGGGCTGTGATTTCTGCCTGGATTTCAATTTGTGGATTCTCAGCTGGATTCAACAACTGATCTAAAATCTGTAAGTTTGATTTAAAACATTAAAGGAGAACATTTTGATGATCACCTATATTGAAAAAGCATTGTAGAGGCAAGCTTTGGATTTCATTTAGTCCATCAGCATTAATAAATCCCATTAATCCCACATTCTCTCATGTTCTCAAGTTGTGCTACTCATATAACTGCATAGTATCTCAATAGTTTTGGAACAGAGTAAAAAGTGCAAAATAATGAATAATCTGTAGGAATTTTATTTTCTGTCCACAGCAACAGAACTGAAAATTTGTATTTTGGAATATGATGAGTTTCACATAAGTCATATATATAGAAGTAAAAATACTTTAAGGCAGTTATTTACCTTTTCTAAAATAGAATCATTTAGGCTGTCATCCAGCAGTGTTTCCCAAAGGAAAGGGAAGCTGGCTGGTAAAGAGGGCAGCCCTGGGATAGATTAATTCCTTGCCATTTTTAATAAACCTTTTTTTCTGGTTTGGTTATATAAGGACAGTGCCTGAATGGGGTCCTCTCTTCCTGCAGAGTTTCAAAGGGGGGATAGACCACAAGGCAAGATGAAAGGGATAATGACAAGGATTCTCTCTGTTGGGGTCACTCCTGATGTTCCCATTTTCCATTCAGAAATGCTTCTCTAGGTGTTGTCAATGAGTTCTGCACAAAAACTCCTTTCCCACCACGTTGGGTTTTGTGTTGATTCACTGCTCAGAGTGGCAACAGCAAAGGCACAGCTGAAATCCTCAATTCCTAGCAGAGAGAAAAATGAGCCATTGCTGGGTTTTAACTCTGCTCATTATTCCCTGGAAGGAAAAGTTAAATTTGTGCTGCCTCTAGGCAAAGTCCCATCCCACAGGAACAAAAGACTGGAGCTAAGTTCACATCCATTTCATCTCCACAGATGCTCAAGTCCCTGACACTGTGTCTTCAGTGCTCACATGTCACAGCAAATGATTCATTAAAAATGCACAGACAGATTGATCTTGGAAGGGGGAAAAAAAAAAAAAGATCTGGAGTTTAAGGAGAAAGGAAAATAGAAATGAGGAGCCAAGAGGTGAAAAAGGGAAACACCCCCAAAATTCACATCAGAAAGAGATTTAAAAATAAAGAGGAGACAGCAACTGTGCTGACATTTAATGTGTCTGCTTGGGCTAAAACTCATCCTTTTACTAGCAATAAAACAACAGCCTAGCCCAAAGCCTTGGAGCATTTTGCATCAAGTACCTCATAAAAAGGGTTGGCAATTTCTCCTGAGGTCTGTACAATATCTACACCAAACTTTGTATTTTTTTAGGGTAATTAAATGGGAGCAAATCACCAGTTCAGGCAGGGAGAGCTGCTCCAAAGTGGGAAGGAAAAGGCAGGAATGAGCCCTGCTTGTGATTCCACCAGGTGATGGGCAAGAGCAGCCCCACAGAATTTGTTTGCAGCATTTCCTGGGTGGCCAGAAGGATTTCTGCTCTGCCAGAGGAATCCTGCAAGCAAAAAGCAAAAAGGATAATGAGCTCCTTGAGTAAGAGGCACCTCCTTGCAAATTCTCTTATATAGGTGACAAGTTTCTTCTATTTTTATCAAAAACAACTTGTAAAATAGAAATATGGACCATAATTTACATTCTTTCTGCAAAAAAAACCCCTCTGACAACTAAGCTGGATCCCTGCAATGGGAAGTACATATATAAATATATATTCACACACAGCAGCAATATTTTTAGCTGTGATTTCCTACTCATGTGGCAACATGACCAGGGTTCTGAAGAAGCTGAGCCAAGTGAAAACACAACCTGCAGAACAGGTCACGTTTAAATATTCTGCTATTGAAGAATATTAAAAACTACAGATTAAGTAGGAGTGTTGTAACACTTAACATTAATTAAGGCTTGTAAATCATTCTGAAATACTTGGATAAAAGATGGCATAAAAGGTGTTGCCACATGTCTTGATGCTTCTAGATGTGCACAAGCCCTGACATCTTATTTTGTGTTTGGGATGTTTCAAATCATAAAAAAAAATTATGGTCACTGGATGAATTTAATGTTGGGAAGTGTTGGGACACGACAGAGGTTGTCTGATTAAGAACTCAAGCAGACATCTCAAAGTAAAAAACTGAAATAGATCCATTTCTTGGATCCTGGTGGATCACCAGATCTGTGAGTTGGAGCTTGGCAGTGTTGCTAATCCTTGACTTGGCTGTATATTCATATATGTGAAATACAGATAATTTTCCTTCTAGTCTAGTACCACCAGCTATTCACATCCCCAAAAAAACCCCTCTTAGTCCATGCCACCAAACAATTGGAAAAGGAATCTGGAAGCATTTAATGCCTATCTGGGCTTGGTGAACAGCTTAACCAGTTCTCAGAGAATTTGGCACTTGTTGCTTGTGCAACTACAGATCTTTATAGAATACAGAAATCAAAGGCCAGCACTGAGGCTCTTGTGCTTTCCCACATGGATCTCCAGATCTAAGAGCCACGTCTTCCTTTTTATCCAGAGACAAATATGTATTTTATGGCATCTATTAGAAAAAAAAAAGGTGTAAGGAGTGACACCAAGCTCATGAAGGAGCAGAGCTAATTAATTACCTGGACAGGACACACTGGGCAGCTGTTAGTGGTGCATCTCACCTGGAGCTGAGGCCACAAACACATTCCAGGGCCTTCCAGGACCTGGGGGAGCCCACCAGAAACACAGAGAGAACTGCTTAGAGTCACAGGGCAACTGGAATGGATTCCAGCCGAAAAGAGGGCAGGTTTCAATCAGATGGGATATTGGGAAGGGATTGTTCCCTGTGAGGATGGGGAGGCCTCAGCACAGGGTGCCCAGAGAAGCTGGGGCTGTCCCTGGATCCCTGGAAGTGCCCAAGGCCAGGTTGGACAGGGCTGGGAGCTGCCTGTGATGGTGGAAGGTATCCCTGCCCATGGCAGAGGGTTGGAAATTAATGACTTTTAAAGCTCCTTTTCAACCCAAACCCTTGTGTGACTCTGATTCTGTGCTGTAGCAGCAGCGATGCTGCTGAGCAACGTGAGACCACCACAGGCGTAGCTCTCACCTGGACTACCCCTAGGACATTTTCAGGGACGTTTTTAGGCTGGGCTGGGGATGAGGCGGAAGACCAGGCCGACATTTGACCCCAGAGGCAGCGCCCCCAGCCCCACACCGTGATGTACACGTTACACCGCTGTGACCCCTCCCAGCCAGGTCCCACCGCGTGGCTGCCGGCAGCGCTTTGCCTCCATCACCCGAGCCTGGGAGCACAGCACAGCCCCCCAACACCTCGCAGGACCCCCCAAAAGTGAATTACGGACACCGGGGGGGTCGGGGCGGAGCGGGGCGAGGGCGCCGGAGGGGCCGCGCCCTGAGGGGCGGGAAGGGCGGGCAGGAGCGCGCCCGTGAGGCGGCGCGCGCGGGCCGCGAGGGGCGGGGCCAGCGTGGGGGAGCGCGCTCCGCCCCGCCGCCGATAGGAGGGGCGAGCGGGGGTGGGCGGGGCTAAGCGGCAAAACCCGCGTTTTGATTGGGTGACTTGGCTGTCAATCCGGGGCGGCCGCCGCGGCCGTGGGGAAGGAGGGGGAGGCGGAGAGGAAACAAAAACAATCGCCCGGGCGCCGCCATCTTGGGCCGGTTCTCCACACGCCACACGGGTGAATGGGTAGATATGAGATTACCACGGGGGAGCAGCGGCAGCAGGGCACCGAGGGCTGTTCCGCGCTGCCAGCGACACTCGGCGGGCTCTAGGCACGGCCGCCGCCGCCCGGAGAGAATCCCCCGGCTCGGCCTTTTCGCCTCGCCAGCCCCTAAGCTGCACTGCTGGAGGGACAAAGTTGGGCTGAGCCGCGCTGCCTCCGCCGCCCGGGAGACCGGAGAGTTGAGCCGGGGTCAGAGTTAGGGGAGAGGGTGACGAGGGGATCGCTCCCCGCTCCGCCGTGTGGGAGGCGCGGGGAGAAGGCTCTGCCTCCCCGCCCCTGCCGTCTCCTGCTGCTCGCTCCTAGGAGGAAAAGAAAAAAGAGGAAAAAAAAAAAAGAAAAAGGCAAGAACTGGATTGAGCTCGGAGGAGCGGATTTCGTGGAGTCTCCGTGTGAGCAGCGGCGGGGCGAGGAGGAGATGTGTCCGTGAGGAGGGAGAGGAGCGAGGATCCATCCAGGACCCGTGAGGAGCCGGAGGAGCCTGGATCCATCCAGCCCCAGCCCGCCGTGAGGCACAGCCGCCTCCCTTCCAAAGAAACCTGCTTCTCCTGGAAGCACGGCGAGGATTTGCCACAAAGAATATACACCACCCTCCTCCCCAGCGCCTGGATACTGCATTTTAATTTTTAAATTTTTTTTTTGGTACCCCCCCTTCCTTCCCCAGCCACTCTTGTGTGTTAAATACCAAATATAGCCTCTCGCGGGGGGAGGGGATGGAAATCTCCTAGAAGAATTGGAAATCTTGCTGGGATTCGGGAGTGCTGGTGCTGGAGAAGGGCGGCGAACACGGGGGGATGCACTGCTCTCGCTGCCTGCCCAAGGACTGAGATTTGCCACTTCCCGAAGGTTTGTTTGTCCCCAGACTGTTGTTTTTACCCTCTTCCCCTCTCCTGGGCTACGCCGAACCCCTCAGCATTTATTACAGAAAACCCACGTGTAGCTGGTGGCTGGTTTTTTAAAGGTAATTTTTCATCGACAAACTGACAAAAAAAAAACCCCAAAACTTCCTCTGTTCGCCTCGAGGTTTGGAACTGGAATGGAGCTGCTCTTCTCCCGAACACTACACGGGGTGTGAAGGGGGAGGCAGGACGAAAACATCGCCTGGGACTGATCCCGATCCGACCCCCGACACTGATGATCCTTCACGGCGCCTGATGTGGAAAACACTTGGAGACTCAGAGACTTCGTCGTGCTCAGCAGCTTGATCGTTGACTTATTTTGTCTTGGTTTTTAATTTTTTTTTTTTTTTTAAAGTGGATTCGTAGCATTACTTTTATGAGTTGAATTTTGCCACCGTTTGTACAGAAGCCAAATGACACGTGTGTTTTGAAACACGGTTCCAAATATATTTATCCCTCCCTCAACTCGGATTCTCTCTAGAAAGAGCCGCGGGGAGGTCGTCAGTGTCTAAGCAAACCTGATTTTTAGTGTTTTATGAACACTACCTGCTGCAGAAATGTTGCTATAAATCGCTTTATAACGGTTCAGCAAGAAGGGAGATTTTTCCAGCTTGCAGGACCCAGAAAACTGGATACTTAAAGTCACTTAAATGTTTTAACAGCATTGGAAAATGGGAGCTGCTACTAAGTTGGCGTTCGCTGTTTTTCTTATCTCTTGCTCATCAGGTAAGTGAATGTTCCTGGATTTGTCACTTTAAACTGAGGGTTTAAGGGTCAGCACTTGGGAATTTGGGCTGGCTCTGTATGAATGGGAAGAATTATTTTATTTTTTCAGTTTGTGGATGGTAGCAGCTGTAAAGGCAGAAGCTGCTTTATTCTTGGAAATATATATTTGAGTACTTGAAACGCTCCCAGCGCTTGGATTTCAGCTCAATTGTGTGGAATAAATGTGGAGACATAACCACCTAGTGTCACATCAGTAACCTGGCAGCGCAGTTATGGATGCTGCTTTTAAATAAGAATTACCCAGCTGAAATCGCTCTTTTGCTCCAGTTTGGTGTCTCTTCCCCCGGACTATTCACTGGTGAATGGCGACCTTGGTTAATGCTTCATTAATTTGGAATAGGTGCCGCTCTGAGGGGCTGAGCTCCTGTGGTGGTGGCGAGGGGTGTGTGCGTGTGGAGATGTACCCACAGAATCGGGGTGAAAAGCCAAGCCAAGCTTTCCGTTTCTAAAGAATCATTTGTAACCCTTATAAAGAAAAGAAAACTGATTTTTCTCTTTAAAACAGCAGCGTTTGAGGTTCGAATGGCAGCTCTGGGGAGCGAGCGGGGTGTGAGGGCTCCTCACGAGCGGGGTGTGAGGGCTCCTCACGAGCGGGGTGTGAGGGCTCCTCACGAGCGGGGTGTGAGGGCTCCTCACGCTGCTCCAGCAGGAAAATTGTAAAATCGCGATGGCAGCAACCAGTGGTTGGGCAGTGTTGGTGCTCGGAGCTCCATCAGCCTCACAAAAACCCCCTCAGGAGCTGTGCCAGCATCTCCTGCGAGTTCCCAATCCAGCCCAGCGCTCCGTGCCCGTGTATCGAGAGCTCTGTGTGGGTTTTTAGCATCCTTGTGCGGAGCTACGCTTGTTTACCAGGCTAAAAGCGCTCAGGCTGCCGTGTGACCGGGAGCAGGGAGTAATGAGATCCCTGCAAGGATGCCTTTTGCAGGGTTTTGCTGAAGAGGCCGTTTTGCTGTGGTTAGTAAATGGAAAAGTCTCGTCTTGTGTCTGTAGCGCTATCGATCCGCGCTGTGTGCGCTGAATGTGCTGTGAAATGGCGAGCGCTGCCAGCACAAACCCCAAATCCCTGCCCGTGCTAACCAGAGGGTAAGGACAAGCCAGAAGGGTGTTGGGGATGTTTAATTTTTATTCTCCTTTTGAAACCCAATACGATTTCTGACAGCTTTTGCCACGTGTGTGTCGCCTTTTCCCAAAGGCTGATTTTTCAGCTCAGCAGCGTTCCCTCAATTCAGCAATATGTTCTGTAGGGAAACTTTTCCCCCTCTCTTTCTGAAAGTCTTTCTGCCATCTGCTCCCCGTGCCTGTCTCCCTTCCCCGTCCACCTCCAAGATCCTTTTGCCTAGAGCACAGAATAGTGGTTTTTGTTGACATTACCTATCAGACTTCATAAAAAAGAGCAGCTAAGCAATAAAAAATCGTCTTTTCTTGAGCGTTGCTCGCTCGGGTTGTCCTTGGTAAGGTGAAAAGAATGTTCCTGCTGCCTGTGAAGAATTAATCTTGGCTAAATGAGCAGGAAGCTGCCTGCAATCCGGGCTGCTTCTCATGTTAATGACATTGTTTTGGTGGTTATTCCAGTATTACACATTAAGTGTTCCGGTACTTAACAATTATTATACTATTTTCTACTCACACCAGGGCTGCAGACGCTCTACAATTTTAGGCAAGTCTAAAAATAAAGAAATTCAACAGTAAACTGTTGGCTTTATGATCAGAACTACAAGATTATATAAGATTTTAAGCTTGAAGTGCAGGCGTTTTTATGAGTAGTGTTTCTTAAGTGACTTATTTCAGTTTAAAACCCTACCTGATGGATTGATTCTGATCATCACCACCACCAGAATTTTCCTATTTCCAGTCTTTAGTGTGAAAATCAGTTTGCCCAGGTCTATATTTGGAAATATTGGCAATGGTTGAGAAAATCCTGGAGTTCAGGTGTGGAGGTTTCTCTCTCTGGTGTGCAGCTCCTCTCTTTCAGCAATTGGGGTTTGCTTTGCTCTATTTGTTCATTTATTTTTAAATACAGATGTTTACATGGCCAATTAATACCAGGCTTCTTTTAATAGGTGAAAATGTTGTGGTTTTTCCCTGCGTGCTGGGTGTGGAAATGCTGTTTAGGTTAAAAGCGATTTATTTTATTATCTGTAAACTGCACTATGAAATCCTGGAAATGGACAGGAATTTCCAGTGAGTTTAATCATCTTTGTTAAGAGAGTGAAAATATTTCCCTGTTCTGACTAAGATATTTGAGAAAGAGCATCTGTGTTGTTATTAGGCTTTAAAATATTTGTGGATGCCTGGATAGGAGTGGGTGTGGGTTTGCACCCATCTGTAGGAGCTGCAGAGGCTGAGATGAATGCACATTAACCAAAGAAAGCAAAGGGTCAAGGTTCTCAATGTGCCCTGTAATACACTCCTGAGATAAACCTGTGGATTTCAGAGGAGCAGAAGATCCTGAATTAATCATAAAATATCTCAGAACAAGCTGCCTGTGCTGTGCTGTGGGTGAGGCAGGATTGGAGGGGAGCTTGACAGGAAAACTTGTGGCTGGAGCAGTTTGTCCATCAGAGATGTGATCTGGTGCTCCCTCCCAGGGAAGTGTGGCTTGTTCTGCTGCTTTTGGGATTGCACGAACAGAGAATGGGAATTTTCAGCATTTTCTGAGATTTATGAAAAAATTTATGAAAATTTTTGAGTACACCCCGTGCAGCTCAAAGTGTGGGACGAGCTGAAGGAGTTTTGAGGATTTTCCTCACCCATAATCTTAGTTTGAAATCTCATTGTTCCTTTTGTTACTCACAACTCCTCATTTCCCATCTCCCTTCTGAGATACTGCCCTGCCTTTGGGTGGTCCCAAATCAGAGCAGCTCTGCAGGCTCCTACAAGAGAAAAAATCCAGGAACAAGACCTGGATTTTTTAGAGCTGAAGCTAAAATCAAGCTCAAAATCACCTGAGCAGAAATCACCTAAGCAAAAGGAACCACATCAGAAAAGTGTTGATCCTCCATTTCCCCTAATGCCAGATCACTCCCAAGCCACTCAGATGATCTTGAGTAATTTAGTTAAAGTACTGGTGTTTCAAAGACCCCTCTGTAGTTGAAATTGTGATTTCTCTTCATGGAGGATATTTTATTCTCTGATTTTTAATTTATCTCCTGTGTCACAGCAATTATTACCTGAAAAATTATTTTTTAAATTGTATCTTTCCCCCCACTAAAAATAATCTATTGAGAGCTGTAAAACCTGCTTTCCATGGTGTGACTTTACAAGCTGAATGGTTGGGTGTCCTGAAGGAATTGAGGGGGAACATGAGACTTTTGCTTTGATTTACTTGTGAAATGTCTCTTTTTTTACTGTCCTTTCATTATTAACTTGGTAACCCTTGAAAATCCTGCCACAGGTCTGGCAATGTTTGAAATTGTTTGTGCTGCTGTGTTCCCTGTGAGCTGTCCATGATTGTGGTTGGACTCTAATCACTTTATTCACTTTATTGTGGGCTAATAAACTACTTCAGAATTAGTGCTGCTTTTAGAGTCAAGATTCCTTTATTTTATCAGAGTGTGCAAGTTCTTTATTAAATGTATCACCACTGGGCACTCCTAATGTTGCTGTTTGAGCAGGATTTGTTTCATTAAATAAATTTAATACTTTTTTTCAAGCATAGAGCTTGATGTTACAAATGACTACAGCTCAAAAATCTGTTAACTATTTCTAAGTATCTGTTAATACTTAACAGTTATAAAGCCCAAATCTCTCTGGAAGAGCTGTAATTGTGCAAATGCAGCATCAGAACATGAGAGCTCTGCTCTCCAAACATTCCTGGAGAGATGCTGCTCTCATGAGTTTATTCTTTGCTGAAGAAAAGGCTTCAATAACTTTGTGTGCATGTGCTGGGTGCAAGTTGAGGGCAGGAAAAGCTCTTTTCTGCAAGAAGAGAATCACTGTTTGCAGGAATTATATTTTTCAGCAGGGTTTCATGGAGAGTATTTGAATGGTTTTTGTATTTTTCCCATTCCCACCTTTCTGGAATTTGAGGGGAAAATTCCTTAGGTGATGAGTTTGGCTGATCAGCAAATGAGGACAGACTCCAAAAAACCTCTTTTATTTCCTTCTCTGTTTAACCTGTTAATCCTTCTCTGTTTAACCACATACATTAATTTTTGTCATATCATTACTTCTAGGAAAGGAGAAAACTAACAGCACCTCCAGTGCTTTTCACTCCTATTCATTCCACCTTTTCTTCCACCTTCTCCACTTGTAGTTTTTCCAGGCTGTAAAAAGGGAGAGGTTGACAAGGAATTTGATTGTGGAAGAGGTTTCTGGGTGTAGGAAAGATGCATTTCCACCACTTAATTAACTAAAATCAGCTTAATGCAAATGCCTGCTGGAGCTGGTTGGTAGCATCCATGAGCTGTTAGCTCTCTGATGTTCCTGAAAATGAAAACTCCCTAAAAAGATCAAGAAAATTACGGATTTTACAGCCAAGTTCTTGTGTGATGAAATCTTAATGTGTTTTTGTTGCCTTGGTGCTTCAAATTGGGCACATCTTATTTCCTGTTATTTCCATATGGAATTGAATTGATACTGGATGACTTTGTGTGGCATCTTTGTCTTCTCTCCCTGCTCTGTCTGTGTGTGGAGAGGTTTTTTCTTAGAAACAGTTTGTGACTGCAGTGCCAAACAGCAGAGCATATTTAGGTTTAATCCCACAGAAAATGAATATTTACTGCCATGTTTACGTTGCAGATCTCTGTGGCCAGGAATCCCAAATGTAGATGAGATCCAGCAAATCCTTCAGCTCTTGGTGCAGAGAGAGCAGGGAAGGGTTTTTCCATTGCATGGTTATCATCAGGAATGAAATGATTGTGAAACCATGATGAGGAAAGTCAACATTTATGGTTTTCTTCAAAATGTCCTGGTTAAAGCTGGAACTGGAAACAAGAAAAACAGAGAATTCAGATATTTACTGGAGCAGTGAATCTTTGGTGTCACCCCATTCCTATAGCAACTGCTGTGGGGTTGGTACCTCCGTGTGGGGAAATTGTGTTTCCAAATTCTAAAAACACCTTGTGAAACACCATTTTGTGTTCTGCTGGTGTTTCTGGATGATCTGTTTCACTCAGGGTGCAAAATTGTAATTAATGTTGGTGTTGATCTGAGTTACCACAGCTGTTAAACTGCACTGCCTGCCCTGATGGGATATTAGGGACTTAGCTGGCAACAGGGCCACAAATTCTTCAATTAATCCAGATATCACCTTTGGAGATTCCTTACTTTGTTAAAGCAATACTTCTTTTTTTAAAGGATTTCTGTGGATGTGTAATGAGGTGGTAATTCAATACAAAATGCTGAAATGACAATGTAATTAAAAGCAAACCCCTATGTACTCTTAACTGTGATGGGCATGTAAGAAATGCCAAGATGCATTTCTCTGCTTTTATAACTCTTTAATTACATGAGGGAAACATTGTCTGCAGTTAGTGAATAGATAATGAAGATGAATGCAATATCTTGGCCAAAAAGAGTATTTCTCAAACTCTTTTGCTTTCTGAACTTTGAGATATCGATCTGCCTCATTAAAACTAAGAATTAAGATTGGATTTTGCATTTACAGCAAAATTGTGTATTGTAATTACAACACCATTTAGGCATTGCTGGCTGATCTGGTTTTGGTTTTTCCCTCAATGAGGCTGTTGTCACACTTGGGAAGATTTCCACTTTCTCTAATGATGGCAGCAAATGAGTTAAGTTTTATTGGTTTTAATTCTGAACATGGCACTGGTAAAGCTGATACCTGAAAAGTACTGAGGATGTTTAATCTGAAGGTTCTATTAGAAAGTATCTGTATCATTATTTTGAAAATGCTAAGGATCTGTAGAACTCAGAATTGTGTTATTTTTCAATAGCTTCAACTCTGTGTTATTTTCAATAGCTTCATGTGTCTTTTATCCCTAAATGGGATACACATAAGAAAGCAAATTCATTTTCTAACAAATTGCAGAGGTTCTTGTGGCAGATTGATTTATAAAGTTGAAAGGAGACAATGCTCAAAACCATTTAGGATATGACTTGTGTATTTTCTGAATGATACCGAACTTTTTGTGAGGGCGAAACTTGCAGTTTTCAGTTTGTTTCTGCTTGTTTGGTTTGGGATTTTCTTGTTTGTTTTTTCTGGGGGAAGAAATGGAAGTGGGTAAAGTAACTCAGTGTTGTTTAATTTTTTGTGTGGTTGCCTGTGGATGTGAGAATGTTTTAGGGCAATCCTGGTCTCTTGTGCCGTTTCTGGCATTCCCGGTGAGAGGAGATGGGAATGGGGGAGCAGCAGCCCCGGCGGTGCCGAGCGGGGTCCGATGAGATGGCGCCAAGCGCGGCGTGAGGGCAGGGCCAGCACGGGCAGGGCTGAACCGCGATTCTGCAGCTTCAGCGCTTCAGAGCTCCCTCCTGTCCTGCCGGGGAGCGAGGAGTGTGTGCCATCGGTGTGCTGTGACAACATTATTGGTGTCACCTCCTGCTGCCAGCCCGGGCCTGCCCTCAGCGGGGAGCTGTCCCCTCAGAGAGCGGCTGTGGGGCAGGGCCGCGCTCCCTGAGCCCTGAGGGCACTGGGGTGAGGGCTCTGAGGGGAGGCAGCAGCCCTGGGCCACTGGGATCTGAAATCTGGATAAAAACACT
>JAHXMQ010012342.1:35116543-35152170 GCA_020466415.1 Ammodramus savannarum pratensis
TTATCCTGTGTAAAAAGATCCATGCACAGCAGAGGTGAGCAGCAGGATTGGCTCTGGAATGAAGGAATCACAGGGAGATTTTATCTGCGTATTTTATGTGTTCTGCCCTTGGAAATGGGCAGGTTCTGCTCCCTGGATCCTCCCCCAGGGATGCAGGGCTGGTGGGGCAGAGAGGCACAGGGAATGTCCCAGCCTGGAGGATTCACTGGGAGGATTTTGATGGAATTTGGAGCTCAGTGAGTTGGGATAAGGACAAACACACGTCCAACTTACGTGGCTCTGGAGCTCTGAGGCCTCCCTGAGATGAACCTGTTCAAGATTATCTGGCACCACATGGTAGTGACCCTTACTCTTCTCATATTGCTTCTTGTACTGGTACTGAAGGGAAGGTGTCAAAAATCATCTCAATCAAAAAAAAAAACCCTCAGCAAATTTACTTCTTAGGTCCAATCAAAGCAACACTTCAATGGAATATCAGAGAGAAATTAGAAATACAAGAAGTAAAACAAAAACCAAGAAGTTTAGAATTGATATTGGGGGTTAAAGATGTGAGGGAATAGTTATTTTTTTTATGGTCATTTGGATTGCAACAAAGGTTTTGTCCAAACCAGGATTAAAAGAAGAAAAAGAAAGAGGAGAAAACACAGTGGGTAATGAAAAGGCTGTACCAGGCAATAAAGGTTTTGCCTTTTCTCATTATCAATTATTTTGTTAGGCATAACTATGTGGATTTACAATAGGGGAGTGTTAAACAAACATCCAGTAAAAGTAAAAAAAAGTAAAGTAAAAAATAATCCAGATAAAAATACAAAATCAAATACAGTAATCAGCAAAGAAAAAAGGAAAAAATAAAAAAGGTATTTGTTAGTGTGGTGCAATCAGTTAAAAATGGGATCAAGAACAAATCCAGTAAAAATGATCAGAGGATTTAAAAGATGAGCAGTTCTGCAGTGAGTTAAAATGGGATCAAGAACCAACCCAGTGAAGATGCTCAGTGTTTACAATATTAGCAGTGCCACAGAGATGAGATTTCCCTTCCCAGGGCACAGGCAGGGCAGCCACCGGTTAAGGAGGCACCATTGGGAAGCAGAGGAAGAGATCACTACCAGGTGATGCCCATGGAGGTGCCCAGGGAGCAGCTGTTACAGAGGAGTTAGCAGGGCATTCCCAAGGGGATTGCCACCCTGGGAGCTGTGGGATCACCCCAAACTTACAGCACTGGCCAGCTGGCTGGTGCTCAGCACGTGGTTCATCAGCAGCGACTCCTTCATGTCCGTCACGGGCTTGTGCAGCTTCTTCAGGTCTGCCTTGTACTTCACCTGCAGGGAACAGGGGGAAAACCCTTCAGGAGAGGGCCCTGCTGCTCCAGCCTGGCCTGGGGAGGTTCCAGCCACACAAAGGAGGGATTTGGGAAAGCAGGATGGGATCTCCTCCCAGGAAAAGCCAAAGAGAACATAAGCATACCTCGCTGGCCATGTTGTGGGCGTCCTTCAGGGTCTTGTAGATTTTGGCCTCCTTCAAATCATATTTTGGTTTTTTACCCAACTCTTTGGCAAAGTTCTCCTTGTATTTCACCTAAACAGAGAACAACCAAGTGTCACAGCCACTCTGCAGGACTCACTCTGCAGAGGGGCCCTGTTTTGGTGGGGCTGGCTGGCAGAGGAAGGAAAGTGCAGAAACTTGAAGGTGTCCACTGGAAAAAAGATTATTTCAAAATGCCCTGACATGGAAAGAAAATCTACATCTGATTATTTCAAAATGCCCTGACATGGAAAGAAAATCTACATCTATCTGACATTTACATGATACCACTTGCAATTTTTCATCCTGTGCAAAGGTCACACATCCTCATTGTGAAAATAAAACAGCCAAGAGAATTGTGTTGCCAAAATTCTGACACTTGGAGGTGAAGAGTTCTTTACTTGATGGGAACAGTCCATTGATTTAAGATGTTTCACACAGACAGATGGAATAAGAGTAAAATACAAGAAAATTATATATTATATAGCATTTATATATAATATATAAAATATAATAAAGCAAGAGTATATGAAAGAGTGTTAAGAAGAAAATTTTGGACACTTCTTGGAGAAATAAGAGCTTTAAAAACCTCAAGAATTTAGAGCATTGAAGATGTCAATATATCAAATTTTTTTCTACCTATTGTTATGCACACAGTGTGCTCTGTCTGGGATTAAAGGAGGACATTAATCACAAACAGAGCAGTGACACAATTAATTACTAATGAGAAATAATTAATTAGATTCTACAGGAGTTTTAGTAACACTTCCAAACCACATCAGCTTCAGCCAAGTCAAACACAGCACTGTGAGCCATCAGAATCCAGCAGATCCAGCCTGGAGGCACAGGAATATTGACAGGAATTAGAGTTTTTTAAACCCAAAAGGAGAGTTGCTGGGAGATCAATGCAAAATTAAAAGCAAGCAAGCCAGACAGACAAAATCCCACTAAAAACTCAACTGGACACACAAAGTGGACATGATGCTTTCCAAAGTTTATGAGAAGAGATGTCCAAGACAAAAAAACAACTGCTGAAGATGATGCCAACCATTCTTTGCTCCCTCACTGCCCCTCCAGCAGCTCACTTTCCCTCAGAACCAAAATTATCTCAGCAAAGAATGTTTGAAAGACCAAGAGTGGAAAAAGAATGGAAAACCAGGATCTCATCACTGAATGGAACAAACAGAACTTCTTCTTTTTCTTGTAGATGAGTTTAGAATCCTTGGTTCTCCTGAGGAGATCCTTGGTTCTCCTGCAGACACTGTAGTGGACATTCCAACATCCAAACATGGCAGCAGACTCAGACAGACATGGAAAACACAAAATCCCTTTTTTTTCACTTGGAAATACATGTGTAAAACTGAAATGGCACAGACCTGGCAATCCAGACTCTGGTTTTCTGTTTCCCAAAGGTTTTGATGTGGGAAGAAGTCTAAGAAACAATGAGCCTTCACACCAGTACAGGCTGCACTTCTCAGTGGGACTGATTCAGTCACAGCCTACTCTTCCATTAGGAAATTCCAGCCAATAAAATAATTACATTAAAGTTTAAATTAAGTTTTAATAGAAGTTTGAAGAGTTAAAATGAAGTTCTGGTGACTGTTCACCGAAAATTACCAGCACCATTGTTCAGGTTGGTCATACACATATATCTACACATGTATTTCCTTGTGGTTTTTTTTCATTTTTAGACAATAACAGCTCAAATTTTAGGTTTTTGGGTGAAAAAGGTGAGTTTTCACATTATGTGAGTGCACTGAAACCTTCCATAAAACAACCTGGAAGCTCCAAAATCATTATGAAAGGCAGAATAACATGTAAAGCTTCACAGGGCACTGCAGAATTGCAAGATAATTATGCCAGCAAGAGACAGATGCACAACAAGGGCATTAAATGGCAGTTAATTAAAAATCTCTTACATGACTACTTAGCATATTTGCTTTCTTAAAGGTTCTCATCCAGGGGGTGTCATAGGAAGCAGCTCCATGGCCTCTCATGTGTTGTTTGAGGTACTCTGCCTACAACCAGCAGCAAGAAAGCAAGGTCAGACAGGCAAAAATTCCAGAATTCAGACACAAAGAGGTGAGAAAGAACCAAGAGGGACTGAGGTCCTGGCACAAGATTCTTTTAAAGATACAAATTAAAAAGAACGTGGCTGAAAGAAATCAAGGGTCCGTTCAAAGGATGGAAAATAAGAGTTGGGTAAAGGCTGGTTCTGGTAAAGCCAATACCCAAAAGAGCTAAAAAAGAACAGGGCAAACACTTCAGCTTCAGCATTTATGTCCCAGCATCACCTTAAGAAAGTTTTATATCTCCATTGATAACAGTAGAAAACTTTAACAAAGAAATACTTTGTACTGGTATTTAATTTTTACTTCCCCACATTCCCTTCCTTTCCCTTTTCCTAATTTGGAAATAATTTCAATTATAATCATGACATCACTCTGTAAATTAATTTAAAGTCTCATTTCTCTCAGTGCTTTGAGCTTCAGCAAGGTTTCCTTTTGCCCTTACCTGGCTGGTCAGTTTGGACACCTCCTTGGCCAGCTCAATGTCTGGACGTCCCAGCATGGTCACACCCACACCTGCTGCTCCACGCTTCTTATATTCAATCTAATCAAAGAAATAAATCCTTTAGGAGTCAGGAAACCCCCTTTTCATTATTCTGCTGGATTTTGTAATTAAATTAATGCTAAAGGATTATACAGAAGGGCTAAAACCACTCACATTGCTGATTAACTTGGCAGCCTGAGTTGCTTTCTTAATATCTGGTCGATCTGCTATGGGTGTGTAGTGGAGTTTGGATTTGGCATCTTTCTTGTATTCAATCTAATCCATGGAAGAAGACAGAGGAGAGAAAATTAATGAGAAAATTAAATTTATTAATTGGGGATACACCAATTAAGGACACAGCAACATTGCTGAGAAAGCTCATGGACTTGTTTTGGGAATCAATTCAAAAGGCATGGATCTGGAAATCTGGTTTTGCAAGTTGTCTACAAGTGAGGAAATAAATATGGGAAATTCTGTCTGTATTTGAAAGGATGAAAAAAAATATTAGATGTGATTTCCACCAGATTACTTGAAATCCTAAAATGGGATTTAAATACAAATCTCTTATTTCAGTGCAATTTTATATTTATAGCTTTATCTTTTAAAATTACACCAGAACATGAAATCTGGGAGGAAATTCAGAAATCCATAAACTTGGGTTTTTCCAGCCGAATTTGCTACATAATCTACTAAATTAATGGAAAAAGAGGCAAACTCACTGTGCTCTGGTTTTTAGCCACTTCCATGGCATGTTTCACCTCAGGAGGCTCCAGCATGACAGAATAATTGGATTTGCCTTTCTCCTTCACAAACTTCTTCTTGTAGTTTGTCTGTCAAGAACAACAAGGGCCATGTGTGAGTTTTTGAGGGAAAAAGGGGGAGAAACGCTGCAGAAACTTGGAAAAAAAGCTCCTTGAAACTGCTATGGGTGGATAAAGAGGAATCACCTCACTCCCAAAATGTGTTGGCTGCAGCTTTTGGAGCTGGGATTGGACAAGCTGAGCTTTGGAGATGCTGAGCTGGGGGTGAACTCACCTCGCTGACGTTCTTGGTCACCTCCTTGACGTGGGCAGTGTCCCTGGTCTCGGGCAGGGTGGTGAAGGAGCCATGGGGCAGCTGCTTCTTGCTCTGCTCCTTGTACTTGTTCTGCCAGCACAGGGGAAAGCCAGGTCAAAGCCAGCAGCTCCAGGGGGGAACTCAATTCCATTAAATGCAGAAATAAATGAATGTTTTACCTCAGACACCAGAGAGCTGACGTTCTTAGCCAGCAGGATCTGAGGGGTGTCTGGAACAACGTGGTAGGTCCCACGGGCTTTGTTGTGCTTCTCTTTGTATTTTATCTAGCAGGAAGGAAAGATGTCAATTTAAATAATGTGCATCTGTCAGAAAAAAAAGTAATTAGTACAGTCATGTTTGCTTGTTAGTGCAAAATTTTGCAGAAAATCCCATATTTTGACACTTTACCACCTAATCCATACATTCCTATGGCTCTCACTTGGATTTTTTTAATAAACTGAATACTAATATACTGTTAGTAATTATGAAAGATATTTTGTGTTATTATTAAAGGTATTTTGTGCTACTTTCTCCAGACACCTCCATTTCAGTATCAGGAATGCAGAGATGCACTTGGGTATAAGGTCTAGGAGTGTCAGGCAATGTTAACTTTGAATATTAAATTAATCCATGAACAGTGGCTTGTACAAAACCAAATTTATTCAGTCAATTTGTTAATTAAATAAATCAAATAATGAAGTGAGACTGAGAATAACTGTCCAAAGCTTCATTGCTAATCCAATTATATTTGCAATAGAACAGTTTAGTAGTGAGTAAAGTGGTAGGAGTGAACTTGGAGAGGAAAGGTGAGTTCAGTGCTTACATCACTGGCCAGGATGGCATTATTGAGGGCCAACACTGTGTTTTTATCATCTGTGACAGAGAGTTTGCACCCCTTGAGGAATTCCCGGTCCAGTTTGTATTCGTACTGCAGGAAGAAAAAGGAAAAGATAAAGTAAGAAAGTCTCTGATCTTCTCTAATTTAAAAAAATATTCTGAATAGGAGAGATGGGGAAATGCAATATTGAGTGTATTTTGATTTTCTTACATCACTCTGCTGCAGAGAGGACTTGGCTGCTTGGACAAAGTCAGGCCTGTCAGCAATCAGGTGCCAGTGGGCTTTGGCTGCTTCGTATTTCTTCTTATAATCCAGCTGTGACCAGGGAAAAACAAACAGGGAGAGTTCATGGCAAACTGGGGCTTTGCACACAACATAGAGACCAATTCTCTTTTGGCCTGTGAGAAGAGGTAAGAAAATGTATCTACACCAGATCAGGGCTTTTCTCTGAGTCAGGCACAGCCCAGGCACACTGCAGGGTGGAGAAAGGAATATGAAGGTGGAGAAAGGGACATGAAGGTGGAGAAAGGAATATGAAGGTGGAGAAAGGGATATTAAGATGGAGACAGGAATATGAAGGAGGAGAAATGAATAAGAAGGACTGAAATGATGTCCTGACTTTGGAGAGGGGGAGAGCTTTCAGATCCTTCCTACTGAAATGGGTGTTGGGCACCAATAACAAAAAAAACACAGGTAAGTTTTCCATGAGGCTTTGTGTCCAAGAGCATCATCCCATGGAATTCCTGGCATAGTTATGCCTCTGCCAGAATGGGATGTGTGACAACTGGAAGAATGGGATGTGTGACATAAAAGAATCTCAAGGACAACTCACCAGAGTGAGCACCTCAGTATGAAATAAATTAAAACACATTTTCTTCCAGTAGCATAAGGATTAGAAGCGATGCCCAAAAAATTCGGTGGGATTTAATTTCTTGTGGAATAATTTCTTGTGGAAATAATTCCTTGTGGCTTCCACTGCCAGTTCCCAACATCCTCCAGAATAAAATTAAGCCATGATCAGGACAGAACTCACGTTGCTGTTCAGTTTGTAGGCGTGTCTGGGAGTTTTGATGTGAACTGAATCTGCCACGACGTTGCAGCGAGATTTGCTCCTCTCATACATTTCTTTGTATTTCAGCTGCAGAAAGACAAAGATGTAAAAATGTGAGCAAAGATCATATCAGCATCAACAAGAAAAGCATCCAAACATTGAAAAATTTAATTAAAATTGCTCCTGGATAAAATCTTAACAGGAGAAAATGACTGGAGGTGGCATTCAGGGCTCTGGGCTGGTGATGAGGGGGGAGTTGGGCACAACTTTAATTTGATGGTCTTGAAGGCTTTTCTAACCTAAATAATTCTGGGATTCCATGAAAAATAAATTGTGTTGGTACAACTTGATATCTAGCACCTGCCTGAAGGAGGGTGTTCTCCAGCAGCACTTCTCTTTATAGAGAAAATGTGGCAGTTTTAGCTCACCATGAGGCACAGACTAAGATTAAACAAAGTCTATTGATGACCAGTGATTCTGAATATTTCTAGATTTTTGCAGCCAAAAGAAATCCTTTGAAGGAACTTATTTTCTGATAGTTACACTAACTGAAAACTCCTTCAGAGAATCTCAGCATTCAGTATGGAGCTTAAAAAGTGTCCTTCAATTCACATCTCTGTCTCTCAATAATACACTTTAGTATCTAGATAAAAATTATTATTTTTTCTCCTGGATTTACTAATTATGTAGAAAACCATGGAGCATCTGGATGAGATTCAGGCTACTTATTCTGACAGTACTACACTGAGTTTCAGAAGTTTCAGTATCCTAATTTATGGATACTTAAGGAACAATGAAACAAGGGACAGAGAGAAAGGGTCGGAGAGGAATTAGGAGCAGGAGTCCTAAATTCTTTATTTTATCCACTCCCTCCTCCTTTCTCTCTCCTTCTTACTTTTCTATTGCCTCAGAAGCAAAACATATTTATTTTAGATCAGAACATTTACCTTACATATTCACAGTATCCATATAAGAAATTAATAAACACAGCAATACATTAAATATTTTATTCAGGCCTCAAAAAATAAGCCACTAGAGGAAGAAAAGCCAGAAAAAAACCTATCCAAATTAATGATTTAGAGAACACTTCCAGCTTATGGCTTTTATTTCTAGTGAGGGGTGGTTTGTCCCAGCAAAATAATGTGCCAGGAGATCCAAAAGAAAATTCTATGAAAGACTTCCTGAAAAACTGAGTTTTGAAAGAGCACTGAATGCAGATAGAGCTTTACAGGCCAATATGGTTTAAGAAGGTGATGACTTTCAGTGCCAGCATCACACAGGAGTTACAAACATTGGCTACCAAGTTAAAAAGTGAATTTTGGGTGTTTTTGATGGCACAGAGGATTCACTCACATCACTGATCCTGTCCTTGACCTTGCGCACGTGCAGCAGCATCGGCGTGTCCTGGATGGTGGTGTAGCCCTTGGGCTTGGCTTTGTTGTACTCCAGCTTGTAAATAATCTGAAGGGACAAATTGGGGCTTGGTTATTCCTTGGAATCCTTGGTGTCAGCTGGGAATGCCCTGGGGGTGACCCACACTTACATCACTGATCTGCTTGTTGACCTTCGTGGTCCGTAAATACTCTGGAGTATCCAGAACTGTGGTGTATTTGCCTTTCTTCTTCTCATAGTCCTTCTTGTACTGAATCTGGAGATGGGGAGAGGCTCTAAGTTAATACACAGAGCAGAACAAAACCTCTTCCAGAGGTGGGATTAATCCATGGGTAAAATTGCAACACCCTCCCACAAAGCCAAAGAAAGCAGAGCATGCACCATGAGCTGAACTGCAAATCCCCTCCTTGCCCAGGAGGCTGCCTGTTTGTCTGATTCATTTTATGGTTATTTCAAGCTAAAATCTCCAGGACTGAGCTAAAAAAATCAATCCTTGCAGACCAGAGACTTTGAATTTCATAATGGAAAAAATTTCATTTTTAAATAGTCATATCCAGTTGAAATTTGGACTTGGTGATCTTGGAGATCTTTTCCAACCTTAATGATTCTGTGATGAGAGTGAAGAGAAATGTAAATCATCTCACACAGCAGGAGATAAAAACATTACCAAATATATCCCAAAGCTAGAATATTTTCAAGGATTTGGCAGCAGGATTTGTGCCTTGGTAATGATTTTCTTAAGGATCAGCTTGTCCTGCTCAGGTTTCTAAACCTTTTTTCACAGAGTTCACCAAGTGAGAGCAGGTTCACCAAGGATGGAAATTCATCATAGGCAGCCTCAAGGCAGCTGGAAAATGTTAGAATGCATTTTTTAAAAAAGAATTTTCATGCTCTACCCTTTTTCAGAAAAGAAACCCATGCATTTGAAATGGTAAAGACAAAATATGAAAAAATATGAACAGACAAAATATGAAAAATGATAAACAAGTGATCAATGATAACATGGAGTGAACTCAGGGGGACATGCAGGTCAGACACTTCTTTTTTGAATTCAAACATACTTAAAGTTACCTGCAAGGAGTTTTTAGTGGAAGAATATAAATCCACAGAAAAATGGAACACAAATGTCTGAAAAACCTTCAGTATTTATTACTGAAGAATGTCACAATTGGCACAGGCAATAAAAAAGAATTACAATTCCCTCTGACAGAATTATTTTCCACTGCTGCATTTCCAATCTATCAGTTATATTCCAATTCATGATCATGATTTTTCCCCTGCAAAGGGTGAGCTGACTGCCAGCAGCTGTGATTTCAGAGCAGAAATAACTGTTCTATTATTTCTGACACCACTCTGGGCTCAGTGGGAGATAAATGTTGGAATCTCCCTGGCAAATCCATCATGTCCTTCCTGAATTAAGGAACTGGGATTACCAAAGGTGGCCAGGCCAAGAAATGGTGCCAGAATGAGAACTGGGTTAGGGAAATACCAGGAAGAGCTAACATCCAATATCTGAAATGAATGTAAAATTGCTTTTTTATACAAATAAATGAAATTCATACCAATTGTTTATAATGAAAGGAGAAAACAGGGACAAGTTCAGCCTGAGCTGAGCCATGTCCAAGTGACAGCAAATATTGTTTCAGATATTCTGTTTTATTTTACCACAGCCAGCATTAAGCACATGGAGGAAGCTTTGGGGTCTGAAGTCCATGGAAATAGAGGGAGCAGTAATTTGCCAAGTCCAAGCAGCTACAGTGGGATCTAAGGTGTCCTAGAGCAGCAGCTCTGCAGATTACCTGGCTCCACAGGTATGTGTTGTAGAGTGCTGTCAGCATATCTGGCCTCTGAATTTCATTGCATCCGTGCTGCAGGAGCATCTTGGCAAGGGATTTATAACTTTTCTGTCCATGCAAATGGCAACCAAGGACAAGAGAGACACATGAACAACATGAACAGTGACACAGCTCTAGATCCCAGGCACTGGAGAGTGGAGAGATTTAGGCAAGGTGCTGTATGTACTCAGCCACATGTGCATACAATTCACATCTGGATATTTAACACTGCCAAGGGGAAATATTAACAAGTTTTCCTGCTTTTACTTTAGGGAAGTTATGAATTTTTGTGGGGAGATGAGAGTAAATTAGAGATTAAGGCAAATATGTCCCTGTTGCTTTATCTAGAAATGAGTAAGAAGAAAAGAGAGGTAATAAACCAATAAATGCTTGATTCTGCATTTTTTAAAACCTCTCCAGTGGCTTTGAAGGGATGGGATTCCTGATGTCCATTGATGCACAATGATGGAAGTACATACAGCACAGATGGACAGAGCAGCTCACACAAAAAGTGCCTCCTTTTTGGGTGGCAGGATGGAAATGGAATGAAGAGTGGAGAAACATGACAAAAATCACAGGGCTGTGACACTGCTGGGGTGAGGGGGGCACACAGGGCTGTGCTGTGCCCCCACAGTACCTGACTGCTCAGGGTGCTGCCCCACTTGGCCAGCAGGCTCCTGGGATCATCCACAATAACGCTGTACCTATCTTTGAGCTTCTCATAGGCTGCTTTATACAATTTCTGCTCAGAATAGCACATACAGTGTGACAAGAGAGGGTTAAGATACAGAGAGATCACTGGTATAACCTCTAGACAGGCTGGGGTTGAAGGTCATGCTCAAAAGAGAAAAATACATTTTAAAAACCAAACCAAACAAAAAAAAAGGCAAAAAAACCCCACAACTAACCAAACAAAACAATTTTTAAAAAACCAAAAAACCTCAAAAAAACCACAACCAAAACAACCCAAAACCAAAAAAAAACACAAACGAAAAAAACCACAAAAACCCAAAAAACAAAACAAAATTCCCAAAAATAAACAGAAAAACCAACAAAAACCCCCAAACAAACAAAAATATGAAACAAAAAAGAATCCCAAAACCAAAACAAAACAAGAACCAAACCAAACCCAAAAAAAACCCCCAAAAATCAAACCAAAAAGAAAAAGAAAAGAGAAGAGGGAGAAAAGAGGGAGAATATTTCCAAATGGTAATTGCATTTCTACATTATCTCTGGAAGGCCTACAGTTTAAGGATGTCTCTATTCCACCCCTTCACTAAGCAGTTTTATGACTGATTTGATTGTCTCCATGAAAAGTAACTGCAGAAGCAACTCTGTGTTGTAGATTCCTGAGTTGAGTCCAAAGAGAACACAATGAGATGTTATTAAAATAAATCACTTACATAACAGAAGATATTTAGGTAAGCATTTCAATATATGGAGCTCCTATTGATAAAATTTCACCTGTTTATGTTTCTGATAGTAATTTTTCCTTATTCACACTATGAACAATTATAAGACTGAACAATCCTCATAAAAATTCTGGTATTTGTTGTGAAACTGCTTCTCTTACCTAGAACAGGTAATACAGTAATGAACTTTCTGACAGGTAATGATATAACACAATGGCTGGTGAAAAAGAATGAAATATTAATAAATAAAACTAAATATCTGCTTCTTTATTGAAAAGCATCAGATTTTGATGGGCTGTTCCAACTCTAAGCTGATGGGAATCACCCTGAACATGGTGTTTTCCATGGAATTTGTCCTGGGATGTAGAGCACTAATCACAAACTCCAGGAGAGATTTGAATTTTAAACCCTGGGGTGTTCATTAAGTATTAGGTTGTGTCAATTGTTTCTTTAGCACTACAGGGGGAAAATAAGAAAATTCAAGTTGTAGAGTGGAAAAATTCCAGGCAAAATCCCTGAAATTAAACGAGCTGTGGAAACTTCAGACATAACTCTGTCTTCATAACACCAATAAAGATTTTATCAATGTTTTAGGAAAGCAATTGGAATTCTGTCCACACCTTTTTGAGATGGAAACCAACACTCAGGGTTACTGTACCAGCAGCATTATTTAAGTCAGCAAAGGAAAAGTTCCTTTGCCATAAAAATTAATGAACAGGGGTGGGGATTTCACTGTCTAGGCTCTGCAAACCTGTTCTGTCCTAACACCCAGAATAACAACAACCTTGTCTTTCATGATTTTAGTCTGATCTTAAAGCATCTTTAAGCCTGATTATAAGGAAGGACAACCTTCAGCTCTGTATTTACTCACAGAGCAACTCTTTAAAGAAATCTTTACTCACCATATCTGTCAGCTGAGTTGCATATTTAAAATGTTCATTGCTTGGAGAGTCAGCCACGTACTTGAACTTGGACTTGGTCTTCTCAAAGTTCTCCTTGTACTTACACTGCAGCCAAAGAAAATCAAACACACAAAACCCAGCCCATGTTAGCCCAAAGAAGGGTAAGGCAATGAAAATGTGATTTTAGAGAGAACCTGTGGCAAACAAATTGGTGGAATTACTGCATTTGTGAGTTAACTTTTCTACCTACAACAAATAGTTGTAAATGGACAGAAAATGTCCAAAACCACCAACAATTCAGAGTGTGTCACTCACCCCACTGTAGAGCACTTTATTCTGCTCTGCCAGGACAAAAGCTGGAGTGTCCCACACATAGCAGCCAGTGCCTTTGAGCCATTCCAGGTCTTCCTTGTATTTAACCTTTAGAAAAGAAGTAAAAAAACCTCAATTTTAAGCAGATAATCAGCACTGAAATGAACCTCAGCACAAGGTGTGGCAATGAGAGTTACATCCATTATAAAATAAATTAGTTTCTTCTATTTTTGTGATGGACTCAGTTTATTCACACACATTATCTATCATTAGCTGGTGCAGTTCCTGTGTGAATTAAAAATAATGTACAGGTAAGGGGTTATTGTGTATGTACAGAAATGTACAATTAAAGGGTTTTACAGGGCTAAACAAATCTAAGCAAATATAAATGAAATTAATTAAGACTGTCTGCTAATTTGACAGGGAGCTGTGCTGCAGTTTTGGCCATCAGATTCTATCAGTTCCCAGGGCAAATTGTAAATCACTGAAAAACTTCAGCTGCTTTCCCTTGTGGAGAAAGGAGCTTTGGGCTCATTTTGGAGACACTTTGAACTTTCATTGTGGGCCATGCAGGAGCTGCTGGAACTCACATCACTGATGGCATCCGTGACCAGGCGGTGGTGGAAGTGCTCGGGCCGGTCTGGGATGGATCTCCAGATCCCCAGCTGGCTCATGTAATTCTCCTTGTACTTCACCTGCAGAGAAAGTGGAAGAATTGAGTAAAACAATTGAAGAGAACACTCCAGACAACACAAAAGTTTCTTTTTTTTTTCCCCCTGAAACAGCAGAACTAAAAGAGTGGAAATGAGATTAACTTGTAACACCAAAGCGATCAATATTCCACAGAAAGAGAGAAATCAAAACTGATAATGTTGATTTTTTCCTAATTATTTGACATATTGAAACAGAACAAAAGGCTAAGTGGCCTATTTTAGGTTATTAAGTGTCAAGCACTAATTAGGAATGAAGATGTACATACACTGCTGATGTCATCAGTGACCTTCCTGTGGTAGACAATGTCCAGAGCATCCTTCACCGTGTGGTATTTGCCCTTGGTGTTCTCAAAGGTTTCTTTGTAGCGCAGCTGGGAAGGGAAAAAAAACCACAAAAGATGGGATTAATGTGCCAGGAAGTGTTTCAGTTACATTTCTCACTTCTCAGGAATGATACCCAGGGATTTGTTGCTGTCAGATATCCCAGAGGAATTTTAGGAGGCTGCAATTGCCTACAAACAGTGAGACTTCTGGTAAAAATTACAGGGAATTTCACTGAGTTTCTTTCCAGACTGAGGAACAAACATCCCTGCATCACAGGAGTGCTCTCTAGAATAATAAAATGCCACTTCTGGCATAAAAGTCTTCCCTGTCCTGCTCTAGAAGAAAGCAGGAAGATCATCCCAGACTTTCTCAGAGGAGAAGTTCCCATGTGCAGAAGAGCTGGGATGTTCCTTGGCAGTATTTAAAATCACTCTTAAAGCAGTAAGACTAAATAAACCCTAGAACAAAGCACCAGCCCTGCACATGTCCTTTCACATCCTGCTGGTTCTGAAATATATGGAAAAGCTCTTACAAATGAGCATTTTTAAATTGCCTTAAATCACAAATAACTACTCCATGCTTGAAAAAATCAATTTCACCTTAACAACCTCCTGTGCAGCAGCTCAGGTAATTTTTCTCTCTAATCTACTTCTGAATTTAAAAAATGAACACATTCCCAGTGACAGGGCAGTTTACTTCTAACACAAAACTGAGGTGAAAAAGCTGATAAAAGTTATTTTATCCTGGCCCCAGCATCAATCACTTCACTCCAGCCTGCTCTATTTGGAGACTTGATGTGTAAACAAATTATTTTAAATCTGGTTTTACTTTGCTGCATGGCCACTCTTCAGTGCAATGGAGAATGAAAATTAATTCTATAAACTGGAAGAGAGAAAAAGGTATTGCAGTGGAATCAAATTAAAACTTAATAATGTTCTTAATTTCAAATGGACATGCAAATAAGGGGACATCCTGGATTGGGAACACTGAGTTATTCTGTGTCAGTTTGTTTCCCACTGACTTTTCCTGTTTTTTCCATGGAGAATACAAGGAAAGCAGCAGAGGGGTGTTCCTGGAGCACTCACATCACTGGCATTCAGGTAGGCTCTCTTGGCTCTGATCAGCACTGGCGTGTCAGGGACAGGGGTGTATTTGTGCTTCATCTTCTCATACTGGGTTTTGTACTTTTTCTAAGAGAGACAGCAAGAGAGAAGAGTCATCACTGCAATTTTAGAAGCATTTGCCAACCTGCAAAAAAAGCTTGTCTTACAAAATCCTAAAACACATTTCCAGAATGTTTTATTTCAAGGAAATGTGGAATTTAAGTATAAGAAAGCGAAAACTAAATGAAGGCACAGACTTGAACCTTGAAATGACCACTAAAATTAGAAATAAAACTTCTGAAGAGTTCAGCAGAGTGGCAGCAAATTAGAAAACAAGATTTTACCTCACTGATCATGTCCTTGACACTCCTGGCATGTGCAAAGGCTTGGGTCTGACCATCAGCATGATGGTGGGGTCTCTCCTTTGTGGCAAGTTCCACGTACAAGTACTGCAGCAAGAAGAAAATAATCAAAAAACCCCACACTTCTACTAAATTCTCTGAAATTCCACTAAAGTCTCTGAAAAACAGCTGTAAATTCACAATATAAATATAGCCACCGATTTCTAGGAATTCTACATTGCTTGGAAAAGCCTGGAAAGTTTTTGCTGTACTTTAACAATATATTAAGAAGAATCCCCTGATTGATTTTCATATCAGCACAATTTTTTCACCTGGCTCTGTAATTTTTGTCCTGTCTTGGCTCTTATGAGGTCAGGTGTATCAAGGATGGAAGTGTATTTTGTCTTCAGCTCATTGCCTGCAGCTCTGTAAACCAGCTGGAAAAAGACAGGACCAGGAATTATTTCTTCTGCAATTGTTTAGAAGCTGCACAATCACAGCTTTGCATTTCTAACACCTCATCTATTCCAGTAAAAAACACAGGGAGGGGTTAAAAGCTACACAATTGTGCAGAAATAATGGAATTTACCTCACTCAGATGGGTTTTTAGCTCCTGCACTGCTCTGTATCCAGGAGTATCCAACACCACCTTGACTTTAGGCCACATTTTCTTGGCATTACTTGTGTAGATATAATTGGACTGGAAAGGAAAAGCAGTATTAACAAAGGAAATTTTACAATGCAACCCAACAGTGCTCTGAAACAACAAATTGCCTACACAGCACAAAATTCCCTCATTCTTTGCTCATTTTCATCTGTTTGACTTCCTGCATGCACAGCAATAAATCCATGGCTGTCCTGCTCAGTTCCAGAGGAAAACTCTTACCCAGAGCTTGCGGAGCTCGCGGGCACGGACCATGTCAGGAGTGTCATAGAGGAAGCAGCCCAGGCCCTGCAGCCACCTCAGGTCCTCTTTGTATTTGATCTAGGAGAGAAATGAAAACCAACAGTCCACCTTTGGGGACATTTCAACCTCCAGTCCAGTGAGAAAGCATTTTTTGGTTACAGAACAGAAAGGAAGAGAGAGAAACCAGGTGCTGCTTACATCACTGGTGATGTCCCCAGCGTAGCGACAGTGCAGCACGTGAGGGGTGTAGGGCAGGGAGATGAGGTGGCCCTGCAGCTTGAAGAAATCTGACTTGTAGATCAGCTGGAAAACAAGGAACAAAGCACCATTTCAGCTGTTTGGTCAGGGGATGATGCCAGTTCTTCAGTTGCTCTGTTAGGAAGGCACCTACATCGCTGACAGCCTCCTGGGTGGCTCTGACTTGGCGGATTTCAGGCGTGTCAGGCGTGGTGTGGATCTTGTCCTTGTTCTTGTGGTAGGTTGCCCTGTACAGCCTCTGTCACAAGAGACAACATTCTGCACTTGAACACAGCTCAAAACCTTGAAATGGCAAAGAAGTTCAGCACAGCACAAGCACTTCTTACACAAATTACTGTTTTCTCCCCAGGCAAAGGTTTCCCATTAATTTTCCCATTAAAATTCCCATTTCCCATTAAAATTCCCATTTTAGTTTTGAATAAATCCTGGAAATCTCAGACTGTAATCCTAAAAACATATAAATACATATACTTAATTTTCATACTATTAAAACCAACAATCAAAGAAGTGAATAAATATATGTAGAACCTAAAACTATTGCGACCCAATTTTATACAGGTACAATAACTTCTGTTCAACTTTAATCACAGCTAATAAAATCAGGCTGCAGTTTTATATTATGGTAACAGTTTCAGCCTGGATCAATGATCCCTCACCATTCTTGATGGATACTTCTCTAAATAATTAAAAAAGCCTCAAAGAAGAGGGATCCTACAACTCAGCAGTCAATGTACTCTCATTATGAATATTTTGGGCACTGCAAATACAACTGAAAGCAAATACATATATTTACTGTACCTCATTAATGGCTTGATTGACTTTCCTCACATTTTCAAAGCCAACATCTTTAGGTCCCAGAGTGTAGCCCTTGGCTTTCATGTGTTCATAGGCTTCTTTATATTTCAGCTATAAAAAGTACAAAAACACACAGAAACTAAATTTGATTATGATTCTGGCTACACTGCAGCTCTGACAGAAATTTATGTTGTGTAAAGAGACAGATTTTTAGAGATAAACAAGTGAGATGTGGCTGTACCACAGTTAAATACACCACACATGATAATTACTTCTCCCTTTATCATATGGCTGCAAATTAATAATATAATAAATTTTTCTTGCATCTAACAAGGTATTTGCATAATGCTGAGGAAATTTCTATTCTGATAGTAAAGGCCCAAGCTGAGAGTCCCTTATGTGGGACTGCTGATCATTGCCATGGGTTAGAAGGATGCTTTGGAGGGATTTAGACCCTGACTTACATCACTGCTGATGTGCTGGACGTGTTTGGCATGCTGGAAGTTGGGAGTGTCCGTGGGAAGGCTGTACCCCGTGGGCAGAGCATTCACACCAGCCCAGCGATACAAATTCTGCAAGAGCAGAGAGAAAGGCTTTGTACAACTGTCAGCAATACCTGAGGGGAAAATCCCTCCATCCCAGAAACCTCTCCATCACAACTGGCAAAATATTTCCCCCATGCCTGGGAGGAAAACTCATTAAAATGCATTTTTATAGCTTGAATGAAGACATTTTCCCACTTTCATTTCAGAGCAGTGAGATGCAGCTTCACCTGAAAAGCCAAAACAGACAATTTGGTTTTTCAGTATCACAAACTCTGTGAAGCCTCAAGTTTTGTACTTGCCTCACTCTGTATTTTGTTTGCATTGTACGCCCGCTCCAGATCCACTGTTTTATCAGTGGGGATCATCTTGCCTTGGACATTCTTCTTGTAATCACCACGGTAGACAGCCTGGGAAAGAGAAAAAGTCATGATTGTCACATTCTCTCACAGTGTGTTTTGTTTGCATACAATGGGAATTGTTCCTAAAAAAACTAGATTAAAGTTTTTTGGCTTCAGACAATTAATGAATTTAGTGATTGTGTCTACAATGAGGTGTAGGTAACAACAACAATTGAAATTAAATTATTAAAAACATATTTAAAGTCCCATTTCTAAAGCTGGTGAGGTAACAGTATTTGTAATATTGGCTGGAAGGTGAGAGAAACACTTACTTCACTTAAATTCATGGCACTGATCACATTCTGGACATAGACAGGAGTGTCTGTGACCACAGTGAAGTCCTTCTTCATTTTTTCTGCCTTAGATTTGTACTTAATCTGCAGAGAGAAAGCAAAAGCTCTAATTACTAGGGCTAGTAATTGTTAATTTAATTTATTGTGCTATCATATTTACTATACTTTCATCACTGAGCTATTTTATTAGTGAGCCAGCATTGAAACAGAAATTATATTGGAACTATGGTTTGTTATTTAATGAATCCTTCAATCAAAAGGATAAATAACATTTTCCAGACTACACCTGGAGTGGAATAAAGCCACAGTGGAGTTAAAAAGAAGGCTAAGAAGCAAACCCAGGGTTATCCACTCACATCACTGCGAAGGTCATAGGCTTGCTTGGCATGGAGGATTTCAGGAGTGTCCCAGACAAAGCAGCCAATGCCTTTCAGCCAGTTCAGATCATCCTTGTAGATCACCTAAGGAAGCAGAGAAGGAACCTGAAAGGATTTCATCAGGATCTAATCCCTTACTTGTAAATCACTCCAAAACACAACTGTCAAATGATGGCAAGGAAGGTTTCTACTACTTTGTTTTGTTTGTTTGTTTGTTTTTGGAAACTCAAAACAATTCCTTCAGGAATTTAAATATTTTTGTTCAATTCTCTTCAATTCTCTTCTCTTTGGCCAATAAATTAAAAATTCAATGATATTAAAAATAAACAATAACACCTGTTCATCCTACTGGGCTCTGATTTACTGCCAGATCCTACTCCTGGGCTGACCTGCTCAAG
Source organism: Ammodramus savannarum pratensis (assembly GCA_020466415.1). Classification (NCBI taxonomy): domain Eukaryota; kingdom Metazoa; phylum Chordata; class Aves; order Passeriformes; family Passerellidae; genus Ammodramus; species Ammodramus savannarum. The sequence continues at coordinate 35,135,868 of JAHXMQ010012342.1, forward strand.
GCAAGTGTGTAGAAGCTTTGCCCAACCACGATTTTCTCAGACTTCCAAAGTTTCCACACCTCATGCAACCAAATAAAGGACAATTTACAGACAGGGTAGAACTATAATGTTATGACCCAAATGCCTGCACCATTAACACTGAAATTATTGAAAATGCTGCACAGAGGTTGTGGACTTGGAAGTGTCCAAGACCAGGTTGCACAGGGCTTGGAGCAACCTGGGCTAGTGGAAGGTATCCCATGGCAGAGAGTGGAACTGGATGAGCTTTAAGGTCCTTTCCAACCCAAATCATTCTAGGATTTTCTGATTCTATTCAAATAAGCCCCATCTCAATGACCCATATTTTGTCAAGTGTCACAAAAATGAAGCCAAGTGGCAACTTCAGAGCGCTCCAGCAAAATTACTGCTAAATCATTTCGTCCAACAGAGCACAAATGAAGGAATGTTCTCAAAAGTGAGCCAGGAACAAATGATTTGGGGACTTACATCGCTGACTTGGTCTGTGACCTGTCTCACGTGGGTGTTGACCTGCAGGTCTGGCAGACACAGCCAGTCGTGGAGCCGCGTGCGGTAATCGACCTCGCTGATCTTCTTCTGGGCATCCTTGGCTGAGATGATGTCCATCATGTCTGGCACAATGTGCACCTTGGCTTTGGTCTTCTCATAGGCTTCTTTGTACAGGCGCTGTGGAGTTAAAGCAATGTTCAGTGAAGCTGGGGTGATAAATTTGGAGGAAATCATTGCTACTTTCATGGGATGTCGGTGGGAGAGCAATCACTTTGGCCCTGACTAAAATTTACATCTGACCAGCTCTAAAAATAATTTGCAGAACCTCTAAAAATAATTTGCAGAACCTCAGCAAGGGAGGTAAAAAGTGATAAGTTCAATTTTCATTCTGCTGAGGAGTTAAAAGAAGGCAGATGATGATTTTACCCATATTACACTAAAGGTTTGCCCATGCAGGCAATGCAGTAATTGAGTTAAAACTTAAATGTATGGTTGTATTTTAGAATTTAGCAAATACTGCACACTGCCAAGTGCACATGGGAATGGGATGTGTGGATCAAGGCATGGGGATTCCTGGAGTGGCTGCATCTGAGATGAGCATGGCTTCACCAGGAAAACACACATCCAGAACCAACACTTACATCAATGTTGAGCTTCCCCACTCTGAGGCACCTTTCTGTGTTGGGATCATCCTCAACACCTCTGGGGAGGGTGTACAGGGCTTTGAACTTGTCATATTCCTCACGGTATTTGACCTGAGCACAAGCAAAGAAATGCAACAATTAACGGACTCCCATGAGTCACTTGTGGGTTTGGAACAAATTTCATCAGCATTAAGCAAAAAGTTGAGTCCAACAAGTAGAGAAAGGCTTTAAAGCAGGATTTTAGTTTTCTGTTTTGTCTTAAATGGAGAAGAAAGAACATCATAACAATCAGGTTTTAAAACAACAGCTGACTAGAGGATTTAAAAATAAATATATGTAGAATAAGGCACTTATTTATTGTTCCAGCTGTTTCATTTAAAGTGAACTGTAGAGTGGTCTCTCATAATTCTAACTTCAGTACAGCATAAGATGTTTCTATACCTAGTAAGCATAATTTAAAGATTTTTGGTGCTTTTCAGACCTGGATGATTATGAAACTTAGACTATAAAAACCCTAATATTTTTTGTTTGGATTACTATAAAAACTGACTTGTTTTTTTCCATGACAATAACCCACAAAGGACTGTTACCCAAATGACTATCAGAGAAAAATCATTATCTACAGGTACATATCATATCTCAAAAGGGGAAGGAAAATTAAAGTTTAAAAAATATTTATATCGATAGTAGATGCAAGGCACAAAGGATTTAATTATTAGATTTTTTAATCACTGCAGTGATTTAAAAAATGAAGAATTTAATTCACTTACAATGCTTGCATTGTGCTTCAGTTCTTTGGCACGTGCCAAGGCTACAGAATCAGAGGGCAGTGCATAGCTGGTGGCCTTCACTTTATCCCAGGCCTTCTTGTAGAGATTCTGTGGGGAAATAGAAAGTTTGTGTGAGTGGAAAAATAGTTCTTGTAAATAATTACCAGCAACCAATAGAAACCAAAAGCCCTTCTCCTTTTATTTAGACACCATATGGTAAAGCATTGTAAAGAAGATATTAAGTGATACTTAATATGTAAAGGGTGATAAAAATCCTTTCTAACTATTATTGTCTGTTGTCAGAGGTTTTAATTTTGTTCAGGTGTAATTTTATTCAGGTAATCTATTTATGAATCTAGGTGTTTCGCCAAGACTGGCATTACAATTGGAAAATATGGCCCTTGCCTGAAATACAATATCTCCTCCAAGCTCATGTAGTGCAGAGGAACAGCAGGGGCTTTGAGAAGCTCCTGGTTTGGATGTTTATCTTCAAACAATGAACAAACAAAATAGAACAAAAATCCACATTGAAGATCCTTAAGAGAAGGAAAATTGCATATAAACACTTACATCACTATAGAGGTGTTTCAAGCTCTGAACTCTTTCTGAATCCACTGTCTCAGTCACAGTTGTGTACTTGTCCTTAGTTTTGTGGAATTCCTCCTTGTACTTCACCTGGGGGATGAAAGCTGGGTTTAGTGAATTGTTCCAGTGCTCAGCAGGACAATCCTGAGCAGAAAAGGTGGGGATTCACCTCGCTGGCATTGGCAGCACTCTGCAGAGCAGTCACATAGACAGGGGTGTCTGTAACCACACTGAAGTTCTGGAAGTTCTCCTTCCCTGCAGAGGTGTATTTTATCTAAGGACACAAAACCAACAAAACACCCATTAGTGCTGGAAAAGACCTGGGAATCCCCTGCCAGCTTCCTTTAAAATCACATCTGGACAGCTGAAATTAAAGATTACAGCTCAGTTAAGATCAACTCTGAAAGTGACAGATCATAAAATAGAAATACTTAATATACAGCCAGTATGGACTAAGGAATAATGAAATTTAAAACCACAGCTGTCTTTACATTCTCCTAAGTTTTCTGCTCCTCCAGTAACACAGGTGATGTCTCTACAGAATCAACTCCAAGACTGTATTTTCACAGTTTAAACAAAATATTTGTGATGTAACAGGAATTGCTTCATTCAGCTCTGGACTAGGACATGTCAACTCCGGTGAATCATGAAGGGAAGGAAAAATCCACAAAAATATTTATTTATTTATTTATTTATTTATTTATTTAAGGAAGACTTACCTGGCTCTGCAGGTCATAGGATTTCTTAGCCTGTAGGATTTGTGGAGTATCCCAGACATAACATCCAAGTCCCTTCAGCCAGTTTAAGTCATCTTTATACACAGACTACATGGAAGTGAATAGAACATTAGGTTAGGAAGAAATTTGCCTTCTGCCAATTAAACCAAGGAATTCTGCATCCTATTAAGTCAGAAAATTCACACAACCTCAGATTTTATTTGGAAGGTTGGTTGGCCCAAGCTGAGACAATACTGCCTGCAGAATATGAGCACCATCCTCTCATCTGTGGGCTGATACAACCCCAACAAACAAGGGGAATTCTTTTCCAGACCCACTGGATCCAGAGGATTCTGGATGCTGTCTTGGCCCCTGTGCTAATTCCAGCATTCCCAATTACAATAGATAAGGATCACTGCAGTGATTGGTACTATCCAAGGGCACGGTTATTAATTCATATTAATGAATCTATATTAATGAATAAATTAATAACCGTTTAATACGCAAATATGAATTTTCATGTTTAATTGATATTAAATTTAATATTAATTTGATTTAATATTTAAATATTATGGAAGATACTTGGGAAAAATGATGGGAAAGGCTGCTATAATATCAAACAAATGGGCTCAGTAAGCTCACATAAATTTGGAAGGGTTTGGACAATGCCTTCAGGCTCCTGGTGGGATTTTTGGGGTGTGCTGGATGACCTCGATGGGTCCCTTCCAAGCCAGCCCAATCCATGGCTCTGAATAAATGATAAACTTACATCACTGAGGATCTCCTGGGCTCTCCTGGCGTGAATGACATCGTTCTCCTCAGGGGAGCAGCTCCACTGGTGGAAGTAGTGGCGGTACTCCAGGTCACTGAGGATGTGCTGGCACTTCTTGGCCAGGACGTGGTTCATCATGTCAGTGGGGATATGGACATTCTTCTTGGTGTCCTCATAGTTCTTTCTGTAGGCCAGCTGAAAAGCAAAGAGTGGGGAAAAGGTGAGAGGAAATCAGAGGGGTTTTCTGTACAGCTTTGGATTCTGGACTAAAAGGTCACAGCATAATCTGAGATGTGGTTCCTGGATTTAGTAGCTAAGATCCCATGGGATTCAAGATGATAGAAACCTTAACTTGGATATTAATCATCTTTTATTTTGTCAAATTTCTGGAAGGGCAACAATTACCTTCACTTGCAGTCTTAACACCTGATGAGAAAACTAACTTTAATCTTCAGGATTAAAAAACTCATGCTCCACACATGGTTTTCATCTAATTAAACATAGAATATTTGGGATTACACCGATTTTAGGCCCTGGATGACACGTTGTATGTGCACTGCTGTCAACAGCAACACACCAAATGTGCATTTACTTTTCTAGCTCTTAAATTCCTATTTCAACTCAAAATCTACACTTTTATGTGTAAAGGAAATGAATCCCACATGGTATTTTTTACTGCTCAGATCCTTAGACTGAAACAGAAAAAGGGTTTTTTTCCTTATTGTAGTATTCCTAACAGCTGAACAAATCCCTTCTCAATCTCCTAAATAATTTTAAATTCAATTATTCAACCCACATATAAAAATAAGCATTCAGGTAACATAAGCATGTTGAAATAATTTTTATTGATATTATTGTGGATTTATGTTAAGGTTGGACTTGATCTTGGAAGTCTCTTCCAACCTTAATGATCCTGTGATTCTAGAGTTCCATTAAACTTTGCACTATTTATATTTAAGTAATAAAATAGTGAATTTCATCTGTGAAACAAATGGTGAAATAAATGAAATGGAAAATATTCCAGACTTGTTCATTCCTTACCGCACTCCTCATTTTCTGGAATTCCAGGGAGTGAATGACACTGGGGAAATCACCAATATCCTTCCCAGCCAGGTAGTGGCCTTTCAGCTTCTCATATATTTCCTTGTATTTACGCTGAAAAAATATTCATGTGGAAATTTTAATGTTCATTCTAACAACATACTGGGGGGAAAAAGGGAAAGAATGGGAAATCCCTCCTGACCTCGCTGTTGATTTGGTTTGCATGTTTGGCTCCCACAAGTGGAACATATTTCTCATCCAGAGAGTATCCAATGGGCTTGCTCAGTTCCCAAGCCTTCTTGTAATGTTTCTAGACAAGAAAAAGCATACACAGATTTAATTAAAAAATCAATTATATTTCCCATTTATACATACATGGGATATAACATGGAATACAGAATATTTTTAGAGTGGTTCCCAATAAATTAAATGGAGAATGTAAATTTTGAACAGTCATTCAGTACAAGGTAAACAGGACAAATGTTAACTTCAGGAAGTTACCTGAGCACAAATTTGAGCTGATTTCTGCTTGCTTTATTACATTTATACCAGAAGGGTAATAAAAGTATCCAAAATATAGATATGAGCTCTGGTATAAAAGTGCAGTATAGAACAAAGATTGATAATTTTATAGATTATCAAAATTGTGAAAAGTCTTCAAGAAATCTTCAAGAAATATTGGTGTTTATTAAAGAAACATTAGTGTCAATGGCACTTTCCTAATACTTTTTGTTAAATATTAAATATATTCAACTTCAGATTAAATGATGAAGTGCGTACTCATATGAATGAGTAATCACTTATCATTTTTAAAAATTGAGGTTTCTCATTAAAATCAGTGAGATTACTCAAAAGTAACTGCTTAATTATGTAAATCATCCACAGTTTTCATTTATAATTTTAAAAGTAAATGTAAAATTTATCAGTAATCTCCAAAGATATTATTGGATGGAATTATATTTGGTTTTATCACACTATTTTGACTTCCAAGCACCACACAGCTGTCCTTTGAGATCACTTCAATAAGGAAAGAAATCATCCTGATTCCAGTGATCCAAACAGGAAAGCTGAAGAAAAAAGGGTTTAAATGACCTCCCCAGTGCCACTACTGAGAGTAGAACAGTTCCTCAGGCCCACCCCACATTTCAAAGGTTGATATTTATGGGATCTCACCTCACTGTGGAGCAAGGCCATGTCTTTGGCATGGTGCAGAGCAGGAGTATCATCAGACCCAATGTACTGGCCTTTCTCCTGGTTAAATGTTTCTTTGTATTTTAGCTACAAAAGAAATCAAACAGAGGGTTAATTCCACAGAAGAAATACATTATTCCCAACAGTCCATCTATTAGTAATAGACATTAATTTTCTCTTGTGTCTTGTTGTGCAGGACATTTCAACCATTGTAATACACAGGCAAATGTTACTGTGTCACCTCAAAATACACATGATATTCTTGAAAAATTCGAGATACTGCTCAGCAAATACAGTTTAGCAACACCAGGGATTCCATGAACTGTTCATCAAGAACAGGAGTCAGTTTTCTGTTAGAAAAATCTATACAAACTCTAAGTCAGGACATGTCATATTCTTCTACAGTAAAATGTTAAATTATTTGGACAGCAGTATTGTGTTGTTCTTTCACATCACTTCTTACTAAACTTGTTCACCCCAGGCAAGCCTGTTGTTAATGAGGTGCACACACAAACATATAAGGCTAAAACTAGTAAAATTAGCAAAAGCAATTAAATAATCTCCTAATTCTTCTATATGAATTTTTATTTTTAAAAAAGGTACATACATCACTCTGATTGACAGAGTTCATCTTTGCCAAGGTGATCTCAGGAGTGTCAACCACACTGGTGTACTTGGAAAAGTTATCCTGGGCTTCTTTGGTGTATGCTCTCTGCAAAGAGGTGAAATAATGTCTTAAACACTGCATGAGAAAGAAGTGCCAATTGTGGAACTGCTGAAACATTTTCTCTTACCTTGTTAATCAGTTCTTGTGCATTCTTAACCTTCTTATGCTCCACTGAATCGAGAGGGATCCAACCAATGCCACGGAGCCACTCCAAATCAGCTTTGTAGACGTTCTAAACCAGAAAGACAATGCAAAATATCAGAAATTACTGAACTCAGAATGGATAATGTGCTGTGGTCAATATCCTTAGGCCAGACCAAGCAGAAAGGACCACACAGGGCTGCACCATCACTCACATCACTCTGCAGGTCGTAGGCCTGCCGCGCGTGGATCACGTCGTTCTGGTCAGGAAGGCAGGTCCACTGGTGCAGGTGCTGCCTGTAGTCAACATCACTGACCAAGTTCTGGCCCTCCTTTGCTGCCACAACTGCCATGGCATCTGAAGGTATGTGGATTTTGGACTTGGTTTTGTTGTAGTCTGATTTGTACAGCCTGTCGCTCTGGATCTCGCCCGCGTGCTCGTACCACACCAGCTTGGGGTCATCCCTCATCTTGGCCACTCCCACGTAGTGGCCTCTCTGCTTGACATACTCAGCTTTGTATTTCAGCTGGTGGGAGAGGGGAGAAACACAGAGAAAATCAGCACTGGCTGTACCCACTCTGGTTTTAACCTGGGAACAGCCTCAGCTTTGTCAACACAAACAGCACACGAGACAGGGAGTTGTCAAATGCAGCCTTTTCAGTATATCACCAGATAAAAATCTGGTCACAAACAATAATATTACCCTGTGTAAGCCTTCCTGTTCAAAATACAGCATTTTCTAGTCTAATATACTCCCCATTTTCAGTAAAAGGTATTGTTAACACAAGAGGAAAGACTTGCTAGAAAATGTTTTCTAAAAAGCACATTTAGTCTCATTTTGGCAAATTATTTGAGATTGTCTGAAGAGTGGATGCTTATTTACATTTACATCACACTGTTTTGACAAAATGTTTATTCTAAATAAGAGTCATGTAATAATTTCAAGATCTATTATGTAAATGTTAAAAATGAAAAGTATGTACTGGCCTAGAGGTTTTGATATGCCAAAAAGTGAAGTTAGAGCCATATATGTTGTAATCATAGTATCACTTCAAATTTTACACTTTTTTTTATTTAACACTTACAAAACAAGGAAGTCCAGTTCAGCTGATTTTGAAAGGACTATTTCTGGAGAGAGGGAATGTGGAAGGAATCTGACCTTCAGCACTAATACCTCCAAACCCCATAATCACAAAGATAGCTGAATTATTTGGAGGACATAATGGAATTCACAGGCCATGAAAAGTCTGGATGTTACCCCAAATGGAATGCTTTTTAAGTCTGTTTGGGAATTTTCAAGGCCTTTAACATTTCAGGCTTCCAAGCACTCATCTTCCTAATGAGAAGAATCATTACCTCACTTTGGACATCACTCGAGTGCTTGGCATGAGAGATCTGCACCGTGTCAGGAGGCAGCAGGTAACCAGTGGCTTTTTCTTTTTCCCAGCTTTCCTTGTACAAATTCTGTGGGAAATAAAAGTGATGAGGAATTCAACACTACTACAGTGATAATGATTACTGTATGTATGTAATTTATTTAGAAGTATAAGGACAACAAATCCTTCCTTCAGGTTGTTATCAATAAGGCAGGTTTTTTTAAATACCTAAAAAATGGGAGTAGAAGCTGTCAAGGAGAGACCACACACCTGATTCAGAATTCTGGCTGCCTCTCGGGCCATGTCCAGCTGTGGTGTATCTGTGAGAGTATAATTTGTCTTGGCCTCATTCCATTCTTTGTGGTATTTAATCTAGGACACAGAAAGAAATGACTGCCTTGTAGCACCCCCACAGAACTGGGAAAACACCATAATTTACACACAAAATAACAAACCAACCCCTGAACTGGCAAGGCTAGTAGACAAAGCACATTAAATACAGAATCACAGAAGTTAAATGTAGCCCAGACACTGAGAGCAAACTTACATCACTGAGGATTTCAGTGCCATTCTTTGCTGTGACATAATCAACTCTGTCAGCCACAGGAGTGAACGGGAGAGTATCAGCTTTCGTGCGGTATTTCCTCTGTACAGGAAAGAGAAGAACAGATGACCCTGGAATATTTGATGCCCAATACAGCAATTCTGAATAGATACACAAGACAAGGAAGTTCTCATGGAGAAAAACCTCTCCACAAAATGAATGTCATGAAAATACTGCATTTTTTTTATTTGAAAAAAATCCTAATTGTTTAAATCATTTAAAATACTTCGCGTGACAAATACCCCTGAAGAAAATTTTAGTATTGAAAAACATTTGGTTACCTCACTCAGGAGATCTCCAGCATATTTGACATGCTTGACTCCAAGGGAATCATTTGGCAACCATCCGATTCCCCGCAGCCATTCCAAATCAGCTTTATAAACAGCCTGGGAAAACAAAAGAGGGTCCATGCTCTTAGCAACACTTCCCTGGACAATCCAGCATGATTCAAAAAATAACAGAATTGAATCCAGTGGTTAAAAAGGGAGCAGTAATTGCCAGTATGAGCACTACATCTGAATTTATGGCACTTCAACCATTTATAAGTGGCCTGCACTTTGTAATTCTAACAAAAGAGCACGGTGAGCTCCCTGAATTCAGGAACAGATTCCCACCCCTTAGAGCTGAAGCAGGATGAGAAGAGGCAATGCAGGACTAAGTTAGGGGGTGTTTACAGATGGACTTACATCACTCTGGAGGTCGTAGGCCTGCCTGGCATGAATGACATCGTTCTGGTCGGGCAGGCAGATCCACTGGTGCAGGTAGTGCCGGTAGTCGGCGTCGCTCACCAGCTGCTGGCCATGCTTGGCTGACACAATGGACACCATATCCACTGGCAGGTGGCACTGGGTCTTCTGCTTGGCAAAGTGCTTCTTGTACTCTCGTTCGCTCTGAACTTTGGCCACGTCCAGGGCAAACTGGATTTTGGAATCTCCCTTTGCGTTCGGCACTCCCACGTAGTGTCCTTTCTGCTTCTCGTGCTCCAGCTTGTATTTGTACTGGGGGGAGAGCAGAGGTCACCATCAGTAACAGCTGGAAAGAGCTCTTAGAGCATGGGAGATGCCTCTTTTGGCACTTACATCACTGGCAATCTCTCTAGAAGCCTTGGCTGTCTTGATTGGAATTGCATCTGCTCTCAAATCATAGCTCATCTTCAGCTCGTCCCAAGCTCCTTTATATTGTTTCTGAAGAGACAGATAAAACATCACACACATGCTGAATGCTCTGGCATTTGCCATTACATAAAGATACCATTAAATTCTTTGAGCAGTACTCCTGCTCCCAACCATAAATGCAGCTGCCTCTGAAACATGCAACACCAGTTGTGCAACCTATAAAGCACAAAAGGGTGTTTATAAAGGTGCAGAAAATATTTATATGCCTTGGATTGTCATCCATTTTAATAAAATATTCCCTCAGTGGGGCATGATATTAATCATTTAATATCTATTTAATAATAATAACATATATTTAATAATTTAATAATTTAATATTAATTTTTTTAATACCTGAACACACATGTTTATTTTTAAATGGCTGAATACTTTAAGGATATTCAGTAGAGGGAAGGGAATGCCACAAGCCCTGTATGAGGATAGGGCTATTGAATCTCTGTGAATCTCATTTCAATGAGATTCACAGAGATTCAATATCATAGAATGATATAATCCACATACTATTTTAGAGAAAACAGAATGATAAACATACCTGGCTGTAATTAACAGCATTAGCCTTGGCTAGGTTGATTTCAGGAGTGTCTGGCATGATGTGGATCATAGTCTTGTCCTTTTCCCAGGCTTCTTTATATTTTTGCTGTTAAAACAGTCATTTAATAATATCATCAGACTTATGGAATTTCACCTATCAATAACATAAAATCCCATCAATCTCTCCTGAACTATTATCTCTAAAATGTTTGGAAAAGCATTAAACTTAAAACACCACTGATCAGTTTTATGTTTTAGCAGTGAGATTTCTCTTTAGCTGTAGTTTCTAGTGTGGAAGCAGCTTTGAGGAGGTTGGAACGTACAGCACTGATCTGTTCAGCGTTGGTTTTGGCCAGAACAACATCTGGGGAATCCACAACACTGGTGTACTTCACACTGTCAATGGGGGTCCTATACACGTTGTCACTCAGGAGATCCTGGGCATTCTTCACCCTCTTAATTTCTGGAGAGTCGTTGGGCAACCACCCAATTCCACGGAGCCACTCTAGGTCTGACCTGTACACAGCCTGGGTAAGATGGCCAGAAAACAAAAACATTGTTTAAAATTATTGTCTTAATAATTATAAGCTATGCAAAGCAGATCATGTTTTATAAACCTAGCTAGAGCCAGATGAATCCTTTTTATAGACAGGAGATGTTCATTGTTGAAAGTAAAATTAAATATGGCCACAAGTTTTTAAGTAGTTTAGCTCTTAAACAACACATTCTAAACCTTGTAAAGAGAAACAACTGAAAGGAGCTACAGTTACTCATTATGAATAATAAAAGCTTAGAAGGCTCTTCCAGTCTCCTCCAAAACACTTATTCCTCTAGTAATTTCACAATTTACAAGTCCTAACAAACCCCCAAGCTGCCTACCAGGAAAACTGACAAGCACCCAGAAACAGGAACCTCACATCCAAAGCTTGTAATTGAAACAGTGGAAGAGGAACTGATAAGCACCAAAGCCAGGTCAGGAAATCAGCTGCACTGATCCTGCTTTGCATTCAGTTACTAAAACCTCTCACTGGCTACCTCACAGAGTTTTCTTCCAATTAAATGAATTTCCAAGCTTGCTCAAGCAAAGAGAAGTAAAAAAAAGCCATCTGATTCCAAGGCTGCAAATAGCTCTTACCCCTAAGTCCCATCAAAGCAAGAAAGACAAATCCTTCAGCCTCTCCAAATCAGATCTGCCCAAAAGCATTATGTAACACATTATCAACTAAAGTTTTACAATATTCAGAGATAAAACCAATGCTATTTAAGGGTGCAAAAGAGCACAAAATAGCAGTAAAAAAAAATTGAAGAAAACAGTCCCAACATAAATCTGTTGTGACTGTATAGCATTGAACAATCAGAATAAGGCTATAATCTATTGAATAATAAAACTACACATCTCTGTGGGTACTCACATCGCTCTGGAGGTCGTAGGCCTGCCGTGCATGGATCACGTCGTTCTGGTCAGGAAGGCAGGTCCACTGGTGCAGGTACTGCCTGTAGTCAGCATCACTGACCAAGTTCTGGCACTCCTTGGCTGCCTGCACTGACAGGGCATCCACAGGGATGTGGATCTGGGTCTTGGAATCGTTGTAGGCCTTCTTGTAGAGGCGGTCGTTCTGCAGGGCCATGGCGCGCGCGGCCTGCGCCAGCTTGGGGTCATCCTTGGCACTGGGGCACCCGATGTAGTGGCCTTTCTGCTTCTCGTGGGTTTCTTTATACTTGTACTGGAAATGCAGAGAGAACAGAAGGTGTGTTGCTCACCTGGACACAGCCATCAGGCTCAGGCTGCCAGCCTGAGCTGCACTCAGCTCTGCTGAGACACAAGCAGTGCACGAAGGGAAGGCTGTACCTCACTGGCAATGTCTCTGGAGGCCTTGGCTTGTTTGATGGGAATGGCATCTCCTCTTAGGTCATAGCCTTTTGCCTTGACCTCATCCCAGGCCTTCTGATAATGTTTCTGCAAAGAAAATTAATCACCTTTGTTAAACATAGTGAAATGCCTTGTCTAAAAACCTGCTTGCTGGGAATGACCAACTTGGGAGCCCTGTTTGCTTCCTGTAACTGACAGAGTGACAATAATGATCCTGGCAAGCGTCTCAACAGAAAACTCATGACTTAAAGTAGGTGCAAGATTAAAACTCAAAGAGGCAGCAGAAATATTCCTGAAGACAGACCACTATGTTTGCAGACTCCAACAACTCCTCCATGGAATGTATTTGGCAGGTTTTGCCAAAGGGAGCAGAAGTTGTGTGGAATTGCACACTGAGCTTGGGAGTTTTTTCATGAACACACAACCTCTTGATACGCTGAGAGGTGATAAAAAGCCTCTGGATGTAATTTCCCATTTACAAGCACATTAGAAGGTGAGTTTGTGCACCACCATGTACAGCAAAAACTGGAAGAACAATTACCAGCCTTCACTTTCTAACACTTCACAAATACTTCATATTGTTCTCTTACATTGCTGATGTTGACAGCATTGACTTTGGACTGCAGCATGACAGGAGTGTCTGAAGGGAGGGAAATCTGGGTCTTGTCCTTATCCCAGGCCTCACGATACAGACGCTGAGGAGAAAGGAAGAACAAAGGCAATTCAGTATGGTGAGAACCAAAACACCAAGAGGAATTCTTCACTAATCCCAATTTGCAAAACTTTGTCATTCCCACCATAGAAATTCTACTCTCCACCAGAAAGAAATGAAATGTGAAAGGGGAGCTTACATCACTGAGCTGCATGGCGTTCATCTTGGCCAGGACAACGTCTGGGGAGTCGGTGATGCTGGTGAACTTCAGCTGCTCCGGCCGCGTGCGGTACAGGCGGTCGTTGAGGATCTCCTGGGCCTTCTTGACTTTCACCACATCCACAGACCCTTCTGTCAGCCAGCCAATGCCTCGCAGCCATTCCAGGTCGGACTTGTACACGTTCTACAAACAAACCAAGGGTTACTGGCATTGCAGAGGTAAATCTTAGCCCAGAGAGCTGGTGGGCTCTCAGTTCCTAGAGATGTTCAAGACCAGTCTGTATGAGGCTCTAAATAACCAGGCCTACTGGAAGATGTCCCTTGCCCATGGCAGGGGGCTGGAATAAGATGGCCTTTTCCAACCCAAACCATTTTGGGATTCTGCAGCTGTAACTCTAAATACAAGATTTTTTATAAGCCTTTCCCCAAATTATTCTCCTACTCTTTACACAACAAGCAGCCAGTGAAGCTCTGTTCTATTAGGTCCTTTCTAGACACGGCCCCCTGATTTGCACAGAAACAAAGATACTTTTAAGACACTGCATTCAAAGCAGGGGCATGACCTGGAAGGAGTCTGAAAGCAAACATTCTAGAGCAGACCAAGAAAACATGGCTTCCCTATGAACTGCCCCAAATATTTCTGGCACCCAGGCTGAAATCCATTGGAAAGGATAAAATAAACATACCAGGACTAACTGCAGGCCCAAGAACATGCATTTGAAAGTATATCTGCCAGTCACTAACAAACAGAGCCTCACACAGGTGTCCTCAAGCTTTCCTCCAGTGATTGTCACTCACATCACTCTGCAGGTCGTAGGCCTGCCGTGCGTGGATCACGTCGTTCTGGTCAGGAAGGCAGGTCCACTGGTGCAGGTACTGCCTGTAGTCAATGTCACTGACCAGGGTCTGGCACTCCTTGGCTGCCTGCACTGACAGGGCATCCACAGGGATGTGGATCTGGGTCTTGGAATCGTTGTAGGCCTTCTTGTAGAGGCGGTCGTTCTGCAGGGCCATGGCGCGCGCGGCCTGCGCCAGCTTGGGGTCATCCTTGGCACTGGGGCACCCGATGTAGTGGCCTTTCTGCTTCTCGTGGGTTTCTTTATACTTGTACTGGAAATACAAAAAGAAGTGAATCTGGGATGAAGTTCCCATGATTTCCTGTCGCTACTGATCACAAAAATGCATATTCTTGTTTTTAAGGGAACTGAAAGGATAAAACTAAAGGAAGAACATACATCACTCGCAATATCTCTTGATGCTTTTGCAGTTTTGATTGGAATTGCATCAGCTCTCATGTCATAACCCTTCTTTTTGGCATCTTCCCAGGCTTGTATATAAAGTTTCTACACAAGAGAAGACAGAAAATGGCTTATCAATATTCTGAAAGATGAGATTTCTACGTTTAATAATTGTCTCTTGAATTTTTCATGTGTGTTTCAGAACATCTTTATGATTAAAGAAATGCTGACTTAACTCTGAATTTCCACTAGTTCAGTAAAGTTTTGAATGTCCTTACTTTGCTAACGTTGGCTGCATTGGCCTTTGCTAACAGAATGTCTGGTGTGTCAGGCATGACATGGATGGACTTCTTGTCTGCATCCCAGGCTTCCGTGTACAAACGCTGCGAGAGAGGAAAACAGCACTTCACAAAAAGTTCTTTATGAAAATATTTTACAATTACAATTATTTTACTAACTGCTAGGGGTAGTTCCAGTGAGCTCTAATACCCTGACACAGCAAAGTTTCTCTCTGAACAGTTCAAGAAGGAAAATTTTGTCCCTCCTCATTATTTCCCAGGTTAAGCTGGTGCAGCAACTGAGAGATTTTGGATTGTGGAGAAACAGCCATAGGAGGAAAAGTGTATTAATTATTCGGTATAAGTTGCTTGATTATGTTTGTTATAAAGGAGGAGGTACTTTGTGACTTTCATCCTCCAGATCTGAGTTCTGTTGCACAAGTTTCACATCCAGAGAACTTCAGGTATTTCCTCATCACGTGTTCATCATGAAGTATTATTCTTGGAAAAATCTGTGATTTCAGGGACTTTTGTCAGTGGATTTTTGCCAACTGCTCACTTCAGACTGAGCCCTGAGAGAACAGCTTTCCTGTACAATGGCTGGATTTGGACATTAATTTTCTCTTAAATCCACAAGGTTTTGGTTTTACTTTGTATTTTGAATTTTTCACCTCATGAAAAAGTTCTCATGAACAAGTTCTACTAACTGGCAGTACCACCCTCACCTTGTTCATGATCTCAGCATTTTGCTTGGCTAAGACCATGGCCAAGGAATCAGTCACGCTGGTGAATTTGATTTTGTCTGCAGGCTGCCGATACTTCCTGTCACTGAGGATTTCTCCAGCTTTCTTGGCTTTCTCAACCTCCAAGGAGCCAATAGGAACCCATCCAATGCCTCTCAGCCATTCCAGGTCTGATTTGTAAACAGCCTGAAAAAATTTGAAAGTTTGTTATATATGGGCAGGAGTGATCAAATATTAAAATTAATATAAACAAGCATCTACAATATGAACAACAGGGTATGTTTCTGAGGATATGGTTCTGAAAACAATTGTTTTTGAAGATTAAGTAAAATAATTATTCAATAAGACAAATAAAAGAGGTATTGGAGCACAATGTTAGTATCAGAGTAACACACAAATTATACCTCAGGTTAAGGACTGAAAAAATAGGATAAAACATAAATTTGAAGAAAGAATTGAAAGAATGAAAAAATGAAAACATTTTTAAAATCTGATGCAAGCGACTAGAGGCTTACTATTCATATTTTAAAAATTAGACTGTGCTAGACTTAATTCTGGATTACATAATTATGTATTACAGAA
>JAHXMQ010012342.1:35158571-35182802 GCA_020466415.1 Ammodramus savannarum pratensis
CCTCGATGTTCCTGGCCCCAATGTGGTGGCCCAGCTGTTTTCTGTAGGCGGTTTTGTATTTGTACTAATTGAACACAGAAACAACAATTAACACTCTTTTACAAGCTGCCATTTCCGTTTCTCTCTTGTTAATACAGTAATTAATAATTTCGAATCTAACACATTTTAACTTGCTTCTGTTTTTCCCCAAAGTTTTTAGCATTTGTTTTAATGTCCAGGAGATATTACGGGATTCTTCAGGGTTATATACTATCATCTTTATATTGTATTTCATTTTTATTATATTTAATTATATCTAATTTTTATTATATTTAATTTTTTATTGTATTTAATTTAATTAGCTTTACACCATTAAGAATTATACAAGCTTTGAGGTGAGCAGCAACACAACAGTGTTAAAATTTTACATATCTCCTCCTGTTAAATAGAAACCATTTTTCTCCAAGATTATGTGCCCCCTCTGTGCCCCACTCTGCAGACTCACCTCGCTGGCTATGTCTCGGGATGCCTTGGCTGCCTGCAGGGGGATGGCATCAGGAGGGAGGTCGTAGCCTTTCTTCTTCAGCTCTTCATATCCTACTTTGTAACGTTTCTGTTAGAGAAAGATTCAAAGGAATTAATGCAGATAAAACTCTCTAGAGGGTTTTTCAGTGCTACAACTTTCCACCTCTGACTATTGAAGAGAAAGCATGGGTTTCCAAACACAGTTTACTTAAATAAATTAAACTCCATACCTTTCTATTAATGACAGGTGTTTTGTGTCCTTGGATATACAATATTTTTAAATTACAATTTAAATGTTTTCAGATTGTTTCATTGAAGATCAAAATTTTCTTTTAGCAAATACATTAATCTGAATTATTCCCAGAACTTTCTGTAGAGGTAATACAACCCTGTGATTCTCTATACCCAGTTCGAAATGTAAACTTACATCACTTGTGTTAATCAAGTTTGATTTAGCCAACAAAATTTCGGGAGTATCAGGCATGATGTGAACCTTAGTCTTGTCCTTGTTCCAAGCTTCCCTGTAGAGTATCTGAAAGAGACACAAAAATCTTGGTCTGATCCAAGATTCACCTGCACAGCAGTAATTTCAGTTCACCTTTTCTCTAAATTAGCAAAGAAAAGATATACTAAGCAAGAATTAGGGATGTAAACAAAATAAGACATTAAAATCAAATAATAAAATTACTTTTTACTGAAATATAACCTTTTTTCTTCTTTACATCCATGTAATGCCATGGAAACAGCATTAAAATAATACATTTACATACTGTCTATTAAAAGTCTTATTTGCAGTTATACTGAGTAAATTATCAGTGTTCAAGACCTTAATCTTCTGAACAAGGCACAAAGAGCAGTGAAGTCCTGAATATAAACAACTGCTATCTGGATATTTAAGAGCATATTCTGAACCAGGGATTCTTTTTAAAATGTATATGAACATATTTATTTATTGAATCCCACGTTCTGTCTCTAGAGGCAACTCACATCACTCCTATTTTTGGCATTAGATTTTGCCAAAACAACATCCATGGCATCTGGGATACTTGTGAACTTAATCGTGTCTGGGTGCTGCCTGTACTTCTTGTCACTCAGTATTTCAGAAGCTTTCTTGTTCTTTTCAGCTTCCAGAGATCCCAAAGGACTCCATCCAATGCCTCTGAGCCACTGCAGATCTGACTTATACAGGTTCTGTTAAGGGAGAAAATCAAAACCATAGCAGATTATTTCACTGTTCATTGATTAAACCCTATGAAAAGCCTAACTGGCAGTTTAGCTCCAATCTGATCTATAATGATATCCAAAGTGAGTCATCAAAGATACTTTCCAATCAGCAGTAATTATTTCACATGGAAATAAGTGAATTAAACCCAGAGGGAGCTTACATCACTCTGCAGCTCGTTGACCCTCCTTGCCTCGGTGACATCGACCTGGTCTGGCAGACAAGTCCAGCGGTGCAGGATGTGTTTGTAATCCACATCACTGACCAGCTCCTGACACTTCTTGGCCAGAAGGAAGCCCAGCATATCCACAGGCATGTTGAACTTGGTCTTCCACTTCTCAAAGTCTTTCTTGTACTCCCTCTCACTCTGCATTTTGGCTACTTGCATGGACCACAACATCTTGGGGTCATCCTGCAGGCTGCGGAACCCGATGTGATGTCCCTGCTGCTTGCGGTATCCTTCTTTGTACTTGAACTGCAATGGCAAAGGTGGCACCACTCAAACCACAGGGACAAACATATAAGTGACAAAACACCAGTGTATTCCCTCATCTTAATGTTCCTCATGAAAGGAAGTGTCCAAGGCCAGGTTGGGTGGGGCTTGGAGCAACTTGGGATAGCGGAGTGTGGCCCTGCCCACAGAAAGGGTGGAACTGAAAAATCCTTAATGTCCCTTCCAACCCAAACAATTTTGTGATTCTACAAATAAGCAACTTGTTATGGGCTCCCATGTGAAGTTTTAGCAGCCCCTTGACTAATGTGCATGACTTGGTGTCAGTGAATGCTCTCCCTGGGAAAGAAAGAGTCCTTGGAAAGGGAGAGAGTGTGGCAATAGGAATGTACTCCTGTGCCATCTGATTCAGAACCCCCTAACTCTGACACACTGAAATATTTTGATGAATAACATCATCAACAATGAAAAATTATGAAATACAAAGATACTTAAGCACAGGAAACATTTCCCAATGATTAATAAAATCTCTTCTTTATCATATAGAGAATTAATAAATTCTCTATCCATAAAAATAAAATAAATGCAGGAGTTGTATTTGTACCAAGTTAAGGTAACAGCAGTCTGTGTGTCACCACATCTGTTTCAGAGTTGTAATGAGGATTTCTCTGGATAGGCACTGGGCTCAGCTAACTGGACCAAATTTGCTGCTGCTCTGAAAATGAAGCAGCCCAAAGAGCAGAAAACTCCTCCCTTTTTATGACCAGCCATGAATGGACCAAACTTTGGACTTGTTAAGATGCCAGAGAAACCCTTGTTAAACTGGACAAAAACAGCTCAGGAAGGAGTTTTGTCATTAATGTTGGTTTTGACTCAAAGCCACACCCTAGCAGAGAAGTGTATCTCAATTTACTGACTCTGTAGGTTATAATCACCAGGCCAGTGCATGTCACATTGAGTTAAAATGCTGCTTACATCACTTGCAATGTCCCTTGAAGCTTTGGCAGCTTTCACTGACATGGCTTCAGGTGTGAGGTCATAGCCTTTCTTTATCATTTCTTCCCAGCCAAGTTTATAGAGTTTCTAAAATTGAAAATAATATTAATTAAAACCAGACATATGTATGTCACCTGCTATTTAGATACACTAATGATCCAAACTCTGGTCACCTCACAGGCTTCAGTTATGAGAGAAGGGCTGCTAGAATAGAAATTGAGAAATGGGAAACTGATAAACAAGAAATGCTGGTCTTCCAAACCTCAGGAGAGGGACTAAATAGTTTTTCACTATTCAGCAGGTTCCTACTATAGCTTATCTTGATTTGAAACATATCTGGAAATTTGAAACACATACATCTGAGATAACTGAACACTTTTTGACCGCCTTAGCAAAATTTTAATAAGGTTTTCATGAAGTCATTTAACAGTAAAGTCAGTTTGTGCACAATTAATTTTAAGTACGGTATTTTAAGTAAGGCATCCTTAAATCAAAGATTTGCCTCTGAGCAATGATGCAAAGCAAAACCTGAGTGTTTTCTACTGACACAATTGTCACTTTCTCCTATCTGAAAGCTGAGAGAAAAGCTGGAATCACTGCATCTACTTCTTCCCATAGGTTAGGTTAAAAATATACACAATTAACTTGTAATTTTACAGTAAGGAATTTTTAACATGAATGAAGACTGTGCAAAGCATAGAGTATGGACTATGTACTCACAGACTTCAAAAGCAGGACTTATATTTTCTGCACATTATAATGCAATTTAGTCTGTTAGTTTCCTAGCCTGAAGCTGGTACTTATTTAACCCTGAAAATATTACCCACATAACATTCTCGCCTGTGTTCTTAAATCTCCAGTAGATGTTAATTTTAAATGTTGATAAGATGCATCAAAATACTCTACCTGGCTGTAGTTTGTCTTGTTCTGTTTGGCTTGCAGAATATCTGGTGTGTCTGGCATCACATGGACCTGAGTTTTATCCTTCTCCCAGGCTTCAGTATAAGCATGCTATGGACAGAAAGTTACATCAGATGTGTTAATACAAATGACAAAAGATGGTTCTTCCAGGGTTTTCACCTTTCCATTTGGATATGGATGAGTAAAAAGGTGAAGGTGATGACTCAGATTTATTTTATGAATTAATGATACAATCCAAAATCAGCTGAATTGTCCAGTCTTGCTTCTAATGAAACCAAACTATAAAGATTTTCAGGACCAGCCATTTCTATGGAAGAATGGGACAAATAGAGGTTGGAGAAAAATGAGAAAAGATTTCTTTAAGCAATGCTGCTTCACTGAGAAAAAAAGATGAAAAAAGAGGAGTCTGTGATCATTGTTTTTCCCAGGGGAACACTGCCACTTAAAGGTGTGACAGAGATTTACAGAGTGGGTATTGGAATGGATGAGATGTGAATGCCTGCCTGGCTTTCCCCCTAAATACTCACTTTGTTCATGATGTTTGCATTCTGCTTGGCAAGGACCAGGTCCATGGCATCGTTCTGTTTGGTGAAGCGGAACAGGCTGGGGTGCTGGCGGTACTTCCGATCGCTCGCAATCTCCGTGGCTTTCTTGGATTTCTCCACATCCAGAGAACCAATGGGACTCCAACCAATCCCCCTGAACCACTCCTTGTAATCCTGCTTGTACTCATTCTGCCAAACAGGACACAAAAGCAAAGTTGACAATGTACAAATAGCTCACATAGAATAAACCAGTTCTTTCCAAAACACTACCATGATGGAAAAACAAAAGCCACAAAAAGAAGACAGCTCATGAAAAACAATCCTGTCGTTTCCAAACTGCAGCCATGATGTGAAAAGAAAAGTCACAAGTAGAACACTTACATCGCTTTGGATCTGATTCATGTTTCTGTAGAGCTCCAGACTCATTGCATCTGGCAGGAGCATGTACTGGTGGATCAAGCGTTTGTAGTTGGTGTTGGTGACACGGTCCTGGGCCTCCTTGGCTGCCACCACGCTGAGGGCATCAGAAGGTGTCTGGTAATGAGTCTTGCTCGCCTCATAGGCCTTCTTGTACTCCCTGTCCGACTGCATCTTGGCCACTTGCATGCAATGGACAAGTTTGGGATCATCCTGGAGGCTGCGGAAGCCGACGAGTTTCCCTTTGTCTTTTTCATACCCTATTTTGTACTTATACTGGAAGACAACAGAAACAGAGACTTTGATCCATTTGGATTTGAAATTAAGGAAAAAATTCTTCCTTATGAGGGTGCTGAGGCCCCGGCACAGGTGCCCAGAGAAGCTGTGGCTGCCCCTGGATCCCTGGAAGTGACCAAGGCCAGTTGAAGCACCCTGGGATAGGGGAAGCTGTCCCTGCCCATTTTTTCTCCCAAGATCTTACATCACTGGCAATATCCCTGGAAGCTTTGGCAGCTTTGACAGGAATAGCATCAGCCCTGAGATCATATCCTTTCTTCCTGGTTTCTTCAAATGAAGATCTGTACATTTTCTGCAAAAGGAAAAAGAAGCATCTTTTTAAAAAGCAAAAATTTACATGTTTTCCACACGCACAAATATTGGTGAAAAGTTACACCTATGAGGATGTCATCTTAAAAAATAAAAAGAGATAAAAATGTCTATTTCTGCCCACATTGCAGATGTGCATGATTACAAGCAATACTTTATTTAGCATATGCAGATTTAACAAGTGTTTACCAAAACCTGTCTATAATGTCATCTTCTACAAAAAATACAGGTGCTACCTACATTTTGAGCCCTGTACAAAACTTTCTGCATGGGGAAATAAAATCATCAATAATAAAATAATAAATACAGTAACAAAAATGAACAGTACTTGAGGTCTACTGTATTTTGTTAGCAACTGTTATATTTTAATGGTCTGCATGAACAGCTCACAACCTGATTGTAAACATGGCTTTTTCTTGGCAATTATGGGTATCTAATTTTGGGAAGGAAGCAAGGAAAAGAAAAATTAATAGGTTTTGTAAAATTACTACAGGTTAGCAAGGTAAGATTTTGCATGCTCTCATCTCACTTATTCCTAACAAAAAATAAGAGCAAGGTCACAGTCCTAAACAATACTCACTTCACTCAAATTGAATGCATTTGCTTTTGCTAAAACAATCTGTGGAATATCTGGGGTGATGTGAATTTTCTTTTTGTCTTCTTCCCAGGCTTGTTTGTACTTGTGCTGGAAGGACAAAAATAAATTAGAGACCTCAACATCTGTTGTTATTATTAAATAAAACAATTTAAAATACTATTTTCCAGTTGAAATCCAAACTGCCTCGACAATGATGTGTAACTGCCACCAGAGCAACATTTATCTTTTTATTTTAGCACTTAAAACACATTCATTAGCTACAAAATAAAATCATGTTTTCTAAAGCTCTGCATACAATAGGGTTGACTATTAAATCAGATGCAGATTGTTGCTCACTTCTGAAATGAATTCTGAAGAGCACTTTCTTACCTCATCCATGATTTTGGCATTATTTAAAGCCAAGACCATGTTCATGGAATCCATAGGAACAGAGTACTTCAGCTTGTCTGGATGCTGGCGATATTTCTTCTCACTCACAATTTCCATGGCTTTTTTGTTCTTCTCAGCTTCCAGGGAGCCCAGTGGGAGCCACCCAACACCCTTCATAGTTTCATCATACTCTGCTTTGTATTGATTCTGCAGGCAGAAAGTAGATGAAAAACAAAATAAAGCATAAAATAGTTTATACATTTGGAAGAACAAGATAAAATGTATTAAGGAAAGGTGAAGCTTTTCCTGTCTTGGTCTGCACATAACTATTGCTCCTGAAGAGCCTGATGGAGTAAATATTCATAAAATTGTTTATTTCTAAGCTCAAATTCATTAATGAAATATTTCAGAGTCTAGGGAAAATAAAACTGCAGTAATTGTTGAAAAATTTGTATAATTTACTACATTTTTGAAGACACCTGGCCTAATTCCACTAACAAAATAATACTATTTATCTTACAGTGTTTTTTCATAAACTAAGAGCCTTTGTATTCACAATGCAGAGGCTGAAGAACCTCTTACTTACATCACTTTGTAACTGCATCATGTTTTTGGCCAGTTCAATGCTCATAGCATCCGGCAGGACGTTGTAGGTGTGGATTAAGTGCTTGTAGTTTGCATTTGTAGCCACCTCCTGAGCTTTCTTGGCTGCCACCACACTGACCATGTCAACTGGAGTGTGGAAGTTAGTCTTGGCCTTCTCATAACCCTTTTTGTACTCCCTGTCAGATTGCATCTTGGCCACCTGCATGAAGTGCACCAGCTTGGGGTCGTCCTCCAGGCTGCGGAAGCCGATGTGCTTCCCTTTGGCCTTCTCGTAGGCCAGCTTGTATTTATACTGAGAGAGGAAAGAGAAAGAACAAAATAACTCAATTAAAAAATGCAACATTAAGTTCTGTTTTATCACTGAAAAAACAGATCACAAGATCTCAGGTTTAGTCATTAAATGTAAATAAAGTCATGGAATGGTATCACACAACCAGACTCACATCACTGGCGATGTCCCTGGAGCTCTTGGCTGCTTTTATTGGAATTGCATCTGGCTGCAAATCATAACCCTTCTTCTTGTCCTCCTCCCATCCAGCTTTGTAAAGTTTCTAAGTTCAGATGTGAAAGAGAACAGGTGTCATGAAGGCAGAACTCTGAAGTTAAACATTTTCAAATAAGGCATTAAAATGGTGGTGAGGCACTGGAGGCCCACGGTGAGCACAGCAACTCACATCACTCATGGTCATCTGGTTCACTTTGCACTGCAGGATTTCTGGGGTGTCTGGCATCACATGAATGCTGGTCTTCTCTTTGTTCCACTTATCTGTGTACAGCCTCTGCAGTTACAAAGGAATTGTTAGCACTGAAAAGCTACTGAACTCATAAAATAAGAGTTGTTTTTGTTCTGCTCGTTTGCAATAAATAATATTTCCCAGAAATTTTATTGGCACCAGAAACAGCCTTCACAGAGCTGCTGAGGAGAAACATTATCTTCCTCTTTTCTTTAGTATTGTAAGAAATTTGCATAAATTTGTTTTGATAATTAACAAATATTGAAACTGGAAGTTTCCAATCTGTGTTCTTCCCTGCATTAATGGGAGGCAGAATTTATTTTCACAGATATTCTTTCCATGGAAAACAAAGAATAAGGATCAGTGGTGTCTTGGATAACTAGAGACAAGTGTAAAGAATTCCACTTTCCAGGAAACTTGTACAAAACTGACAGAATTCCAGGTTTTCTGCACTTCACTTATTGTAAATACATCCTACAGAAAAAGGATTATCAAAGCACTATAAATCTGAAGAATTCTTTAATCTTTAGAAACAGAAAATGAAACTCCCTTAATTATAAGCAGTCAGAGGCTTACCATGACTTCTCAGTGTTCAGTCTTAACCAAGGAACTATCACATCTACTGGAAATTTCAATAATTCCAGTGGGAAAGCACCTTGCCCCACAACTTTACAGGACAAAGACCCAAACTTTGGGTGAATCCAACCACTTCCCACCTTGTTCATGGTCTTGGCATTTTGCTTTGCCAGCACTTGCTCCATGGCATCCATGGGGATGGAGAACTTGAGCTGGTCGGGATGCTGGCGGTATTTCTTCTCACTGAGAATCTCCGTGGCTTTCTTGGCCTTTTCTACATCCAGTGACTGAATTGGGACCCAGCCAACTCCTCTCAGCCAGTTATTGAAGTCAGATTTGTACAGATTCTTTTCAAAAATAAACAAGAAAATCACAGTGAGGCAAGAAAAATGAGTGTCTCTACACATAAAACAGGTCAAGCCTTAAAACTTCCCCTGGACATTCATTTTTGAGGGGCAATTTAGATTTAATTAAAATTTACATATGATATAGTCAGTATTTAGGAGAAATAAAATCACAGTAATTAAAATCTTACTACAAAAATACATCAATTAGTAAAACATGCTCATTTGTTGGGAATGTGCCAAATATGGAGAGATATTAAAAAAATGATTATTTGCTAGATAAATTTCCTTGAACTTAATAGCTGCACATAATTCAGATTATGTTTGGAAAATAAATGGCTCCAGACCAGTCACTTACATCCCAACCTACTATTAATTCAATATAATATATATTGGATTATATAAATTATTTTTTTAGCCTTAAAACATTAATGATGTCACGAAGTCATGACAAGAATTAAAAATGGAGCTGATCCTTGATGACATACATCACTCTGAAGCTGCATCACATTTTTGGAGAGCTCCAGGTTCACAGCATCAGGCAGGAGGGTGTAATGGTGAATTGGCTGCTTGTAGCCAGCGTTTGTCACCACTTCCTGGGCTTTCTTGGCTGCTGTCACACTGAACATATCCAGAGGAGCGTGGTATTTGGTCTTGGTGACCTCATAATCCTTCTTGTATTCCCGATCCGACTGGATTTTGGCCACGTTCATGTAGTGCACGAGTTTGGGATCGTCCTGCAGGCTCCGGTACCCGACCTGTTTGCCTTTGTCTTTCTCATAGGATTCCTTGTACTTGTACTAGAGACAAAGGAAAAACAGCTTTACCCACTTGGGAAAGGGAAAACACACTCTGGATGGGTTTAGAACATTGAGTTTTAAAGTATTAATGCTGCAGTTCATTCTAGGACCTCATAAATGGTTTTTACAACAGCACAGGATTATTTAGGTCAAAAATGAAGAGGATTATTGCATTTTTCAGCTTGTCTTGACACCTGGTACAAATCTCAACCCACACCTGCAGCAACAAGCCCTCCCTCACCATTGTCATTGATGTAGGCTTGCAACTCCCAGGGACATTCAGCTTTTAATTAAGACTGTGATAATAATAAATTACTGAACAATCACCAAACAATCCAATATTCCAATATTCAATTATGGATGTTTGAAAGGAATGAATAGTCACTTGTAACCTTTTGCTAAAGCAGGAGTACAGGTCTCCAGCACAGGCAAATAATAATAATAAATAATGAAATAAGGAGGGGTATGTGTTCCACTGGATGTAAATCCTACTTACATCACTTGCAATATTCCGAGAAGCTTTAGCAGCAATAATTGGAATGGCATCTGGTTTCAGATCATAGCCTTTGGCAAGGGTTTTCTTCCAGTCTGCTTTGTAGTTAGCCTTGGAGGGAAAAAAGGGAAGAGTTTGCAGTGTCAGGAATAGCAGCTCTAAGAAAGAGTTTAAACCCATCTTCTTATTACAGGAGATTTTATTACAGGAATTAAATTATCCAGTTTTGTCCATGTAATCTCATGGAAAAATATTAACCTGTACACAAACTACAGTTCAATTATAATAAATAAATCTACTACAAAGATGATCATGAATGCCACAAGCATTTTTACACTTTTTATCTAGAACAACTCTATCAGTGGCATTTTTGGCCTTTGTTATGCAAAACCCTTTTTCATTTGACTGAACCTTTAGAAATCTTTTCCTGTTAGCTTCAAACTCAGCCTTTGTGCTCTAAAGGAACTGGAGAAAACAGCCTGGCTGGATTTTTTTTATCAGTCTGGCCAGACTATTAAAATTCTAAGGCTGTTAAGGGAGATGTCCATTTTTATCACATTCCTGGAAAGCTGATAATGCCACCAAAAAAATTAACATCACAAAGGCAATAAAAGTGATACCATCAGTGGAGATCTCCATGGTGTTGCAATTCAAATTTACTCACATCACTGATGTTGTAGGCATTGACTCTAGCCTGGATGAACTGGGGCACATCAGGAGGGAGGTGGTACTTGTGAATAATTTCTTCCCCTTTGGATTTATACAAAATCTGCAAAGAAAAATAAAGGAAGATATTTAGCAGCCCAATTTATAGACTGTGAATTAAAAAACTATTTAAAAAAAATCTGTTTTCCAGGTGATGTTCTGCTGGAATAAAAATGTGAATACACACAGCCACCTACACAATTATTTCAGGAGTGCTCTTAAAGCTGGAGGATGAAGTGAAGGTGGGCACAGGGCAGAAATTGGGAATGTCAGAGTGTTTCCAAAGTTCACTTACATCACTCAGCTGTTTGCTGTTGATCTCTGCTTGTTTCTGTACTGGAGAGTCAGTCACTGAAGTGAATTTGGTTTGATCAGGATGCTTCTTGTAGGTGTACTGAAAGAAGATAAAAAAATATTTGTAGAAAATGCATATGAAGTATTTTCCAAGTGTTGATGAAATAAATAAAATCATTAATAAATTAAGTACTTTTAAAGTATTAATTTGAAAAAATATTGATTTAAGCAGGCGAATGCTTGAGGTTCATTCTTCATTTTGGTACTACTGCTTTCATTTTATGGGTTTACTTGTTATAAAAAGGATTGTGCTATATCTGCTTTGATCACTAGATGTCACAAAAGGCCCTAAAATAGAGAAGAAAATGTTTGGGGTTTTTTAAGTCACATATGGCAATGAGGCCAAACTCAGAATCATTGATGCTAGCAGGGATCTCTCAGTTAATTTTTCTGTGGTGAACAACTGCTGCCCTGTACTCACATCTTTACATTGCTCCAACTTCTTGATTGCTTCATACTCCTGAGTTATGGTCTGAGGGAAGTAGCACTTTGTCTTTTCCTCCTCATAATCTGCTTTGTAATTTTTCTAGGAGCAAGAGCAACATTCAGTAAGGAACCACAACTGAGCTTTGTCTGAACTTTGCCAGAGTGATGGGGAAAACAGAAGGATTGCCACACTTACATCACTTTTCATAGCTTCAACCTTCATGCAGTGGATTTGGTGTGGATCCTCAAAGCTGCCCAAGTAGTGCCCCAAAATATTCTTCTGATAAGCATCTTTATATTTAACCTGCCAAAATAACCATGAGTTGAGAGGCAAAAGGAACCAAGAGGGTCAGTGCTGAAGGATGAGCCCCAAGTGGAAAACCTACATCACTAAAGTTCTTCAGAGCAGCATCAGTCTGGAACTTGGGTGTCTCACAGTAATTCATCTTGTTTCCTCTGGACTGTTCATAGGCTTCTTTGTATAATTTCTGCAAATCAAATAATACCAGGTCACACAGGAGCTTTCACTGCAAGTCACCCCCACCATGTTAAAAATGACAAGAGTAAAAAAGAGAAACAGTTCCAAAGAAAAGCTTTCTCACAGGACTGAGAAACAGATGGCACTGTTTTCCTAATGGTTTTCAAAAATAACTTTTTTCAGGTTTGTAAGGGAAGACAGAAAGGTCTGGCTGATGGTTTTTGGACTTCTGACACTGAGAAATATTCAATCTCTTCTCATACAAATAAAAGAGTAATTGAGAAGACCATTACAGTGAATAACCAAAATGTAATATAAAAATATTATATAAAAGCACCACATATATTACCATTATTGGCTGAAATTCCTTAAAACAGTAAGGAAAGAACTGTCCTCTTGTGATTCATTATCCACAAGGATCTAAATGAACTACCCACTAATTAGCCATCCATGTGCCACTGCTGTTGCTATACCCATCTGTGGAGAATTCATTCTTTACCTGAGTTGTTCTGGCTGGTGCTATCTCATTACAAATATGGGTCTACAAAACTAAAAATACTACAAAGGAGAAGCCTTGTGGAGAAATGGTGAGTGTGGTTTCTGCTACATGACTGAAAATGATGTAGCTGCACATTGATAATACTCACATCACTCAGAATATTTGCTGCAGTTTTTAATTGCTTCAGCAATGGGTTCTCTGTAGCAGGGAGCACATTATAATCTGCAACAGCTTTCTTCTTTTCATAGTCTGCTCTGTATTTGTACTTGAAAGAATAAAAATGAAAAAGATGTTTTAAAAATCAGTATCGAAAGCCAAATGCTCACTAAGTTGTGTGACAGCCCAGAGCAGCTGTGGCTGCCCCTGGATCCCTGGCAGTGTCCCAGGCCAGGCTGGATGGGACTTGGAGCAGCCTGGGACAGTGGAAGTTGTCCCTGCCCATGCCAGGAGTGGCACTGGGTGATCTTTAAGGTCCCTTCCCACCCAAACCATCCTGTGATATAAATCCATTCAAATTTCCATGAAAAATGCCCCAGTTATTTCACTTACAGTGACCAAGGACCATGAAAGGTTTTGCCAAAACAAAGCCAGCACAAACTTGTGTGAGTCCAGAACTGTCCCCAGGCTGAGCAGGTGGCACTCAGCTCCCTCACCTTGCTGATGTTTTCTGAGGCTCGTTTGTTGGCTTCGTACTCTGGAGTTTCAGTCTGCATGAAGTAGATTTGGTCTTTTATGTTTTCAAAGTCTTCTTGGTATTTCCTCTGTTAGGAACAGAGACAGACAGAAAACA
Organism: Ammodramus savannarum pratensis; assembly: GCA_020466415.1. Classification (NCBI taxonomy): domain Eukaryota; kingdom Metazoa; phylum Chordata; class Aves; order Passeriformes; family Passerellidae; genus Ammodramus; species Ammodramus savannarum. Next base: position 35,172,006 of record JAHXMQ010012342.1, read on the forward strand.
ACACATTAATTACATTTAATTGTAAATTAGACACCTATAACAGGGATTGTTTAGGAAATAAGCAATGCCACAAATGGAGCCTCAGTATATTCCAAATAAAGCTGTTGAAGATTTTCTGCAGGATTCACTCACCATACTTAGATTTTCTGCATTCATTTTTGCAACTGCCACGTCATAGCAGGGAGTTTGACTCCACTTGCCTTTGATTTTATTTTTATAGTCCTCATGGTAAATAACCTATAAGGAAACAAAACAATAAAATTGAATTTCCAAGACACAGCTCCATTTTCACCTGACAGATTCATTTTCCAAAGCTGTCTTTTTAAAGCTGCTTCATATTTGATGCCTGCCTTATAACTATTTTAGCTGGCATGGTAAAAAACACCCTAAATATAATTTAGCCAAACCATTTCAGTGTTATTTCCCTTAGTACCTTCCCTGACCTAAAAAGGATAAATAAATCATCTCTACCATATTCCTTTAGTTCTGTTTTCTCCCTGGTCACATAATATCAGGATATTGCCCATTAAGTCAGAATTTACTGGGATTGCTGCTGGAACTGGTTATAAGCAAACCCTTTTAATTACCTGGTATTTGTGATTTCCATTATTTATCCAAGCTCACAGAAATCAAGTATTAAAAGTTTAAAGAGTTTTTCTAATAACAAAACACCTGCCTGAGTTTTGACTCTGTGTTCCAGGGGCATTTTCAGCCACAAGTGCATTATTTACCATAAAATATAAAACTCCTCCTATGCTTTTTAAACATTGCTGAAGAACATATATGCCAAAAATAATCCTTATTTTAAAATCTATATTTTATAGTTCTAGAGATACCTACAAAGCTTATCATTCTATTAATTTCAAAGAATTTTGGTACTTATCCTTTTTTTTTACATGTTGTAAAATTTTCTTGATGACAGTTTAGCTTTTAAGCTATGGAAATATAAGATTAAAGAAATTCTCTCTAAATTAATTATTTTACCTTACGAAGAGGTTCAGTGTAATTTTCTTAATAATTCTCCACCATGAGTGAATACTGCAATTTTCTAATCTTAAAATGTAGATAATTTTCAATACATAATAAAATGATTTTTTAAAAAGAAGAATAATAGCTAAATTCTGAATGGAATTAAAACCCTACATCTTGCATTACAAGATTATGCAACTTGGTCCCAATTTCTCCAGCAAAAATTGTTTTTTCTCTGTGTTTTTCCTTTTCCTTTGGTCCCTTTTTGCCTCTCTCCCTGCAGGAGTGGGGTTTGGGCAGAGGTTTACTCACATCACTCAGCTGCCTTGACACCTTCTTGGCTTGTTCCACATCAGGGGGGTCTGGCAGAGAGGTGAATTTTGCTTTCCTTTCATCGTGCCCCTTTTTGTAGACAATCTGAAAGGGTGGAAGAAATAAACATTTATTTGAGGATCACAGCATTGAACTGTGCCACCACCACATTAATAAAAGTTCTGCCCACAGTCCCTGCAGCAGGAATTCTTTAATCTGTGTGTTACCAGGGAACTTCTGAACCTCTGCAAAAATCACTGAAATCTTCCTGTGAGAGCTGCAATCCCCTGCTGAAGAGTTCTGTGTATCTAAATATCAGCAAATCCCACTCCCACCAACCCCTGACTTTTCTTATCACTGTTTTTGGCACATTTGCACACCCACAAGAGTGAACTGGACTTGGAGACAACCCTGAGAGTTCCTGCATTTGGGGAGTTACTCAAGGTCTTCTTGCTGATTTAATAAATCAATATTTAATTCATTCCTAACCCAGCATCAAATTGCCAATGGATTTATGCTCCAATATTCTCTACTTTGTAATCTAGTACCAAGTACACATTTTTCTATGAAGTACCACTACTATCAGAGCTCACTTAACACACTTTTATTTTCTGTACCACTGTGAAGCTTTTCTATCTAATCAAAGTCCATGGCACATCCCAGGTTACACCACACCCCAACAGCCTTTGGTACCCACATGTAAATCCCTGCTTTGATACTCACATCACTCAGAGTCTTCTGAGCCTGTGCCACCCTTCTGAGCTCTGGACTGTCATTGTAGGGATAAAACAAAGTTTTGTCTGCATCCCAGTCTTCAGTATAGAGTTTCTACAAGAAAAATGCCAGAATGCTCATTATTAATTAATTTCTGGCTTTGAAAGCTCATTTTACTTCAGCTGCTTAGACCTGTGGTTAGCTTTTCTTACCTTGCTGAACATTGCTGTGTTTTTTATTGCGTTCACAAGCTCTGGAGCATCAGGGGGAAGCAGGTACTTGTCCTTATTCTCCTCCCAGTTCTGTTTATATAATACCTGGAAGGAAAGATCAGCAAGTTGGTCACTCTATCATTAAAAAAATATTTACTTCTGTGAATAAACTGCTTGTTTTAAAATCTGGGTATTTTTTTTTCAAAATCAAAATCTCAGAGCAGTAACATCTGAAGAGAGCAACTCTTCACTTATATTATTTAACATAATATTTAACATTATATTTATATTTAACATTATATTTATATTTGCCTTACCAACTTCTCTGCCATCCCTCCTGTGCTTCTAAACTGTTGCATAAATGCAGCTTTGGCACCCTGAGCTCCAAACTCTGTTCTTGTCAGTAACCTCAGGATCCAGCAGGGCAGGAAAGTCAGCAGTCACTCACCTTGCTCACTTGCTGTGACACTTTCTTTGCATGTTCTATATCCATGGCCTTTTCATCCACGTGGCAAATGGTTCTGGCAACTCCCCCAGCCATGCGGTATTTAACCTGGAGCACAACAAAACTCACTGATTCCACAGCAAAACTGACTGATTTTTTTTTAAAAAATCCAAAATAATGACATTTTCACCCTTCATATAAACACCCAGAACCGGGATGAACCCAGAAATGCAGTTGTGACCCACCTCACTGAGCTGGTCCTGCACTTTCTTGATCCTCCGGATTTCTGGGGTATCGACTGTGGAAGCATAAGGCTTTCCTTTTTCTTTTCTGAATTTTTCCTTGTATTTGTTCTGGAAGAAAATAATGATAAAAAATAATTAAGGCATATCCCTAAGCTCTGGCAGAACTGTGTTAGCAATTACTGCCATATTTATCTGGTTAGGACAGGAATTTAGGACAGATTATTCAATAATATAAATTAAAATTATTCAACTACATTTGCTTATTTTAGCCAACTGAGTTTATTCCATCTGACACAACAGGAAAAAATCCATCTCTAACTCAGATCACATCTAATTTATTATATTCTCCCCATGAGCTTAGTATTGATAAACCCAGATATTTGCAATATAACTATCAAACAACCCCTGTAAAACATTTTTAAAGCTGGTGTTCCTCAAGAAATAAGAGACATGAGACAACAAACCTCACTGAATAAGTCCTTCATTTTATTGCTGTGTTCCAGGTAAGGTGTCAGAAACTTGGAGGGGTCCACTTTTGTCCGGATTGTTTTCTTCCTGATGGGAGGAGCTGCATCCTCCACGGAGGGCTGGGTGTGCTCTGCTGTGTATGAGGTGGTTGTGGTGGTCTCAGGGACTGAGTACTCTGTGCTGATGGTCTCTGTGATCTCTGTGACCACCTGGAGATTTAAAAAATTCAATAATCACTTCTTTTTTAGCTGTAAAAGTTTGTTATCTTGAGTGTTTTTCACTGCCTTGAGCTGGGTGTGCCCAGCTGGTTGTGGGGGTCTCAAGGACTGAGTAGTCTGTGCTGATGGTCTCAGTGACCACCTGGACATTTAAAAAATTCAATAATCACTTCTTTTCTAGTTCTAAAATTTTGTTATCTTAAGTGTTTTTCACTGCCTTGAGCTGGGTGTGTTCAGCTGTGTAGGTGGTTGTGGTGGCCTCAGGGTCTGAGTAGTCTGTGCTGATGGTCTCAGTGACCACCAGGAGATTTAAAAATTTAATAACACTTATTTTATATCTCTAAAAGTTCATTAGGATAAGAGTTTTCACTGCCCTGAGCTGGGTATGCTCAGCTGTGCATGTGGTCTCAAGGCCTGAGCAGTCTGTGCTGATGGTCTCAGTGACCACTTGGAAATTTAAATAATTTAATAACACTTTTTTTATAGCTGTAAAAGTTCATTAGGATGCATGTTTTTCACCCTCTGGAGATGGTGAAAGGGTGCTCTGATCTCATCCAGATCCACAAGGAGACAGAAAATCAGGGACACTTTTCCTACTGGGATTACCATTGTGTTCCCCATAAATCACCCACCCTAATAAAACCCCACAAGGAATGAACTCCCTGGCTGGTTCCTGCATCAAACTCAAGGAATTATTCTCCAGAGGGTCTGGGAGAGTGGGGCTCCAGCTGCTCTGCTCTACCTGCATGAATTTCCAATCACTTTAAATGTTTTATACACTTTCTTATCAGCAGAGTCATGCTGCCAGCAGTAATTTTAATACTAAGATTCTAATGAAAAGCATCTAAAAATAATTAGCACAACCAAAAAAGGTGCTCCAAAACCACCCAAATAAGTGTCAGGTTTTATTTTGTATCAATTAGCTTCATAAAGAATTGCCTTTATAAAGGAATTAATGAAGAGCTCTGAGAATTATTTGCATCAGTGAGACAGAGCTGAAAATGCACCAAGAATTAATAATTTCTGTTTCTGCAGAAGCCCATGCCATAAAGAATATTCATGATAACACAGCAGAGAGTTGGGTTATAGCTGTTTCAGAGGTAGAATTTCAAATTATGGCAATCACTCCTTGGTGACCCAAATATTTGTTACCAGTGACATGATGAAAATCTGCAAAAGTGTAATTTCTCAGTGAAATTACTCAAGGTGAAGGAAACAGAACTGAGACATGTAAACTGATCTTAGATCATCACACAGCAGGGACTTGAAGCAAAAACAAAGCATTAAGCAGCAACTGTTCACTGATATTTGTGTGTTTAACATGAAAAATTAAACCTCAGGATACAAAAGGCTGCTAATTTAGTGTTTCATGTTAATTACATGCATTTATGTGCTACATGCAGCATGACAGGGACCTTTACCTCGTGTGGCTCACCCTCCTCAATAACTGTCTCCTCAATGTAGTACTTTGGAAAAAAAAGAGAAAAAAACATCATTGTTAGGCCAGATCAGCAAGCTGTAGCTTCTGTGAAGCTGTTTTAAAACACATTTCTGGAGAAACAGGATTTTAGTTCATAGCTGCTTATGGAGTCATTTGGTAACTCTGAGTATCTGTTCAAATTTTGCATTAATGACTGGATTTTTACTCCATACAGTCCCCAACTAATAATCATCCAAATAATCAATGAAAGATTGTTATCTAATTTTACCCACAAGAGGGAAGACATTGATGACCACATTAAAAGAATCAGCATTTAAACCCCAGGATTTTCCTGTTTTTTTTTAATTTGGTGACACTCATGACTGTTGTCCTCAGGGCCACTCCTACAAGGACACCAATAATTTCTGGCTGCCAGCTAAACTTTGTTGCTGATCACAACTCTGAGCCTGCTGATTTTTCACCCATTTTACTGCCCATTATCCCCCCATAATTTATAATCTCATAAATTTGGGGATAAAACCACAACAGGAGGTGTCCCTAAAGCAGACTAGGTACACAACCTTCACTGATCTCCCCTTGTCCAGCAGCTGTGATCTCATTATAAAAATTAATGAGGTTCATCAGCCATAGATTGCTCTTGGTAAGTCACTGTTCACTTCTCCACATGACCTTCATGTGTTTAAAAATAGCTTCTCAAAGGATTTGATCCACAGCCTTCCCAAAGAACAAAGTGAGGTTGACCAGCCTGTAGCTCGCTGGATCTTCCTTCTTGCCTTTCTTGAAGAGAAAATCCAGCTGAACATTGCCCATGGATGTAGGAATGGAGTTTGTAAGGTTTAAAATCTTTAAGTTTTCTGCTCCTGCTTCCACCTTCAGTATATCTATTTTTTTTTTTTTTTTTTTTGTATGTCATTTTTCTCAGTCAAGAGCTCTGTGTTCCTCCATTCCACCTTTCTGCTCTTTGATTTCTGCACTTTGGGCTGAGCTGTGTGCCCAGGGGAAATCATGCTGGAGGATCACCCAACGACCCTGGCTGCCTTTGCTGTTTCCTACGGGATTTTCCCCGAGTAGCCCCAGTTCTGCTCTTCCAGACTCTGGGATAATTCCATTTATTTTGCTCACTGCTCCCTGTATCTTCAGCTCCATTGTCCCGTGGTCACTGCAGCCCTTGATCTTTGCATTTTCCACCAGGTCTGGCTTTTTTGTGGGCACCACGTCCAGTGGAGCATCTTTTCCAGCCAGGACAAGAGTTGGGGAAAGATCAGGAGCGCCTGAGGGAGCTGGGAATGGGCTCAGCCCGGAGAAAAGGAGGCTCAGGGGGGCCCCTCTGGCTCTGCACAACTCCTGACAGGAGATGCAGCCAGATCGGGCTTTGCTGCCAGGGAATAATCGGCAGGACAATGGGAAACAGCCCCACGTTGTGCCAGGGGAGGTTTTTGTTGAAAAATGTTTTAGAAATTTATTTCCCGGCCGCCACTTCCCGGCCGCGGCCACACGGTGGCGCCGTCACACGAAAATGGCGGCCGCGCTGAGGGGACGGCCGGGGCCTGCGCCTGCCGCACCTGCCCCGCTCAGAAATGACAGAAAAAAGCTTTTAAAAACATTGCTGCACGAACAACACTCGCTGTCTGCGGGGTGTACTTCAACTGCACTAAGAGAAAATGGAAAAATGCAGGGTTTATGTTGGAAAGTGTCCTCCAAGCAGTAATTGCGCGGGGTCACTTGCCACAGCTGCGGGAACGGAAAACCCTTTGAACCTAAAAAAATTGTCATTAAAATTTAAGCCCCCTTTTGAGAGCTTTTCCTCAAAGTTAGTTCAAGGGACAGCCATAATTCCCAAGAGGTGACATTGGGCTGTTCTGAGGTGATTTCCGTGTTGGACCCACCTTTGACAACACCTGCCACAAACCTCCCACAAAACCTTCCACAAAACATTCCTCAAACTTTCTACAAAACCTTTCACAACCTTTTTACGAAACCTTTCACAAACTTCCTACAAAATCTTCCACAAAAAAACCTCCCACAAACTTTCTACAAAATCCTCTGCAAAACCTTCCACAAACTTTCCACAAAATGTTCCACAAGCCCCCCTGCAAAATTGTCCACAAATTTTCTACAAAACCTTCCAAAAAACCTCAAGTAACTCGGCAGCAAATGTTTGTAGCACTCACTGTGGATTTTTGCACATCCCAAGACAGCTACAACATCAAGTAATATCTCATAATTCCAGAAAGTTAAAAACCGGCATTTTAAAATCGTTGGCAATGCCTCAGCGATTCAATATTCAACAATCATGTCCTTCTCTTTCAGAAGTTGAATTTCTGATAGGTTTAAAATATTGGATTGATTCAGGAATTAAGAAAATTCTGGAAAGGCTTAAAATGGTACTGGATGCTGTTTTTCCTGTTTTATTTAGCATCTCACCACGAGTATCCCAAGGGAAGTGACTGAAGCAGTGTCTCCTCAGCCCAAGGGATGTGGTTACAGCAAGATGGTCATTGAAAATTAAAAACAAAGGATGAAATGGGGCTGTGTGAACAAAAAACCCAAAATACCATAACTCCCGCTGGAATAAATAAACAATGAGAGCAAATAAATGTCCATTGCAGAGAGCACACAATGCACAGGAAACATAAAGGCGATTACAAGTAATGTGGGAATAAGGAATTTAATGAAGGGCTGGTGTCATTGTAGCTAGGTGGTAAAATGACTTTAAAATCGACTTTATGAGTGCTGACACCTATTTTGCAAAATGCATTTAACTACTCAGATGGGCAAATCATTTGGCTTTACTTCATTCACCATTTGAAATATATAAAGCTGGCAGTGCCCTCACACCACCAGAAATCAACAGTTCACAGAACACAGTGTGGTGGCAATGAGTTGTAGGATGTTTACATTTATACTCTTCTTCTTTTCCTCAAACACGGAGTGATTTTTACAAGACTTTATATATTTCATAACACAGGTTAATTTCAGAGTAGCAGCAATGCAACAAGTAAGAGCACACGGTTAATTTCATGTACTGTTTCAATAAGAGTCATTGTTCCCATGGTCCCAGCTGTAGGTTGCCCAGTTCCTGGGGAAGTTTTAATTCAGTTTCCTGTTTAATTCAGTTTTAATGACCTACTGGCAAATTAATGGAGATAGAATCATGGAATCACAGAATGCCCTGGGTTGGAAGGGACATTCAAAATCCTCTATTCCACTCCCTGCCATGAGCAGGGATGCTTCCCACTATCCCAGATTGCTCCAACCTGGCCTTGGACATTTCCAGGGATCCAGAGGCAGCCACAGCTTCTCTGGGTACCCTGTGCCAGGGCCTGCCCACCTTCACAGGGAAGGATTTCTTCCTGATACCTAATTTAAATCTACCCTCTGTCAGTTTAAAATCTTCCCCCTTGTCCTGTCACCTAAACCTGACTCCATCTCTGCAATGTCTCAGGCTAAATTGGTTTGTGGTGGCACAAAGGTGCTGCATTTCTGAGAGGCAGGGCTAAATTGGTTTGTGGTGGCACAAAGGTGCTGCATTTCTGAGGCAGGGCTAGAAAGGAACTTCCAAAGCCAACTTCACCCATGGATTGGGTGACAGAGGGCAAGCCAGCAGGGAAAAGAGCTGGCCCAGTGCATCTAAAATTACACAGGGAGTAATCAGAAAACCTTGCACTGTGTGTGGGATGGTTCCAGTCCTTATTTAAACTGAGCAACTATGACAGGAACCAGGAGACTTTGCTCCTCCGAGAGCAACTGTTGTTGTTGTTGTTGTTTCAGTGATGAAACCATTTAATAGATATCTAATCATCCCTAATCTTCAGAGAGCAAACAGCAACCTCTGCTCCTGAGCAGCATCTCAGTACGGTGATTAATGCATTCAGTCACAAGGCAGGAACAAACATTTCTGCTCTCACATTTCCTTCTTACCTCCACAACTTCCTCATATTCTTCTTCCTCCATTCTGAGGTTTGCTTCTGTCTCTCCCCCACTCACTGGTCACACAGCAGGTGAAAATGTGAATAAATAGTATTAGCCCATGACTGAAAGTACCATGAGAAGGTGCAAGTCAAGCTCATAAAGCTCTTGGGGTCATGGTTAGTAACTAGTCAGACCCTAAATAAAGTTGGGATCTGGCATTACTTGGACTGTTATGGAAAAACATTGGATTAAGTTTCAAACATACTGATATAAATTACAATTCTGGACAAATACCTCATTCCAGTTATAACATCAACTCTGGATCAAATGAAAATAAAATAAAAGCAATAAATAAAATAAAAGAGACAAAGAAGAGATCTCTTGAGACATGATGTGATATTTTCATTACAACAGAATTATTTGAAGCATTTTTCTTCTCTCTGTGACTATTCTACACAATTTCATTATATCATTCAAGCTCCTGTTTGAGTGGGAGATTTATATTCTACTAATTTCATTCATAAGAAAGAGCATAATGTAGGAAAATATTGTAAATATTTTTTTCAGTGACCTTAGGTTAATGAGGCAATTTCTGTCTTCCCAGCATCAGCCTACAGAGATGCTCTGGGGTTGGGGTTTTTTTAAGCTCTTGTGGCTTTTTTCTCTCTGTTTCTTCAGACCTGGAAAAGATGAAAATCCATAGAGTTGGCTGAAGTACAAAGCACAGATTAGTGGCAGACCCTTTGAACTAATTAATTAACACACTGATTTCGCTGTGAGGCAAAGCTACAATTTTCCACCAGAGTCTGCAGCCCTGTTTCTAATGTTGGGAGGGGATGAGGCTTTGGAACAGCTGCTCCTGAGTCCAGGGATATTTGCCGTGTAAGCTAATCCTGCCAACTGACGGGGCACTTGGGCTGAGCTGGCTAAACTGCAATTCCTTCTGAGGCAAGGGAAGTCAAGTCATGCAGGTTAAATATAGGAACACAGAATACTGGCCCTTTTTAGTCCCAACGGGCTGAGAAAAATGGCCAAAAATCAATCGGGAAAACCACGTTGTATTCCATTAAAATAAGTTAAGAGTAACTCAAATAATGAGGGACAAGTCATGTGAAGCAGTAGGCAGAGGAGTATGAATAAACTCAAGAATGGGGTTTGCATATAAACACAACCTCTTCAACCTGTCACTATTACAACCTCCAGCCACACTTCCAAACCCCATTCCAGGTCTGTTCCTCCTCCTCCAACCCACAGCCAGTTACTCATACAGAAAACTGACTTCCATGGGCAAAGCCCAACAAGTATTCCCAAAAAACTACAGGATGGGGAAACAGCTCAAGATCCTCTTGTAAGGAAAAGAAGTGAAATGCATTTAAAATGTCCTTACCAGCGACATCCAGTAAATATCCTTTGGAGCAAAGGCTCTCCAGTCTTCCCTCCTGAGCAGCACTGGCGAGAGCGAGGGGCTTTGGTGGCTCCTGGTGACGTGTGAGGCCCACGCAGCCAATCTGGCTGCAGCCCGCTCGAGTTTCAGCCCTAAATATACCCAGTGACCCCGGGGGAGGGCACCTGTTCTCAGCTGCAGCATCAGGGACAGCGAGCTGGGCACCCCCGTGCTCCTCAGGAAACACCAAACACACCAGAGCTGGGCTGGAGCTCACTGAGGTGGAGCCCAGGCAAACCCAAGGGAGCGCTCCAATGGAATAAAATGTATTTAGCAGAGTTGATAATAACACTGAATTTCAGTTAGTGGAGGCAATTTCATTCCTATGATGTGCCTGAATAAACACCATCCAAATTCAATATACCCGGTGACCCCCGGGCACCCCCGTGCTCCTCAGGAAACACCAAACACACCAGA
>JAHXMQ010012342.1:35276871-35334003 GCA_020466415.1 Ammodramus savannarum pratensis
TTCCTTAAATATTCAGAATCTGATGTCTTCCAAAACAAAGCACAACATCCTCATAATTTAAAAAGGGAAGTTGCTTTCTATGTATCTAATCCGCACACATGCTGAGTAGTTCTCAAGTCTACTGAGCTCCACTGTGCGGCAGCTGATTTTGAATTCAATGCTTCAAAAACTACAGTAATATTCAATGCGCATTTTACTAAGGAGAGGAATAAAACAAATGCATGTTGATGTTGTTCTTGCCAGTTCAGCATTTCTGCAGCAATTCTGTTTGTTTCTTGCAGTATCAAAGTTCTACCAGCATCAGTCTTCAGAGTCATCTTCAGAAGCTGTTGGAACAACACAGTGTAATCAGAAGCCTTAACAAAAATGTGTGAAAATGAAAGCATTTTAGGATGAGTAAAGGAAATAGAGGTGATTTTATAATATTAAATAGCAGACCGCAATACGCCCCCAAACCTTGAGTAATCACATAACTTAATTCTTAAATGCATCTCATGTCCTAAAAATGCAGCATTTTCAAATCACAACTCAACAGAACATACAATATGCTGTGTCCCCCTACTCTCCTTCCTCAAAATAAGAGGGAGAAAACTTAATTAAGCCAGAGATTCAACTTTTATGTAGTGTTTAGCATGGCTAATTCCAGAAGTAGTCAAGAGGATGATATACTCAATCCATGATAGCAGCACCCAACCTAAGTTAAAACTAAGTTAACAATTTGGATACTAAAATACCTAGAATGATCCAGCAGTGTAAACAGACTCTTACATTTTATTTTTATATATATATATATATATATATATATATATATATATATATATATATATATATATATATCATAATGCAACCTGGGCCTACTTGGAAGAAGCTCCTCTCTCCACTCCTGTCCTTTCAGCATATGCAAGATGAACACAATGCCCACATATGCACAGGATTTGTCATTGCAAAGTGAGTCAAAAGACAAATACACACTTGTCAACTACGGTAGAAAAGCCCGTGCACACATCTACATTAGGTCTGTAAAATGTTAGCCTCTCTGTAACAGGAATTTAATGTGTCCTCTTAAGCCAGGTCTGCAGACAAGAAAGTATTTATACTGGAGTAACATGTTCCATCCCTGAACACAGAAAGAAGAAAAGTCTGACTCTTTGCTTTGCTTCTTCAGTTCTTAGAAATGTAACTGAAGCGCATCAATAATAAATCTAGAACTCAGTATTCCTCACCTGCAAGTTAAAGGCTGAATCAAATATAGATTGAACTAAGGAGTTAAATGACACTCATTAATTTTTCCTCTAGTAAGGATGCACATAACTTAAGAATGAATTCATAACTCAAGTCTACTTTTGACCGCTCTGAATGCAGAAATAATCACCTTGAACCAGAACTCCCTCTTTCTCCCTCTCACACACACACACACACACACTCCCTTTCTTCATAGTATTCCAAATGCATCCTGTGTACTGAAAACCCATATGAAGTTGACAGACACATGCACACTACAAAAAAAAGGGTAGACCAATTACCCTTCTACTGCCTATTCAACATGCTCAGAAATAGATCCAGGGTATATTTACCAGAAATTTAGATGTATCAGCATACAGTTTTGAATTTAAACACATTTTTAAAAAAGCCATTAGATGGAAGATAGGCCAATCCTTTGGTTTGCCAAAATTGGCAACCTTCCGACTTCATTCAAGAGGTCTGATAGATCTGATCAAGGAACCCACACAACCAAAAAGTGTGTATGAATGAAAAAAACAAAGGGGAGAAGAGGGCAAGAAAAAGAAAGGGAAGAAAACTGGCAATACAAGTGTCTAATTTAAATACAGTAATTCAATTCAATTAGTAAAATTCAATTCTAAATGTTTCTTTCATACTACTTTCTTTCCTACTTTCTCTTGTAAAAGGCCTGAAGGTCACCATTTATCCTGTAATGAATTACCAGAACTACAATAACCAAACTGTAATTACTAAGGAATTTTGTTATTGATTCCAGATAACACTACTGTGGTCTAAACAACTCAGTGCTGTTGGGAAGTTAATAATGGAGAATTAAATTGGTTCCCCCTCAGAATAATTCTACTGATGATGGAAAAAGCACTGCTGAGTAAGGTTTTCAGTAATTATGTTCAGTATTATGAATCTTGGCAAGGAGGATTGTACTCATTAGCTTTGAGTTGATCTAATGGGAGGGGAGGAAAAGAGGGGAAGCACCTACTTTCAATATCTTCCATATGTGCCTGAAGAGTTCTTGCAAGGTTAATAAACTAGAAACAAGGCAGAGAGAAAGTAGTTTAAAAGTTGCAAAGTTATCTGCAGAAATTTGCAACAAAGTTAGCAAATTTTTCTTCACTTTTTACATCCCAAAGCTTCATGACAGATCTTGGTTACCTAACCCATTTGCCCAACTTCCAAAAAACAATGTGAAATTTAACATAAATCCCCACACACTAGGCTTCAAATTGCTATTACACAGTTATTTCAGCTGCAAAATGTTTGTGGTGGCAACTTGTGACATCATCTTCATGTTCTACAGTCTGTAGAACACGTCGATTTTCAAAGCAGCAAACATAAACAAGTGTCAGTTCAATGAAAACCATTCCTAGAAACTCTGATGCAGAAAAACAATCACAGTAAGGACTTGCATTAGTTAAATCCATTTCATATAATTCACAACTAATATGACAAAACAGAACCCTCTAAATGAATGTGGTTCAGGAAAAATTCATAAATATACTTAAGTTCTTGTTAATAATTAAAATCTTAAGAGCATGATTACTATTGGGCAACAGTGGTGGTTTGATGTAAGAAACACGTGGTACCATAACCCAAAGCCAAAACTCCTACGATTAAAAAGTCTCAGCCAAGTGGTTTTGGTCACTGCCAATCTGCATCACTGCTTCAGTTAAAAGCCCAGATCCTGAGACACAGCAGATAAGAGTTTCCACAGCTTACTCATATGCCTGATATAAAATACTAGCATTGATGCTCTCACTAGTTTAAAATGCAGTGTCACACACAGAAGTATGTAATGCCTCCTCTGATGGGAAACCAGTAAAAACATATTCTGCAATACACCCAAGCTAACAATCTGTGCTGGATGCTGACTACAATTATATCATGTGTCTTTTATATCTCTACACTTGTAGTACAGAAACTACATTCCAGGAGCATGGAATACAAGCTCTATGTTGGATCTGTAGAGGAAAGAGGAGCATGCTCTAATACATTACAAGATTAGGTAGAGCACAGTCCTGCCTCTTCCAAATATCTACTACCTGCTAGCAGCCATTCCCATATGCACAGGAAAAGGTTAATACTGTCACTCCTTTATAAGAAAAAACCTAAAAATAACTGGCTTTTCAGGAGCTCAGTTGACTAAGAGCACTGATTAATTATCTAGTATCAAATAAACATGTAGCAAACTGGATTTATGAGTGAATCACTGTGCAGAAAGAACTCTGTATGCTGATCTCTTACTGGTTAAAGGTGTGCTTAACATGTCCCTAAGCTGGACCTTTCAAGCAACGAGAATGCAGTCAAACGCACCTAATAAAGGCTTTGGACTAATGCCAGAGAACTCTCACTACAGCTATAGGCTGTTGCAGAATGTTAAGATTTAAGCACACATTTGGATGTACTCTGGCCCACAAGCACTAGTCTAGTGCGCTAGACAAGCACAAGTTCCAGTCCTTTGCAATACAGACTTGCATAATGAGAAAAATTAAACAAATCAGGTAGTCCAGCATTCTTAACTGCATGTTTGGCACAGAGAGAGGTTTTGCATAAATTCACAATAATCACGACAACATGTATGCTAACTGTATGCTGTGTGCTAAATGTGTGCTAACTAATGAATTACCAACAACTTTGACAGAAAGTATTCTGTAGCAGAGTACCTGCAGTTATGCTGTACCTCCAGCTGCCAATCAAACACAGCACACTGACAAGCACAGCCCATTTTAAACCTAAATTTGTTTTAAACGTGTGTTTCTTGGGTATCTAGCTCCTAGGTCACTTAACGTAACAATCTGCTTCCAAATTCTCTGTATGAGTAATTCTGTCAGAAAATCACTGCATACTTACTCTGACACGTGTGCTGGCCTCATTTGCAGTTCCTAACATATCAGAAAAGCGCTGCTCGCATAAGTGTAACAACACTACAAGGTAGAGACCAGAGCTGATAAATTCATAGTCTGCCTTAAAGGAGATCAAAAGAAACATTCAGAATGTCAGTAATACATCTGCACATATTATTCAAGTAGAACAACAATTAGATTTTTAATGAAATCATTACAGAGTTATCTCTAGTTGTTCAAAAGAATTAGGAAAATATAATACTAAAAAGTTTAAGTTGCTGAAAAGCTATTTATACCTCTGGTCCTTCCCATTCACCCCAAATCTAACACGTTATCCTTGAAGATAAATAGAGTTCTACAAATTAGATCTGTCAGCCTGATTAGTTCAGAGGAAAGAATGTGCAAATCAGAGTATTATATCACTTGGGGAAATCAAACCAGTATTGCTGGTTTCTTCTCTGTGGTCTCAAGGCTTTACAGAAAGCCAAAATAAAGGAATATATTTTAAGAATGTTATGACGTTATAAATATTTGAGAAATTCCTTTACTGCTAAGATAAGAGAAAAATTTTAAAAATGCTACTGCTGAACAGTAGTCAATTGTTTAGGAAAAAAATTCAGAGTTCTTATTTCTGTTAAAGTGCAGTGACAGCAACCAATAAGCACTAGCACTAAAACAAGATGTCTTGAGAAACACTTTTCAGAGACTTCCTCGATTGACAGGAATTCAAGTACTAGGGCAAGAACTTACTTAAAATAATAAAAAAATTAGAGGCTCATGTTTTGCCCCAAAATTGATGTCACTTGGCACGGATTCTTACAACTTGGTATTTCCTTTAAATATTTGAGGTAAGCTAATAGCATTAATCCTCATATATCATCAGATTACAACCCAGAGAATAGGGAAAACCCCTCTGAATTAAGTTCATTAAAAACACCAGCTTTGTGTTATTTACTCTTTTTTAAATACTACAAATCCAGTGGGTCAAAGATATTCTATTTTAAATAACAGAAGTTATACCAGGGGCCTTTGATTATTTTAAAGTTCGGAAATTATTTGAAGGAGCAGTTAGAAACTGCTAGAACAGAGGTTAGTTTCTACCACTCTAATGAAATAAAAGAAATTTGTAATTGTATGTTTAAAACAACTGCTAAACTGTGCTCAAAAACAGCTAAAAGTGACAACAATGCCTGACTATGAAATTCAATATAATCATGCTAGAATTCACACTGCACCTATGTGGCACAGACACTGGATTACAAAGCCAGATGACAGATATGCAACTAAGGAAAGAGATATGTTACACTTACTGAAAGCTCAGCTGGAGGAAGCATAGCAGGAAGGTAGTGGTAGTTGGAATATTGAGGAGAAAAATCTGTTCCACATTAACATTACTTTATATGCATAACAGCCCTTCTGAAATGGAGATGCATTTGGCTTCTCTAAAGACTGCCCTCCCAGCACCAAAGCAACACTTACCAAATAAGGTAAAATATACTAACTTGTTCATTTGCATGTGCCCTATAAAGTTCATGAATGTCAAAGTCTTCCAGATTGAGATGCAACTTCTCTTTGCACAATTCACAAGTTGTCACTGCTTCCAAAGAAGAACCTGGTGGGGTGGCAGGCAAGGGGAAAACTCAGTGTCAAGTTTCAACAGTCCATAACATACAACACACTCATATAAACATTAAAAACTCTACGTAATTTTTGACTTCATTTTGCAGAGCAAGGTTAGAAGAAAAGCAAGCCTCTAATAGGAATGTAGTGACATCTGCTACTGTAAGAATTTAAACCCTGTAGAATGTTGATTCTCTATCCAGCTGCACCTATTTTGCCCCACATTCACTCTGGGCATTAATATGCTTCTTCCTGCAAGTATGGCATAAAATCGCTTCTTGGGCTTCCTGAATTTTACTGTGTAATTCAAATACACACAAAAGTAAGAATTAATACACCACAACAAAGTTATTGTTAAGTAACATTTTGTCTTTAGTACCAGTTTTAAAACAGACTCCTCCATAAGCAACCAGATGAACAAAGCAAGTTGATAGTGGACTTATGTCTTCATATATAGCTAAATAATTCAAATTATTTTTCTTCTACAGGCTGAGGCTTCTAAAACATCCCTTTGCTGATGTGTATCCTCTGGTGCTGAGCAAAAAGGTCAGACGCTAGCACCTTCCTTTGGTATAAAGTATTTCATGTATTCTATCAAGCCACCTACTTTTAAGAATACTGCAGGTAACAGTTACAAACCAGTCAATCAATCTGTCACAAAAATATTTCTACAGCATGCAATATCTGAAATGTTTCTTAAAGAATTATATATGCACTTTTAAGTAATTTTTGAACAAGCATTTTTAAAGTGACTTGAATGGGAGTTAGTATCATTAAGAAAAAATTAACATACTTTAGTTACAATTCAAAATAACTTCTGGATTTTCAAATTCCTATCACTGCTAACAGTTAGCTCAGCTATAGAAATGGTTGGCAAAAAGCACAACCATTTCCATAAGGAAGGGTGGGGAACAAATGCCACTCAAAGTGGTACCACTGAAGTGGCAGAGTAATTCTAAAGCTACACTTCTGCAACGTTATCTTTCATTCAATATCTTAGTAGACAACCCCAAAAAATGCAGTTCTCTAAACAAAAAATACAGTTCTTGGAACTACTCACATGAGAAGCTGCACAGAACACAAAAAGCCTGGAAGTGCCATACTACTGTTTGTCCCCACTGCTCGCTTTTCAACTAAATACCCCAGCAGGTGCAATTCTTCCAGTAAGCCTCCCTGTATAACTGGAAGTCTATCTTGGTCTAGAGTTGGCTTTACCTGAATTTATCTTCGACTGCAGCCATTTTTTCATGCACTCCTGGTGAACATACTGCAGACTTCCAGTGCATTTGCATGGCTCTATTAAAAGGTTGTCAGAACTTGAAGAGGACATCTGACAGATTCTGCATATGTCACCCTCTTCATCTTCAGAATCTTCTAAAAGCAGGCTGAATAGGATGGAATACCAACAAACGCTGTGACATGTCACGTAGGACTTTTTGAAGAAGGACTTTTTCAGAATTCCACTTATCAAACTGTTCTCAAACCCATGAGAATTAAAACAAGTTTCTTTAAAGACAAAAGTGAGAATACAACTGAGTTGCCACCTCCTCTACAAGAAAGTTTACTTTCAAAATCATGATTGCAGAAAGCCCTCTCAGATTAGAACAGGTACATTTTACTGTTCCAAAAGAACATACTAACTTACCTTTCCTTTATTTTCTGGAGTCTTTCAGGATCTCTTGAAGGTGGTATTTTAGACTTGCCACTTTCTTGTCCATCAGACTGATTCCAGCCAGAGGGAATAATATCTACAGTTATCATAAGATTGTCAGACAGACTGCTTCCTAATGTTGGAGGCACTGCAAAGCGAAAGAGAGAAGCAGGAAGAATTCCTGAACCTCTTCCACTAGAGGCTGAATCTGGTGGGGAGGCAGTAGCTGTAGAAATAACAGATACTGCAGGCGTTGGTCTGCTAACAGAAGACCGAGGAGGGCTATCTGATGCTTCAAGAGAGGTGTCCTCACCTGACTCTCTCCTTCTAAAGACATGTTGTGATCTAGCAGTTGAATCAGGGGCAGAGATCCTTGCAGATTCATCTCTTCCTTCTCTTCTTCTTCTGGAAAAGAGAGGTGTACATCTGTTCCTCAAAGAGGACGACAACCAGGATCCTGTGCTCCTACTTTCAGTGTCTGGTCTGTAACTTTCCCCATCAGAATCAGAGCTGCGATTCTGTGAAACTCCTGATAAACCCCATCTTCGTCCAAGAAAACTGAACCCCTGAGAAGTTTCAGATGACTGAAGTCCTGGAACCTCCGGAGTTGCAGCTCCATTACTACTTGACAGAGCAGTAGCTTGAACTCTTGGGACCGCTGTTGACTCTTCAGGGCCTAACGACCTTGTATGCAATGGGTCTTGGCTGGACCGTCGAGAGAAAAATGTGGATGACATGCTAGATGCTAAGCGAGACAGCAGCTGTCTGGTTGTGCGTCTCCCTTCACTGTCAGCTGCAGACTCATTCAATGACCTCTGAGAAGACAAAATCCTTTCGGAACCACTTGAGGAAGGGGTTTCATCTCTAACGGCACTAAGAGAAAATGCTGGCTGCACACTCCTCTGGGGAGATTCCAATTCATTTCTCCTTTGTCTTAAAGAATAGCTGGATCTTGAAGAGCTCACATTAGAGTCTCTGTTGAAAAAAGATGGCTGATGATCAGAAGGCAACTGGCGGTTCATGGGTGCATTCAGCCTCAAAGTGCTTAATGAGTTTTCTTTTGGTCTTGCTCCCTCTGCGTATGAAGAGGCAGGCCTGTCTTGAAGATCTGTTGCAGAAAAGCAAAGGAAAATACTATGATGATGTCCACATACACATCAGGAAACATTCATGGTTAGGTTCAACAGGGCTCTAGGCAACATGTCCTAAATAAAGATGTCCCTGCTTACTGCAGGGGGATTGGACTAGGGTACTTTAAAGGTCCCTTCCAACCCATACCATTCTAACAAGAACATCTTCTGTAAATGCTGTCTGAGTATCTCAACACACTGAGAAGAACTCCACTGTAGATGAACCATAGTTCACATGAAGCAGCTGAGGTGGCTAGTGTCCTTCCTCAAATAGCTGCACTGGGTGGTTGTGGGTGGGAAAAGGGGGAAGAAGAAACAAGCATGGACAGATGAAGGTAGGAAACAGAAGCTCTCTATGTAGTCTCAATTTTAAAACTTTCATCTTTGCAATTTTGGTGACTTTCTTTTAATGGGTTCTGCATTGCAATCACAATTTACTGCTCAAGATGAGCTTTATTTATCTGGCAGATTCCAGCTAATGAAACATCTGCACAGATGCCAATCATCTACCCTATGCTTTTGATTATACATCAGGGAACACAGCTGGGAGTTTTTTAATAGCACTGAATAGCACCACTACTGCTAGAAATGCAGCATAGACAGTACAAAGCAAGGCTGCTCCCCAGTCCACTTCTCCCATAAGGCTCTACCAGGTAGAGCAGCTGAACTGCCCACTTACTAAAAAGTGCTACGAGTATGATGACATTAAAATATACTCTTCTCTCAAGGCAAGACTCCAGGACAAATTCTGAAAGTAGTTTTTAGCTTTTCTGCTTATCTTCTATACTTAGAAGCGTGGCATTTTCTTTAACTTCTGCATTACAAAATACAACTAATGCATCTGCAAAAGGTTGCAGATCAAGACTAATGGTGAGCTTCCCCTGACACAGCTCTAGAACATCACAGCACTCTGAACAGAAAGTGAAAACTACAGTGGTGAAGTCCTTACGAGTCCTAGCAGTTGCCATGAGACAAACTGCACATGTCAAGTGTGTGTTTATTAATTTTTATTCTCAGTGTTTTAACAGTTTTCCCTAATAACCATTTGAGAACCTAAATAAAAAGAGATAATATGCACCTTTAAGAAAAAAGTTCCCTAGGTCAAATCAACATTATTTCTCTTCACATACCTAAATACAAAGAGATTTTAAGACAAATAAGAAATGAGCTTTACTGAGTAATCACAGAGTTACAGTGGCAATCATCAACACCACAATGCATCTACAAGCTAGACCATACATATATCCTTCAATGGTTTGGTCAACGCATGGCAAGTGGCCAACCAATTTTATTAAAAAGGATACTTTAAAATCTATTTTGTGTTTGTATTTTGAATAAAATGTTAAAAAAACATGCCCAGCAAAGTTTTGGATGCTCCATCCCTGGAAGTGTTCTAGACCACACTGGATGAGGCTTTAAGCAATCTGGGATAGTGGAAAGTGTCCCTGCACATGGCAGGAGGTGGAACAAAAGGTGCCTTCCAAACCAAATCATTCTGTGATCCTATGAACATGTTAAGAAACTAAAAGCCATACAGACTGTAGGTTTATGAGCCTTCAGTTACACGAAACATACATGTTGAAGGTGAAAAGTCACTGTTTCCATAGCTGGGATCCAGCAGGTTATTAACAGACAGATCTGTTCTTCTTTCTAACGGTGCTCGCTCTCTAACCAGATCACTTCCAAGGGAGCCAAGCATTACTGATGAAGATCTAGGAATCCTACTGCATCTCCAGGAGGAATCTAGAAAGAAAAAGTCAATAAATCCTGTTTTTGTAACCATCTAAAAATCCATTCAAACTGGCACTTACACAGACATTTTCACTACTCATATCAAGGGAAAGTTTAACATTACCACTAGGCTGACCAAAGACCCAGCTGCCAACATAAAGCTAAGTGCACTCTGCTGGTGCAGGCACTTACTTCATCTTGCAGAAAGATGGCTCTGAAAGCTACATCAAGCAAAAAGTAGTAATACTTTTGTGAAGAGTCAGACCCTTCAACACTACTACAAGATACAAGAGGAAGAGAAGTAGCATCTTGCTTCCTAATGGCAGCTAGTTTTTAAAAAGGTTTCACATTATAGCAAAACAGCAGCTTAAGACTTAGCAAATACTGCCATTCTACTTGACATTACTTAAATGAAATTTCATTTCTCATAAAAACAGCTGATGAAGCTTAAATGCAGTTTAGACACAACTTCAAGAACAATGACTAGCACCGTCCTTGTTCACATTACAGAATAAAACACTTCAGCGTAAAAATGGATCTTGGTTTTTGTTAACAGCTCCAACAACTGCATAGCAAGCTGTATATACATCAGCTGGGGACAAAACTCTAGTTCCAAAAGAGTTTCAATGGCTCTGAAAAATTCACCTTGATATCACTTCATTGCTAACTTAGAAAAAGAAATTTAAGCACTCATTGGTCGGCAGTGTGACAACCAACCAACACAGAAATGGAAAGAGAAACAGTCCTACACCATGAGAAATGTTAATGGTTATCATTTTATTAACAGAGTAAGAAAGTATCAATAATACTGAGGTTTGAGCAAGAATTTATTAATTTTTATTTGGATATCTATGCAATTCCATAAGCTTTATTAAAAAACCATTAATCCATACTCACAAGGATAATCTGAATTAATTTAATGATCTTTATCAAAATGGTTTAGAAATATTTTCAGCATAAAGTTTTGGCTGTTACTTCCTGAGCTTTAGACTTCTGCTGGCATGTTGCATAAATTCTGTCTATCCAAGTTTCACCAACTTACCCACAGCTTCAATGAAAATCTCCGGTTTTCCTGAAAGAGCTCCTAGAGAATGAGTTCAGGCCCTGCTAAAAAAGGAACACTTTCTGCCCCGACCCCTAACAACAGTGCTCTAACAAGCCATGATGCTGTGCTTGAACATATTGCTAAGTATGGTAAAGATTTCCTTTCTGTTGTCCCTGGCACACACTGATGTATCAACACTATCTGACTCATGAAATAAGAGCAGCTGCACTCATTCTTTTCTTGACATCCTAACCAATGAAGGTATGTTTGAACTATGAAGTTCAGCTTGACCACAAATGGAATAGGTACAGGTAATAATAATTCTGAAATGGTATAAGTACAACTGGACTTTAAAAATACCATGTAAACAGCATACTCGGAACTTTGGACACTGTTATCATTGTGAACATACTTTTCAGACAGGCATAAATTTTCATTAATTAAGAAAGATAAAGGCATAATATTTGAAGCAAGTCTTTTAAAACTTAGTAAAACCTCATCTTACTACTCAGACAATTTTGATGTAACTCAGCTCAAGGAATCAACCACTCACCTGAAAAGGCAGCCAAGCCATTACTTCTCACAGAAGAGGTAGATGTACAAGATAGTTTAGGTCTCTTTGAATCACTATCTTGCTGCTGGCTATGCAATCTTGGATATGCTCCCTGAGTTCTCTCAGACTCACCATAACATCCAGATGTGAAATGAGAAGAAGATGTAGACTGAAATAACATTAAAAAATAAATTACATAGTACATCAGATGCACTTACACTCCACAAAAGTGTACATAACGTAAAACTCACAAACATTGTAAAGAATAGCTTCAGATACAAAACCTTTTCTTTAAAAATAAAGCAGGAATCATGCTTGTGCTCTTGATTTGTATTTCTAGGTTTACTCAATACAGTCCTACCAACAAAACTCAGTTTATATAACATTCAACATTTTATTTCCTTTCCAGATAGATGTGGCTTACAACAAAAAATTGTGGCAAAAAGGGGGAAAAATTATATTCCTGGCCTGTAAGATAGCTATAAACACAATTAAATATAGCTTTACAGACCCCCAAGGGAACATATCTTGCTGTCCAGAAATGGCCAAAACTTACTTTTTATCAACCTAAAATATAATTAGCTAAGGAGTGAGCTTCAGGAAAATTGTTTGAAACAAGTATATTTTGATTACAACAAGCTCAAGCACAACTGAAGGACTTCAGAGTAAAGAACAAGGACAAAGCAACTTTTGCAGTGTACAGCACCGAAATAAAACAGTTTTCAAAAACTTGCACTATAGGACCTAGAAAAAAAAGCCTGGAATAGCCTACAAAGCTGTTTATCTGGTTACTTACAGTTAAGGCATTCATCTTCTATTTTAAATACTTCAGGTTTGTTTTTTTCATATAAAAAAGAAAAAATTAAGCTCAATCAAAAAGCTGAATTGAGCTGTTTGTCTTCCCAGAAACTATCCACAACCAAGATCCTTTAAAGATCAATCAAATTAGAGTACGTAATATCTGTGGTTTATTTCTACTTAGTTATGGTTTTTACTAAGTTTAAGCCACAACTTCTTACTCTTTCACACTAAGAAGTCTTTTAAGTATTTCCCTCATCTCACCATAAAAAACAGGGAAACAAACCAACATTCAGAAACCAAGAACAAAGCCAGAATACTTTCCCTTACTAATCTTCCATTTAACATATCACTTATTTTTTAATAATTTACTACTTGATATGTGGAATTTTCAGAGTATCTTCTGCAAGGTTCACTTGCATTAGGATTTACTTCAAGAGAATAATTAAACTTAGTCGGGGAAAAAGGGAGTTTTTACCTTGAAAACCATAGCACTAATCTGAATAGATATGTAGACCACTTAGAAGCACAGATTCCATTTGCATTTAAACTACAGGCAGACATCCACCATGACCTCCCCTGAAGGCCAACACATGCACACTAGTTCCTCCCTCCCCACCCTCCAATATCTCAGTGTCTTCACCTTTGACTCACCTAAGAAAACCAACACCTCTTTAATGATGCCAGCCCAAACATCTTTCCCTTTGAAAGTGAGTATAATTTTTATTTTGCTATCATCCCACCAAACTTGTTCACAGTTTTCTGCTTTTCTTATCTTAATATTTCTACCGTGCTTTAAAGTGTTCTTCTGTCACTCTACAATGCATAAGCGTGCCAAAAGCAAACGACTTTATTCTTGGGAGTTACTGTGGCACATTGCAGAACCCAGTTAATACAAACTCAGGGCCTGAGTCTTGAATCTCAAGTAACCATTCTTTTGCTTGTAAGTAAGAACAATCAGACTATGAACTACACCTCGCAAGTACATTTCCTAAAGTAGGTCTCCAAAGCCATGAACTTTGTGTTCACTCACTCACAAAGCTAGCACCACCCAAGAAACACACCCCCACCTGGGAAATACCTCAGGGCACATGTGTAAGGAATATGAACTTTGCCATCCACAGGACTATAACTTGTCTGAGATTCTAAACACCCCCTCCTTTTTTCTTTTTAAATGGACTTTTACAAAGCTACTGACTTTAAATGTATTTCTTAACTCTTAGTAAAATTAATATACATCACTATTTTAACCCTATGAATGTTTTTAAACACTGCTATCTTCTAGTTTTAGCTCCAACTTGAATTAGTAAGATCTACTTATCTAAAAACACTACAGAGAGCCCCTGCAGGCAGCTTTTCAGATTGGGAAGACTAAAGTAAAACTCTGTGGTTTCAATCTTTTTCCCCAGTTATCACACATTAACAGTTCTCACCAATCTGCTTCTGCTTCCCAAAAATCGTGCAGAATGAGGGTGATCAAGTGTCCCTGAGTAGCGCGTTGGAGACGACGCCGTCAGCTTCCAAGGAGTTTCACGGGTGTCCCTTTCTGCAATTCTCCAGTCTCTGCTGGAACTGTTCAATACACCCGATTCCTGAAGAACAATGCGACCATCATATGCATCTTGTAACTTAAAAATAACTCAGGATCTGGTCTGAGTATTGAAAATACAGGGAAGTGGATGCAGTAACAAATCTGGGAACATTTATTAAGAAACCTTGAGGGACAGCCAAGAAATGAAACAGGCTTAGAGACAACCACTGACAAAAGGGAAGTTTTGTTATTCCATTTTTTTAAGTACTTCATAGCAGCTCCTTCATCTGTCCTCTGTTTTGAACCAGGACAATAAAAAGTGAAAATGTAAGGCTTCTGAGGCATTGGCCTGACTTAGGTACTGCAGAATTAAGGGCCTGATTTTCAAGTGTTATGCAAAAAAACTCACAGGTGTAGAAAGGGTCTCTGTGACAACAAAAGCACCTCTATGGCCACTAAAATAAGCTGAATTTCAATGAATAGGTTATAAATTAAGAAAGAGACAGCAATTTCATTTGCTCCATAGAATAATAATGGAGATTAGTAAAATTAATAGAAATAACAGAAATGCAATAATTTTATTAACACTAA
The DNA here is from genome assembly GCA_020466415.1 of Ammodramus savannarum pratensis. Classification (NCBI taxonomy): domain Eukaryota; kingdom Metazoa; phylum Chordata; class Aves; order Passeriformes; family Passerellidae; genus Ammodramus; species Ammodramus savannarum. The sequence goes on from JAHXMQ010012342.1 coordinate 35,291,601, forward strand.
GCAGCATTTTTGAGTGATAATTTGTCCATTCTCCTTCTATGAACTATGAGTACTACAAACACAATAGTTGCTGTCACCATTTCTTAAAAGCAACAACAAAGCATTGAAAGCCAAACCAAAACAATACAAAAATCTCAGCTTGTTTTCTTCCTTCATTTCAGCTTCAGATTATTTAAAATCCCTTGTCAGAATTTAACAATTAAAGCTCTACATAAGGTATTCGGTTATGGTGTGTGTTTTCAGCAGCTGAAAAATGTTATCAGGAAAACACTAAAAACAATTTTATAAACTGCTCTTGACCCTATGTCTCCACTGAAAAAAAATAAACTTATAATTCATTTGTCATAAAATGTTTACTATGTTGAATCATCAAGGATATGATTTTCTTTCTCATACCATGACACTAATTCAATTTTTTTATTTTAAAGTCACCTGGCAACAACACTATATACCATACATCTGATTAGTTTACAATTAACCTCTTCGTTATGCCTCCTCAGATAAGCAGGGGCTAGTACCCAGATTGATCTCAAAAGTGCATAACGTACAATTCCATACGTACATGGAAAAAAACCCAACAAAACAACAAACCCATCCAACAGAAACCTTTCGTATTTGCTAGCCCTAATCAAGACCAAATATAAATTTGACTGATCTGTCCCACAAGTTTTTGAGTTAACTTCCAATCAAGTGTTCTCTCTATAGAAATTCTGTATTAAAAATCCAAGTCCTCCTTATACCTAAAGAATTACTGATAGTCCAAGTTTTTCTTCTGAATGACACTTTTTAAATTATTTGTAACTGAACTAGATCTTAAATACTTTATGGTAGATTTCTTAACGGACTAACAAAGTGAAAATGTCTGTCCTTTGTATTCCTATCTGACTGGATTCAAACTTTCTTGCTCTGTAATCTTAACCTGCCAGCAATAAGGCAATTTGTTCCTTCCAGCTCTGTAAATACCAAAGGTAAGTCAAGAGAGGGAGCTTCCTACAGTTTTATCACTGAGCACCAGTGTTGTGTAATGAGTTCTCAGACTACCTTCTACAAACTGGGAGTGGAAAAAAGGGATACAACATAATCTTGTATACAAATATTTTCCCTGCTGTTTTAACTGGCAAGTGTTATGAGATCATTCCTCAGCTCAGAATCACTTTGCTCAACAGGAAATAGTCAAAAGAATACACAGTGCAGTGAACACATTGCAATTCATGTAATAAATGAAATAATGAAAGATATGTTGTGTCAAAATCTTTTAACAGCACCAGTTCAGCTGAAGACTTCTGATCAATTGCTTTCAGTATATGTACACTGTGTATCTCTACAAAAGAGTAAGATTGTTCGATTTGCTTTTGCTGAGCAGCCAGACAGCAAAAAACATGCCGGACTCCAAAATCCAAAAATTACTGACAACTGCTTCCCCTTGTACATTCAGCCTATATATTGTAGCCTATATAATAACAAGCACATGCATGCTGAAGATAACAAAAATGTAACACACACACAATTAATTGTGCTAAAAATAATGTTCTACTACTTGTAAAACTGTTTCTCAAAAAGGCATTATATAATACAATGTCCCAGATAGCTTGCCAGCAGGGACCAAACTCCTAACCATTTTTTTTAAATATAAACATTTAATCACAGAGTTAAGTTTCTGCAATTTCAAAGACCAAAATGGGCTTACATTTCTGGGCCCAAAATTGAGGTGAGAACTGCTGACAGGAGCAGAAAAAAAGTACTAAGATAATTGAGCAAAACTGCTGTCTGTTGCTACCAAGTATCAAAAATAATTTCCACAGTAGTTTTATCTCTGCTTCCCATAATACCCTCCCGAACTGCAAGTACCTGCACGGCATGAATACTTCCTCTTGAGAATAGCCAGCCTTCCCCACAAAAGTAGTTTGGTTAGTATAAAATGCTGCTTGTGAAATGGCAAAAGGCCTTTTTTCAGTCCCATGTAGTGCACAGAAAGCCCAGCTGTACTAACAAACTGACACGACAGGCTAATGTGAGTCTCTGTTGGTTTTGTGCAGTGTGGCTTTTGGTAGCTGCCAAAAACCTTGGGGGCCAGAGAGGTGGCTTCTGGAATTAGCTGCTGGAAGCTTCCACTGTGCTTGGCAGAGCAAATCCCTGATGGCTCTGAAGATGGACGGGCTGCTGGTCAAGGCTAGGCCAATTAGAGATGGCAGTAACACCTCTTGTGATGACAGATTTCAGAAATCAGAACAGAAGGAGGGATGCAGTTTTAATTTCAGCCACACAGATTAGAAGGTGAGAACGTGTGAGGGAAGACAACACAGCGACACCAAGGTCAGTGGAGAAGGAGGGGGAGGAGGTGCACCAGAAGCAAGACTCCTGTGCAGGCTGTGGTGAGGAGCATGGTGAAGCAGGCTGTCCTCCTGCAGCCCACGGGCCCCACTGGCAGCCCGTGGGGAGCTGCTCACCCTGGAGCAGGTGAATTCCTGCACAAGGCTGGGATTCAGTGGCAGACCCGGTGCAGAGAGAGGGCCCCTGCTCCCAGGCTGCAGCAGCCTGTCCTTGGAGGCCTGCATCCTGGGCAGGAGTGATCCATGCCACAGCAGCTTTGGGAGGCCTGCTGCTCATGAGAATGGACCCATGGTGGAGAAGGTCAGAGACAACTGTCTCCCATGGGAGGGACCCCTCGGCCTCACAGGGGAAGGACTCTGGACCCTGAGCCAAAGTGGAAGAAAACCTCGGGTGAGGAACTGACCAAAATCCCCATGCCCCTGTCTCCATGCCCTATCAGTGGGAAGGAGGGAGGGGCTGCGAGAAGCAAAGGGGGTTTTCAGGGATTATTTTACTTCTTATTATCCTCCTCTGATTTTGTTAGTAATAAATTAACTTTGTACCTTTAAGTTAAGGCTGTTTTGCCCTTGGAGTGTTTTGTCACAGTCCTTATCTCAACTCATGAACCCTTCATTAAGTTTTTCCCTCCTCTGCCCAGCTGCAGCAGGGGAGTGAGTGAGCAACTCTTGTGGGCACCTGGCATTTGACACAGAGTCTAAAGCTCATCTTCTTATCTTTTCAAAATATAAACACAGAAGGTGCTGCAGAACAGCATAGCCTTGTTAACTGACAACATACTGTACTTTTTGCATTACCAACACATCAGGCGTAAAGCCCTACACACATCAGAGTTCAAACAAAACCCTCACCTCTCCCTCAACAAAAAACTCCATTTACCCAGATTTAGGATGGCAGTGGTTCATAAGAAAATAGATCCATATTATCAGAAAGCCCTCTCATTCATTAAACAGCTGATTTCTAAAGATGCAGCTACAAACAGGAGCAGGTAAAACCAGAAAATCTAGAACTACCAGTTCACTGATTACTGTCACTGGCCTGGTTAGTAAATTCTTGCATTTTAGAAATATTTTTGTCTAAGTTTTGGGGCCTTTCTTGGTTAAAAAAGACACTTTTAAAATTATTTATACTTTATAAAAAGAAAAAAAAATACATTACCTGGTATCCAGATTCTAATCTCCATGAAGATTCTCTTGTACTATATGCACCAGATAAACTGTTTCCAGTTCTAGATCCTACAGGAGAGCTGGAAGCCCGAAGAGATATCCTGCGAGGAATTCTTGAGGGTTTTGACTCCATCCTTTGTATCCTGTACAAGGACATACTGATCATTTTTTTCCTCATGGAAGCAGGGAACTCATGCAAAATAGGCACAGGTCATTCTGGGTGTAACATAAATATGACTCACACATACAAATATTTACACAGTGCTTTGGTCTGACTGCATCAGCAAACTGGGGAAACAAGTTCTTATCCTAGTTTTTGTAACCTCTTCTTTACATCTCCTCCCATCCCTCATTAGAAAACTACAGTCCCTTTTATTATTTGGTTACGATATATTCTTGCAATTTTAAGTGTAAGAGGTACTCCCTTAAGAACCACACAGCACTCAATGCAAAATGAGTCAGGAACAGATTACTCAGATTTTTCAAATTAATATATTACATTTTTGCTAATGAACTGCATCTCAACACTTGCAGAAATTATATTCAGATTTATTCCTCAGGGTTGAAATTGTGAAACTTCACCCTCCTGTGAAAAAACACATCTGCATCTATCTGCCTTCAGCTTCTACAAAGACAGCTCCCAAGGAAGCTAACATAGGCCAAGGAGCACAGGTTATCTCACAAGTGTATTCATAAACTGACTTCTCACTTGCTGAGTGTTTATGTGCCTTTTGCTCTTTCTAGGCATTTCAAAAGAAATGCTGGTGCCTTTTCCACATGAGATGTGCTCCTATACTCATCCCTGCCCTTGAAATAGAATCTGACTTAATGTTTACCTAAAACTCAAGACAGCTAGTTTCTTCCTCCTCAGGACAGTAGAGACAGAAGCAGACCACAAACGTGGTCTTAAAAAATTTTAAGAAAACTGCAGTATCCTCAATGAAAAATAGCATGACACGTAACAAACAAATGGCAGAGAATCCCAGTGAAACAGGGTGATTTGCCAAAGTGGTACAGTCTATTTAACCACTTCTAATTCTGGCCTACCCTTTTGAGAACAGGAGTAAACTATATTGATTAAAAAAAAACCCTATCCATCAACAAAGCGCTCTTTTTCCCCACAATTCAGTCATGCCCATCACTATCACATTCTGCAAAAAGCTGCTACATCAATCCTGACACACTTCATGTCTGGCTGCAGTTTCAAGGTGAGTCCACATACTCAGGACTTTTAATCTTTGCTCAAGTCATGCTGAATTAAGTATTCTACCTGGTAAAAGCCAATTAGTTTGTACAGAACTCCACCGACCTAACAGTATGGACAGCTGAGGTCAGTTTCCTTAACCACTGCTCTCATGCATGTTTAGTTGTTACCTAACTATACAAGAGCAGCCAAAACACTTAATATTGCAAGTAGGACTCTCACGTATACCAGGTTTAAGTGACTGTTCACCTTTGTGTACAAAAGAGCTACAGGCCCATATTACAGAGGACACAGACTGCCCTTCCAACAGCAACAACCCGTCTGTGCTTGCCAAAGCCATCACCAGGTAAACAAGATCTGGTTCAGAATCTAAAATGCTCACTTGCCCAACTTTGCATCAATATACTGAAATAATTAATTAAATTAATTTCCCAGATTACATTTAAAACCTTTGGTAAACATTCAGCAATTTATGCAATTCTCAAATTGTAAGCACATCTGTATCAATAAGAATGTTCTAAGCAGTAGTCCAGAGTTCAAAAAAAAACCAGTTAATTGTGGAAGTTTAAAAGAAATTGATTACAAGCCTAATTATCTAAACTACAGCACTTCAAGTGGATCATTAGTTCAGTAAAACATATCAATCATATTTATTTTCCAACTGTAATGATAGTTAATTTATCCTTTGGAGTAATCTGCCATGATGTGCTCTACAAGTTTAGTACTTGTATGAAGCTGCAAAGAGTGTAAAAAAGTAACTATCAAAGCTCCAAACTATAAAACTAAAATATCACCATAATACAGACTAGTGTAGGCTAGACAGAACAGTCGTATGTCTTGATGAGATCTGACAGTCGAAGCACTGCTCGTCTGTGTTTTAACCTGATATAAAACACAAGGAACAAACACACAAAATAATGGATCCAAGTCTGCACTATTAAGTACTCAACAAAGAGTGCTGGCATTATCTCCTCTATTATGGATCATTCTGTTTCTGAGTCACTTTGTTTCAGATAGGTGTGGAACCAGATGAATTAAATAGCATAGATAAAAGTCAGACACACAAGGAAAATACAAAGGTTCTAGAAGGAATGGAAGTTCCTATTAGTAGGAATTAACATCCAGATGAGTCAGCGGAGTAGACAGAAGCACAAGACAACTTCAAAGACTAAATTATAAATCATCTAATACTAATAAAATTGATTATGCACCATCCACAGAACAGATTAAGAGCATTCACACAGAACTGGATGGGGTGGAAGACTGGACACCAGAGCCAACTACCTGCAAAAGATGAAATGGAGTCCAAAATCAGCAAATTCCTTCTACAGACACACATAAATAGGCACAAGACTAATTTTCTCCTTCGATGGTAGCCCCAAGAGGACAGACAATGTTACTCATCAGCCTAATCTTGTAAATTAGCACAGGTCGTGATTTCAATCCAAGTATGTCAGGATAATATAACCTGTAGAGCATTTTCTTTCTACAAGTAAAGAAATCTTGCAGAAACTATACCCAAAAAAAGGTGTTTAAACCAACTTAAGGCGGCACAATAGGAAAGGCAAAGTTTAATGCACCAGTTTATGTATACAAGTTGTGATTCATTTCCTGCATACCAACTTAATTTTTTTCTGCAGTCTTTGCTTCAGCCAGCAAACAAGAAGGATCTGCTATAAAGATCAATCAGAGTAACATAAGAATAAGCATTTGACACCTGCCATGTCTGATGCCAAAGTGAAAAGATGCTGAATAAAAGGCCTTATGATCTAGGCAAAGAACTTCAGGTCAAGGAAATCAGACTTTACCTTTCCCTTTCAATAATGATTTAGTGACATGAAGCATGTTGTTGAGATGAGTCATTTTTAAAAATCTGCTGCCCAAGAGCTCTTCAATTTCTGGGCATCCATTATAAAATTTATTTGTAATCCACTAGGAGAAATCATAGACTAGTTTGAACTGGAAAGGATATTTCAAGGCCATCTAGTCCAACCACCCTGCAATAAGCAGGGACATCTTCAATGAGAGCACAGGTCAGGTGGATGGGCTCAGAGTCCCATCCACCTGACCTTCCATGCTTCCAGGAACAGACCATCCACCACCTCTCTGGGCAATCTGTGCCCATCATACAAAATGCCTTCCCTAAATTCACTCCTTGTCCTGTCACAACAGGCTGTACTCAGTGTCTGTCCCCATCTTTCTTACAGACCCTTTCTAAGTACTGAAAGGCTGCAATGAGGTTTCCCCAGAGGCTTCTCTTCTCCTGGCCAAACAACCCCAATCATTTCAGCCTTTGCTCACAGTCTGACCCAGATGGACAGAACGGAGCCTGATGTCCACTTACTAGACAGACAAAACTAGACCTAGGCACTTCACCTCCAGTGACCAACACTAGTAAGATGTCTTTTGGGTTTTGGAACTTTTCCCCAGAGTTCTCCGAATTTTAGGCACTGTACCTCGAAAGCCTGAGATGCAACTGTCTCCACAGGTGGTTTGAATACAAACAAAACACAGACAAGGCTTATGCTGATCATGGCAACACAGCGAGGTGGTGATAAATAATGTGAGCATGCTAAGCTACCACAGAGCACAGGACAGAGCAATGCAGTGCTCTCATGCTAAAAAAAACAATCACACTGTTAAAGCCACAACAATACTTGTCTGTAAGGCAAATATTGAGCTTGTACACAATATTTCAGAATGAGAATGGTTTCCTTTTATGGTATCATTATCTTAAGGGTTTTCCTGAAGAAAAACACTCAAAACCTCAAACATTTTGTTTACACACATAGGAATTCAACAAACCCCAAGTGGTAATTAACATGCTGTAGCAAGTTCTGTAATGACAAAGTAGATACCTCAATTTATGCAGAAGGCAGTGAAACCAAAAAATACTTAAATTTCTTCTCTGAAGAAATAATAACAATTATCATGGAACCAGAAACTGGGTTCTAGTCTGAACTGATTAAAAAGCCTGTTGTTGCCAAAAAGCAAAGGAACACCTTACTCAAATATCACACCTGATGTGCCCTTCATTGAGAACCCTCAACACATCAAAAAGCACAAATGCATTTCTGGCTTCTCCATTATTTTAACACTACTCACACTCATACCCAACACTAGAAAAATGAGAACATGTACAGCAGGATGAGCAGCACTCTTCTTATCAAAACAACTTATTTCACCAGCTTATGCCATGTTACACTACTTAGCAATCAAAACCTCATGAAAAACATTGAAACAATTCTAGAACCTCCTGAAATAAGGGACATGTGCAATACCTCTCAAAACTTGGTCAGAAATCAAGTTCTGAAATAAAACTTTTTAGTCATACTTGAGAAACACACGGCCAACTTGAAAAAGGAGGTGGAGCTGCACAGTCTATTTTGAGCACATAGATCAAATGTCCTGCCTTCTTTGATCTGTCATCCCTCCAACAGCCTGGTAAAAGACCAACTAGACTAACACAGCCACCGATGATAAAAGATCCAAGTGGTCTTTGAGGGAAAGCAATGCAATCTCAAAAGACAAAACCAGTTACTATCCTTAACTGTCCATTTTTATACCCCTTCACAAAAAGGGATTCACAAAACACAGAGAGCAAATATTTCTCTTCTGCCTTGACCCTCTCTATCAATGAAAGAGGAGCAATTTCAGGTAATCGCGTCTAAGAGTAAGTAAAGTGTTTGCCAGCTTCCATGATTACTACCAGTTTTAAGCAATATCTTGTACCCTCCATCAGAGGGAAGCATAAGCTTCACTGCCTGCTCCTAAATTCATTCTTCTAGCATGGAACTATGCACTGACACTTCTACCTAAGACTCGAGCTCTCATATCTACATGTTTTTGTGGGGTTTAAAATAAAACTATTCGTAAGATTTACACGCTCACGTGTTTTCCTCGGAGCTGACTCACAATCACGTTTTTATGACAAACAAAACAGAGCTCACGAGTCTTTCTCTCAGACTCTGCAATTCTTCGTTACGGCTATTTTCTCAGCCTTCAATGTAGTGAAGTTGACAAATAACTCGGGAGCCTCTCAGGAACCTCTCGGGAGCAAGAACATTTACAAGTGTCGATGGCTGCCCACGCTGCCGCGGCCGGTGCCCGAGGCGGGGCCGTTCTCGCCGCCAGCAGCGCTCTGCAGAGCCGCCGAGGGCACCTCACCTGCGCCGCCAGGCCCCGGGGAGCGGCTCGCACGGCTCGGGCCCGGCCGGGCCCCGCGGCCGCACCCGGTCCCGCTACTCCGGCCGCATCCGGCCCCAACGGCTGGGCAGAGGCCGCGAGGAGGGCGGAGAGGAACAAGCTCGCTACGAGAGCGGGCGCGGAGCCGAGCGGCCGTTGGCGGCGATGGCGGAGAGAAGGGCGGATGGGCCGGCCCCGGCACGGCACAAAATGGTGTCCCCGGCCCTGGCGTGAGGCCGCCAGGACGGGCGGGGCCCCGCAGCAGGCGCGGCCCGAGCCGCAGGCGGGCCCCGCGCGGGCGCTCCGTACTCACCGTCACGGCCGGGCCGCCGCGCAGGCCGGGCCGGGCCGAGCCGCCCGCTCGCGGCGCTCCCGCAACACAATGGCGGCGGCGCGAGACCGCCCGAGCGCCCGGCGCGGCCACTCCCAGCTCCCGCGAGAACTGCTGCCGCGCGGGCCGCTCCCGCGGAAGGGGCGCGGCGGGGGCGGAGCGCTGAGCGGAGCCTGAGGGCTGTGGGCGAGGCGGAGCCGGATCCCCCTCCCAGGAGCGGAGCGGTGCCTCAGCAGCCCAGCAGCCTTTCTGGAGGCGTCTGAGGCGTACTTGGCGTTCAGCCTGAAAACTGCGCCACGCTCCTTGCGTTTTCTCTCTCTGGCACATTCTCTTCTTTGCCTGAACCCTGTAAGTTAATTCCCCCGTCTCTCGTCACCGGCTACACCCGGCTGTCCGTGAAAGACGCGGCGGGATGGGGATGTTGGACAGAGCCCCCTCAACGGCGAAGCAACAGAATTGCCGTTCATTTAAATTGCATTGAGGCCTCGGTTATGTCCTCTTGAAAGTAAGACATTGGCAGCCATTTTTACCTGAGGGGAAGATGTTGCGTGATGTTGGAAATCAGGAGATAATCTTCCCAAATTCTTAAAGTGCTAAGTCTTCACATAATCACAGCATTTAGATTAGCAATCCTAATCAAATTATGATTTCCAGTGTCCCTGGCCACTACAGAACGTGGGAGAGACTTCACAGTGCATTTCTGAGCCAGGCCTTGAAGAAGGCAGGTTATGTTACTACTAACGAGTCCAGACTTGTATCACAGCTGTCGTGACCCTCAGTATTTTAGTGATCCAATCTCCATCTGTCATCAGTCTGCAGCAGGGCTTTCCTGAATCCCAGTATGTGGGATTAAGTGGTGAATAAGTGCTATAGATCATGCTTTGCAAGTAAAATAAAGGAGTGTGCAACAGTAGCAGGCTGGCTATTCTTTGAGGATAAAAGGAAGAAAAAGAAAAGAAAAAAGAAAATTTAAAAAGGGAAGAAAAACACAATCAAGATACCCTGGCGTGGGGCTACAGGACATACAAATTCAGTGTGTCCATGCCTAATAGGTCTGACAGTTCTGAGGGCTGTGTAAGACCAGCCCAGCTGGTTAGAAACTAGACAGTGGCACCTAAATTGTACACCATCCAATTGCTATGTTTAGCAACATCCCTGATTCTGTTTTCATTCATGCTTTCAAATATGTTTGGATTGTATTGCATTTTATTCACTTCTTCACACAGAGAAATAATGGACAAAGTACTGTTTAATTGGAGACAAGGATGAAGAGCTCAGAAGAGCTGTATAATTGAGCTGGGAAGAGAGGAAAAATGGAACAAAAATTGATAGGGAGAGAAAGGCTGTTGGGTTTTTTTGCTGATGGGCATGCTGCTTTTCACCATCGTGCCAAGAGCAATGCTTATTGGACTTGGGAAAATCTTGTTCATAGCACCCAGAAGCAGGCCTACTGCCCCAGACAATACCATTTATTTGGCATAACTCTCTGCAGGGGCAGAAGACAGCTAGAATGGGTTCATGAATGATTCCAGCAGTAGCAGCTACTCTTTTTCCTGGCTAGCAAACACGAGCACTTACAGAAAGAGCACTTGGATCTATAAAAAATCAAATCATTAAAGACGTCATTCTGTGTTTTAGTAATGCACAAATCAAGTGTTATTCACAGATGTGGTGAAGTGTCTGTGAATGAGGAGGATGAAGCCTTCCCTGCAGCCAGGACAGATCACAGCCACCACTAATCAAGGGCATTATGCTTGTCTTTTAGAAGCTAGTTTGACAAAGGTAAGTGTGGAAAGCCCCATCCAATAAAAAACTTCAGAGGTCTTCAACTCAGGATTTACTGGGAATGCTAAGATGTTATACCATCCATTGCATTAGCCCTGTCCAATGCAATGCACAAATTGTACTTGTGGAGGGTTGATGCAATAACCTTTTATAAACAATCTGTGAGCTCTGTGAGCCATTTGCTAGCTCACAGAAAAAGGAAATTGGACTGTCACCTGAGTTCATGAACTTGCTTTTTTTTTTGGTTTTAATCAGCATAATGGATCAAAGATCCATAGTTTAATTACAAATATACAAAACCAGGAAATGTTAAGACATAGTGTTCAATACTATCACATAGTACAAAGACTTCTCTACATTCTGAATAATTGCTAAAATAGGACCATCTTACAAACATGCATACAGTTTGGGTTTCATCTCAGGGAAAATATCTAATATTGGGCGTTAGTGGCTGAAGTCACAAATCCTGTGTAACTGTGCTAGCAAATGGCAAAGCAGTGTGTTTAAAGTACCTCTGCTTTGTCATGTTCTTTAACCATATCAACAATATGGAAACAGGCAGATTTAAATCACATCATTATTAACAGTTACTATCCTTAACTGTCTAGTCTTAGATCTCCTCACAAAAAGGGAATCACAAAAGCTGTTTTTTCCACAAATGGCTAAACTTCTTCTAGTGTCTGTCCTTAACTTCAATAGGTCATAGTCTGGAATGTTAGGATTATCAGAAATCAGTGTTGTCTAGCTGAATAGTTTATACTTATCCCTATTAGTACGTCATTCTTCAGAAAAATTCACTTTTAATAACCATTTGGAGATCATTTCCACAGACTTTTTGTTAAATTTCTGACCAAACTGCAAGAATCTTATTAGAGAGCACAGTTTTTTAAATGTGATTTAGACTGCATCTTGAATATTCATTTGTTATGAAGGATTTTTAACCTTCTTATTTCAGAGAGAAAAGGAAGCAAAAAGGTCTCAAATCTAGAAAATGGATTTTTATATGGCAAGTTATGACACAGATGATCCTGAATATTAGAGCAGCCATTTCTGAGGGTGAGAGGCAGGAAGAAGACCTCCATGGATAGCAGCCACTGTGTCCAAGATAAAGGAAAATGCATCCTTGAGACAGAAGTGCATTTATTCAACATTCACTATGAAATACAGTTTTTAAAATACATCACCTGCCATGGCTATGTGGCTTAGACAGCAGAAAAGGAATAGGCTGAAGAACATGCAGACAAGACAATAAACCAAAACAATCTCAAATCATCCTTACACAAGAAAGATTTCTGAAAGTGGATGGTAAACCTGAAAGCTGTCCTCGGAAAATAAATCCAAATCACAGTTCATAGCTTAAACAAATGTGGTAAATATGGTGTCTGTAAGAGTCTCGTGATCTCTAACCAAACTGTAAGATAAATGATGATATTTAAAAAAAAAGAGAAAAAAAAAAAGGAAAAAATAAACATTGCAGAGAATTTAGAACAGATTAAGGCATAAAGAAACTATTGTAATACTGACAGGGAGAAACAGGCATAATTCTTATAGAAATAAATAAATAATCTATCTATCTACTTTACAAGGCAGGCACTTTGAACGTAGTAATTTTTTTGAGGCAAGGTTAAAATAACTGCTTTTAAATTTTTTGATACAGAAAATTAACTTAAAACCTGATTTTAATATGGAAAGCTTTTTGAAACTAAAATACTTTTTAACTTTATCAAAATCAAGCTGAAATGGTTTTGGCCTATATGGATCCCAGTTTTATGAGATAAAACACTGTGGTGCACACCCATATTAAAAAGGTTTCCTTTCCCTCTTGTTGTTTTACTTTATAAATTTATACTTTTTTAATATCCATCTAAAATCATTGTCCAGGGTTCCTGAGAATTTTTTAAGCACAAATAGATTTACTTTATCGTGTTACCAATTTATTTTAATCAAGAAGCTTCTTTGTGCCTTCTGAATCACATCAGTGTCAAGTAAAAGGCAATTAAACCACATTAACATATTAATTTTATATGTGTTGCTATACCTTGGGTAGATGGATCAAGTGTACCTCTATCTTCTTTTGAAATTTTAGGTTTTGGCTAAATTTATATTTTGGAAGCTAAAAGAACGTGCACTTAAAATTACAGAAATCATTAGAATTGTTGAAAATTATTCAGCTCTATTTTATAAAGGTGATGAGTTCTTTTTTTTTTTCCTGTAATTACTATTTCTGGAATTCTATAGAACGTGTCAACGTTTTAAAATCTTTCTTTACTTCTTTTCTTCTTCCCATGCTCCAAGTCAGGAAGAAGACTAAAGCACAAAATTGTACTTCTAGTACTGTTTTATTCACCAGGAGCTCTACTGCTTATTTTAAAGAAGACTGATCAGAATGCTTCAGTTGGTTTGTTTTCTCAGAATACCTACATGAGTACCTGTATGTTATAAAACATATGGACTCTGCAGGAGGAACATTGCTAAACACCTGTAAAATATCTACTGCTTTGTTAGAAATCCGGGAAAATAAAAAATCCTGGGTAAATAAAATGCATCTAGCCTCTAGCTGAATTTCCAAGCCTAAAAATAAGAAGAATTTAGCCAGAATCAAATAGAGCCAACTCCAGAGTTGGCTGGAAATGGTGAGTTTCAGACCACTGGTGGGGCTGGAAACAATCCCGTGGGGGTGGCATTCTCAGTTAACCACTGAAACCATACACTGCCAAGATGGCATGTACAAAAACTAAACAAAGCAATAGCACACCAATAAAACAGGAAAAAAGCTTTCACAATATTTTATTTACTTTAAAATACCCATATGTAGCTAGAAGTAAGTTTGTAAAGCATATCCCAGGCTCAGTTCCTCCATTGTGTGATCACACAGCGTTATATGAGGTTTTTTCTCTCTTTCTGTCTCAGTACCCATTTCCCTCCAAGGGCAGCCCGGTTTCTTTCCCCTGGTTTATCAGCACCATCTGACACAGTAGCACTGACTGGTAAATCACAATCACACACTTTGGGCTGCAGAACAACTGATTTTGATGTATCCCAGGACACTATTTCTCCATTCTCCTGTGAACACTGCTGTTTACATGAGTTCATCTTGCTCTGGAAAGCAACACATTGAAGAAATTTTATAACTGAATTATTATTGATTAACTGATTCCCAGTGATGTACAAAGAGGGAAAAGAACACACTGCAAGACAAACTGTATCATCCCAATCCTAGTACTCACAAACTTTTAAATACCCTTTGAGAAATTGTTTTGTTGCAACCCATATATATATATAACCCATATATATATATATAACTTTTTGGCAGTTATATGAGAAGGACAAGGTCACCTATTGCAGCACTGAAATAGCTGAGTGTACATACTAAGGGTAAGTACCCATGGCATCTGCACCTTCTAATAAATGTACTGCTTTTCTTTGGATCCCTTGCTAATAAGGCTTGCATCCATGTAAATGCATGCAATTTCACCAGACTGCAAAACACCACATTCCCCTTGTTTCTATGTCATTATCAATATTAAAGATTCTTTTCATAAAATATTAGAGACTTCTATTTCAGTTAGTCATAAAGGCTGATGCCACTTTATGCCTTCTGAGTCTCAATCCATTAAGAATTGTCAGGTTTGAAATCAGTCATGGATTTTTTAACTGTCTTCTGCTTCTTCTTCAAGCTCATGTGTTTTCTAATCTCAGAGTACAGCAAGAATTTAGCATTTTGCTGAACAAGTAATATTGCCTGGAATTTAAGTAATTGCCTGGAATTTAAGATTCAGTAAGAAAAATATTTATATTTGAGGAGAAGTGGATTAAATTATGGATTATTGCTTATCTGTAAAGTCAAAATCCCAGATTTTGGCTAACTCTGGAGACCAAAATAAAGATCTCACAAAAGAAAGCTTATATCTGACATTTTTTAAAACATAACTCAGCCTGCTTCTATTTATTGTGCAGAACTAAAATTTCTTATGCTAATACATTTAGGTTCTCATGATTATGCTTAGCACAATTAAAGTTAGAAAGTGGTTTATTTTTGGAAGGTATTTTTTTACACATACAGCCTCTGCATTATTGTCCCTTCTTAAAATAAAAAACAAATACAGTAAAAATACTCGTAATTTCTCATCATTCAAGGCACATTCATGGCATTAGTTAAATAACTTAGTATCGTAGCTATCAAAACTACCAAAACTATAGGTTCTGTTTACTTTAGTGAATAAGCATGACTGCCACTATCCTATGAGGAAATAATGCAGAGAAAAGCAAACACATAACTTTAGTTCCACAACCAAGTTCTATCAGTTGAAAGTGAGAGGTGAAAACAAATACAGTGTACTCCTTTTAAAACCATTGGTCTGCATTCCTCATTGCCAGTTCTAACATAACCGCTTATAGGTAATGTTTATTTTATGATAAAGAGTCATTCAAACAATTATCCAAAACCAATATATGCAATTAACATTGATTCTGGCCCTGAATCCAAATAGTGATGGAAGGAAGGGAAGGAGGGAGGGAGGGAAGGGAAGGAAAGGGAAGGAAAGGGAAGGAAAGAAGGAAAGAAGGAAGGAAGGAAGGAAGGAAGGAAGGACGGACGGACCACAGACAACCAGACTATAAATGAGCCTGCATGTAGAATTTCTGTAACAGCTCATTTAGACAACAGTTCTAGACTTTTAAAAGCCCAGTGCCATCTGAAGATTCACACAGGATTTTTGAAGTCTGGATAAAATTGATGTTCAAAGCCTTGAGCTCACTGGTACCTATTTACCTGGCAGATTATTAAGTGCTTTATAAGGATCCAGACTGCTGGGTTTGGCCTCAGACTAAAATAAAGGTTAAATTATGCCTCTCCAAGAATTTTTTTACTAATAAGTTTGGTGCTTCTTGCAGTGACTTTTCATCAGACTGGTAGTTATTATCCTGACCTGAGACACTGGTGACATTGGTGGGGCTTTCTGTGCTCACCTTCCCTGACGTGCTCAGACAGGGCAGTATTTCTGATACAGCATTTGGAAAAAAGCCGTGCACCGTCAGCTAAGACCATTGCCCATAGAAAAATAACAGTATCACAAGGGGAAAAAATAACCACTAACAGCACAATTTACTTAATCACAGTCTGCTTACTCCATCCAACTTCTGTTGCACATCTCTTTCTGAAGTTGGTAAAATTGTTTTCTGTGTTCTTTGCTTCCTCTATGTTGTAAATACATATGGATTGATTTGGGAGTCCTCCAAATACGAAGCAGGGTGGTTTGTTTAACACTATACTAGACCAACTATTTATTTTACTTTTTGCCTGCTTTTGCCAAACAAATGTTTCTTTCCACTGGTACTTTATAATGACGAAAAGGAGTATCCTGTTGGAGCCAACAAATCAAGACTCAGGAGAAACCATCATAATTGTCAAAGTAAAAAAGAATAAACATGAGAAACTTGTGTCTTTATCACATGGAAACAAAGCTAATGGAAGAAAGCTTAGAAATAACAGAAAAAAATTAAAAAACAGTCTCATTATTTTGAAGAAATTATCTTAATTTTGTACAAAAAATATTGCATTAAAAATTATATCTATCTCACCACCTTATCCAATGATCTGCAATAGAAAATAGCAATATGTACGTGTTCTTGGAGGAGTGTCTGTGTGCATCCATTAAGGACAGTAAAGCAGCCAGTACCACGCTGCCAGGAAACCTGCAAATGCCAGGAGCCAGCAGCCCTCTCACCAATTACCTACTGAAAATGAAACCTTTCCCAAACTGTTTATGGCACGTGGCAATCGTTTCCTCTGTCCAATGATTGCTAAAAGAGTCTTACACCTGAGTATTGTATAAAGTCAATTTACCTGCTTAGTTTTAAGTAGTAAGCCAGTCTGTTAGTTTGAGTGCTTTGTGTTAAAGTACACCTTGAGAATTCTGCTCCTGCCAAGGAAATTAACTTCAAGTGAAGATTAGAGTAAATATTTAAAAAATTATTTGAAACAAATTCTGGTAAGATATTTCTTTCCATAGCCCTAAGTAATTTTTCCTCCCACAACATGCCTCTGTTTATATTGTGAATGATCTTTTGCAGATATAAGAAACTCACAGCTCTCAAAAATACACGTGTGATTTTGCCTGCCTTCTCCCTTTGTCCTCGCACACATCTGCCTCCTGCTGCCTTTCCAGTAAGGTTGACTTTCAACCTCTGCCATCCTTGGTTGTCACCCTTTTTAGACTTGAAAAAGACAGGAATAATTATGTAAGCCATTCACCAATGACTTTTTCTTTCACACTTGCACGTCTGATGTTAACAGCATACATAAATTTCAGTGTTTTGTTACAGACTTCTTGTGAAATCCTGGGCAATGGATGTGCCCAGGTCGGATGGACAGGCTTTGATGGAGGTGTGTTCTGAAAGGGGCAACTGCTTGTTAAATGCAAGACTCCCATGATATTATCTAAAAAATACCCCAAACCAAAAAACCTGTATACATAGGACCTGAAGTATTAAAATTGTCAAGAAAATCTGGTTTGCAAAACAGTCTTTTATTGTATCCGTGCCACACATACTAGTGAAAAATAACACTCCTAAAAAGGGAAAAGAAAAAGAATGCTACCTTTCCACAACATTTCTTTTAAATAAAACTTCAAGTACTCTTACATTAGTACAAAAAAATTTCCGATCTATCTGCCCCAACAGGCCACCACAACACACAGTAGATAAAACACAGTGGTTACAAATGTCTTCTTTTGTTATTCTGTGGCAAGGCAAATGGAGGAAATGTTTCTATGAAAAAATACTGTGTGCGTAGGAAATTGTCACAATTTTCTTCCACATGGATACAAATAATGATTATACTTGGATTTGAGGCCGTGGGGGCTTGAAATCATATAACAAAATAGAAAAATGGAAAACTAATATCCCCTACACCCTGTTTTAAAGGCAGGCACTACCAAGATTAAGGAGACTCCACAGTGTTGGTAGAGGATAATTACTGTACAAGCCATAGAGCTATAATTACCTTAAGACTAAAATAAAATGCTACCATCCTCCTAAGGCATAAACAATAATGTTTGCAAACAATATGTACACATCATACATATTTAAAACAAGACTTAATATAAACAATAATGAACAGTATATACATGTCTCAATTTTTCTTCACTGTCTTGAAATACAATTTAACTACACAAGTGATGCAGCAACATATATATAAATGTACTTGTAACTCTACAGTAAAGTTTAATTTTTAGTGCCTTCACAGCACATCAGTGTAAACAGTTTTACTTGGCTTTGTTTTATATTTTAAAACATTCCTTGTTGTATTTTCAATATTTAAAGCAATTTTCTAGTTCTTCCTTTTCACAGAAAACGAAGATTCTGAATGCTGTATAATCATAAATAATTCATAAAATTAAATACATTCACTAAAAAATAAACTACAAAGTAAAAAAAATGAAAAATAGATATTTATTGAAAGGGAAAAGAGAACCATTTCCCCAAGTAGAGCTCTGGTGGTTGAATATTCAGTGCGTTTTGATAAATTGCTATTGCACTATAACACCCCTTTCTTTGAAATTCTTTGGGTGTGCTTCCCTGTTCTACCTAAATTAGTTTGTTAAAACACACAAACCAATAACCAAGGGGCCATGGTTGCTGTAGGAGTGAAGCCTTTAAAACTACTATCACAACTCTGTGATATTCTGAAGGAAAAAATCAGTTACGTATGTGCCTTGCACTTCCATGTAAATACAGTTCACATTGCTGGTCTCATCAGTCCTCGTTTAAAAGAAGGAAAAAAAAAAAAGAAAAGAACAAAAGAGTCCGAGTAGCTTCAGCTCACTTTGAAAATCTCTGTCCATTTTTTTTCAAAATACTTCCTCATGTTATGGCCAGCCCTGCCTATGTCAGAATCATCTTCATTGAAAGTTTCACAGTTGTCAAAAACAAGCCTGACATCCAGCGAAAACGCTTCAAGATTAGGGTACCTAAAAAGAAGAACAAAGTGAATGATTTTTGGAACACAGAGAATCACAGAGGAAAAATATTTCAACTAAATGAGAAAATACTTAAGTAAGAATTTAAATTAGAATTTCTAACAAGAAAATTAACATCAGTGAAAGGAAATACTCTCTTATCACTGTTTTGTTATTTTCCTCACAAGTTTTGTAAGGTAGAATTTCATGCCTGTACTCGAAAACAAACTTTTAGAAAACAAATTCCTCCCTCTCTTCAACAGCTTTCTAGCTAAAATGCTATGGCTGTTTTTCATTTATGCATCTATTCTTGCACTCAGGGTCCTTTCAAAATGTTGAATAGAGCTTAATTTATCTAAATGAGGAACAAATGTGTGCAAAAAAAGGCTGCCCAAATAATCTTGTGATCACTGATTTTGCTAATTCTTTTTATTATCCTGAATATAACTCTGAATGGCCCAAAGAGTGTTCCAATATTCATAGGAATTATTAAAAATAATAGAAGTTACAAGTCTAGTGATATGAGCACATGGGGAGCATTTAAATGTCACATTCATGGGAGGAGAAGTCTGAAGAGGTGGAAAAGCTTCTTGAGCTGTCCTAGGGAAGCTGCTGTGTGGAGCCAGCAGAGGGTCCATGTTCACAGATTCATCAGAGCAGAGGGACATGAACAGGGAGGGAAGGCACACACAGGCATGTAAGTAGGATCTTCTCTTTTAACAATCCGTGCAGTTTAATTTTAGGACTCTAAAATGATTAACCACCATTACAGGAGTGTCACCTACAGCAGAGCTGGCATTTCACTCCACAGCCACAGCATTTACAGGGACCCCAGAAGCTCAAAGCCTGCACAGCTGTTCTCTCTGACACGCAATAACACTAAGGGGTCTCCATGAAAAAAGGCTCCTTTTGATTGTTTTGGTGCGTTTGACCTGGCAGTTTCATTGCTTTTCAGCCAGTTCCACACATTCTCCTATCCAACATGCTATTTCACTTGGATATGGCAAAGATAAAAGCATACAGTGAGGAATTTTTATTTTGACTGTAAAAGTAGTCACAGATGTGTCAGAGCAGAACAATACAGTTTGGCTAATTTTAAACATGCATTGTATTTCAGTGCTTAAATATTTTTAAAATGTAAAGTACAATTTACAATAGGTTTACTTACTGTCCACTACTTAGCTTGTCTCTAATGGTAGAAAAGTCCATAGGTTTTTTAATAACTTTCTTATAACCAGGAACAAGTTTCAAGTTTACAGGAAGTAAGAAAGGCCAGGCATCTTCATGAGTTTCCAATTCTGAGAGAATCATACTAAATAAGATAAGGTTTTGAATCAGTATTTTTATATTTTATTCATACATTCACAGTGTTTTCACTATTACATGAATTCCTATGAACTGCCAAACTATTCATTTTACAAAAGGAAAACTTTATTCTGCGCCCTGTTGCAGGCTGAGAACAATGTACATAGGGACAGACAAAAGAACAGCATTCCTGTTTCCCAGAACACAGAGAAAAAGGATCAAGCACTACTTGCTTCAATAAGACTCACCCCTAAATTTAGCATCTGAGACTTTACCTGCATATGGCCAGGTCCTTGGAGTCTCCATCTCTCTTAGGTTTCTTAACAGCAGTGCAAGTTTCTTGCTTTAACTGGCTTACACAAACATTTTCATCCATTTTTCTTTTTTTAGGGTCTGTTTTTCCTCTTTTTAAGGCAACGCTTGTAGTTGCAGAGTCTTCATCCTCTGTTTCCCCTGCTAATTTCCTGCTTCTCTTTTGTTCATTACTTTTTTTACCTTTAATTTGAAGTTTTTTTATCTTTAGAGTTTGACCACTTGCCTACAATAGAGACAACTGAAATAAGTAATAACCTAGAAATTACAGAAACCTCTGTTATCACTGAGAGACAATAATGAAGATCAGAAACAGAAGCACCAAAACAAATTAAATATTTAATATTAGAGATTATTCACTTTTTGCTCTTCTCTGAAGACAAATAAGGCTGCAGAAATTCCTGGTACTCATGACCTAGGCTCTCAACTTGTGACAATGCAAATGCACTTGGCATTCAAATTAGTACAACACCTCCTAACAACCAAGTTGGCATTCTTTTAGACAAACATTAGTCCATTACTAAATGACTGATACAAACATACAAAAAAAAATCACAACGTTTTTTCTCCGATTTTCCTTTTGAAACAGAACCTGACACATTGGTCTGTCAACACTTAATGATGACATTTCAAAGACAAATACTGAATAAATTTTAAAAAAGAAATTAAAAATTATGGTATTGGATAAGCATGAAAATTCTGACCTACTTACATTTAAAAGCCCATAGTTTAGAACAAATAAAACTGTAGCCTTTACTGCTACTAAAATACAAGTTAAATAAAACTACTAATTTCATAATTTAATGAGAGCTCCCCCTAGAATATTCAGACCATTATTTTCACTGAAAAAAGCACTGGTAGAGCTGTAACTCTAGCACATACAATAAAGCAGCCACGTGCTCCAGCCCCTCATCCTGTTACCTTTGCTATGCAGGCAGGACAGAACCAGTCCCCATCTGGGATGGTGCTGATCTTGGGCCTGTGGCAGTAGGTGTGACAGCCTTTGTCACAGCCATCACAAAGCAGCAGCAGTTCCTCATTATCTCCCTTTCGACAAATCTGGCAGTACTGTAATTGATGAAAAATGGGTTTAATTCAAGTTTTAAAATTTGAAACACATAAATGGTACCTAAATTACCCTTCTCCTTCAAACACATAAATTCGCTCTCAAAAATACTTTCATTTTTCTTCAGTCAGAATCTGCTAGTGCTCATATCCATAGAAGAATATACGGAGTATGTAAGGACCTAAATTAAAGGCTACATTTGGGGAACACGTTGGAAAAGCAATTTATTTATTTTAAGACCAGTGTCCCCAGAGCACAAAAAAAGGTGAGACTTTTTATAATTCATGAATGTCAGTGAGAAGTAAAGGTACATCTATCAAAACCTCTTGGCCCAAACATACTATCTCAGAAATCTTCCCTTCATTTATGCCCAGAATGTATATGAACATTGTTATTTAATAAAGACAATTTATATTTTACAAGGGCATTCCCACATAATAGCTGGTAGGATCTTATCCAAGGGCAACCATGAACAAATGCAGTAAAGCAAAACAAATGATCCCAGCACTTCCTAAAATTCACACTAACTTAAAAATATCTAAAGAACTTAAATACATTGTGTGATTTTGCTAATTACCTTCTTTTTAGACATATTTTTCAGGAACTTAAAAAATCTTCAAATATTTTCACCAAATACATGATTAAACATATTAAACACACCCCATATGTTTAAACACACAGCAAAATGTTTATTGATATCACAGAATACTCTGAGCTGGAAGGAAGGAGTGAGGATCGAGCCCATGCAGGGACTGGATCAGTGACCTTGGTGCTATGAGCACCCTGCTCTAACCAACTCTGTTGTAATTAAATGCAAAGAATATTTAAAGCAAATTGAGAGGGACACGTTTTTTTCTGAATAATATATTACTTCATGTTGAAATGTTCCAATACTTTTCAGGTGCTCCGACCAAATTCATAAGCATTTTGCACTAAAGCTAACAGCTATGTAAACTCAAAAGAACAGACTGACATTACAGCCTTTATTTAAATCATCCTTTAATTGTCCAGATGTAATTAGAATTTATATAGGAGCGACAGAAATTTAAAAATCAGGAAAAGGACCACAAATAGAAGAATCACTTTTGCCACCATCTACACAACACTGATCATACTTGATCACATCATAGTCACTATTGCTGTAGTAGCAAGTTTTGTGCTCAGGAATTTGAGGTTCAGAGGTCCTTGAAATTTTGATATATCCTCTTTGTGTGCTTTTTTTATATTTGTAGTTGACACAGATTGACCTGCTGAGTGTACATGGCAACAGATGTTTCAGCTTCTTTCTTCACACACTAATTTGTATGTTCAGTTGTGAGAACTGCATGCTAAGAGGCTGCATATTTGGAGCATCTCAACTTTCTGAAAAATGAAATTCTTAATGAAGGATACGTGATGTTGAACCTCCATAAAACTTGTGTCACGGCTGAGGTTAGAAACACTCCATTAGAACGAGTATATTTCATCAGATGGAGCAAGATGACTTTTACCTCTATGTCATCATCAAAGAATAATTACCATCTTAAATAATGTAACCATTTACAAGAGCTTTCTATCTTAGCAAGTTCAGGATGCTGAATTTGGCAATCAAGGGACAATCTTTTCCATTAGGCTTATTCATCTGTGCACAATGTACAGTTTAACTTTGTGAGGTTTTATGTGAAGCTATAAGAAATACAGTAACTTAAAATGTCTGAAGTTGGAACACAGGATACAGCAAAAACTGTTTAGATACTTACAACTTTCATAATGGATTTTTCCCATGCTATTGATTTCTGTAATTGCTGAATGCACAGAGCTACCTGGGCAGCACTGCGTGCTTCTGACAGTGCCTTTCTCCACACCCTTAGCCCTGGAGCAATATCCTCTTCAGTTCTGCATTAAAATACAAGCAAATTAAGTAGGTCACACCTGTGTTTGTTCACGTTTAAATGTGAGACAATCATTATCACACCGAAAGCCAAGCAATGACAAAACATACACAGCCAATAAGTATAAGGTTTAAGCAACTAAATTTGATGTAGTGCACAGACTGTGGCTACGTGCCTCAAAGCTTAGTCACAACCAGTTAAATGTAAGATAACTTTGCAAGAATATTAACAAACATAACAAAAAATTCTTTACAAAGCACCATGCAGAATAAGATGATCCACATGGATCACAGACATACAAGAAAGTACATAGATAACAGGCAATAAGAAAATAGGCTCCAATTAGCAAAGAAGCACAATAATTTTTCAAGTTAATCTCAATGACCTACCCGTCACCATCACCACTAATAGATGGTGCAGGAGCAGGGACAGTAACTGTGCCCACATTATCCAGTTTGATCTGAATGGTGGTACTTAAGGGGCTCTTCAGGTACCTTCGCTCAATGTTGCGCTCCAGGTCAGCCAGCCTGGTGACAGCTATATCTAGAGGGTTGTCACTCCTCCGCTCTAGAGGGCTGGCGCCGCCCTCGCCGCCGCCAGCACCATCCCCAGCGTGCCTCTGGTGCACTCGAGCAACTGACTTATGCTCACGATACACCAGGTCGTCTCTCTCTGATGCAGGCTCAGGACACAGCCAGCCCTATGTCAATAGAAAGGGTTGGGCGTTTATTGGGTGCTGTTAACTCAGTGTGTAATCACAGGAACTGTTTTATGGAATCAAACTAAGTAACTGAAGAGCTGTTTCCAGTAGATCTTGGTTACTTGTAATCCATCTGTAGAGACATTTTCCAAAATATCCAGAGAACTAAAATAATTAATCAAGAAACACAAGCATTACTGGACTTTCTGAAGGGACCTTTCTGCAACAGTCTGCATTTTTATCCCCTTGTGAAGTATCCTGTTCTCTTGGCTCAAACACCAGAACAGGTCCACCTGTTCATCAGGACACAGGAAATTAACATCCATCTCATGCCAAAAACTAGATCCCAAACACTGCACCTGTACTATAGCCAAACATATGCAATTTAATAACCTTACACCCACCTTGGAAAATTCCAAAATCCAGAGAATTCTTAACTGCATCACACTCATAACCATTACAAGTTCTCTATGGCTCTACAATACCCAAGCAAATTATTCTGATGTACTTGTAGACATTTCTGAAAGCATTAACAGCAAAAACCACACAAAACAGGCAGAACTGTGGCAACCTCCCCAAGAGTTCAGCAGTCTCTGTGAAATACAGTCTTTGCATTCAGAGAAGGTTAACAAAATGTACATGGAACTGCACTGCAGGAGAACATTCTCCAGGAACTGCCCATCTGAGCATCTCCAGCTGAAGACTGAACTGCAGTAAAATGTTTCAAACACAAATCTCCATGATACTGCACAGTGCATCTATTTCATTTGTAGGCAATTAGGATGGAATAAGGCACTTACCAATACACAAAGACTGCTATCTGCTTTAAATTCATACCACTTATTTTAAAGAGACATTTTACTGAAAGTTGGTTTTACCTTAACTTGTAAACTAGCTGATGCAACTCTCCTCTCTAGATCTTCCACCTGCTGAAGAACAGCAAGATCCATCTCCATAGCTTGCTCTTCTACTGACCAGTTTTCCACAACATCCCGAGTTACCTGGTTATCTTCATTTTCATTGATATCAATAATTGCAACTGTATTTGAGAATCACATTTTTATTATTTTAATTAACATTACAATTGCACTGGTAAATTCAAGCTGATTTACCCGTCACTCCAGTCAAATGCTGAAAAACTGTTGTGCAAGTATACTATCCTTAAAATACCCAATATGAACAACAAATTCCATATGCTTTCAAACTTGCAATTCAAGGACAGGAAGGGGAAGGAGAGGCCGAGTGTTACAGAGACAGAAAGAGCTTCAGAAGGTTACCAAAGCTTCAGAAGGTTACTTATATCACAATAATTATTTACATTACATGGCATTTCTCTAATACAGTGAGTTTCCAGAACAGGGCTGGTGAAAAGATGAGGAGACCTTTAACTTTTTTCTCCAACCACTACTTTAACTCTCCTGCTAAACATACCCCAGCAGAGTCCTGTATCTGTTGTCTGGTGCCCCAACACCATGTGTAACATAAAAATAAACTACATACCATCCTTGTTTTTGATGCAGGCCAGAGTGATATAATCCATGTGTTTCTGTATCTGCTTTTGTAAGGCCTTTTCTCTTATTCCCCTGAGATGCAGCACTTTAAGCAAAGATTTTAGGTCCTCTGGATCAGTAATCCTCCACCATCCATACTGCATTTCTAAATCAAGACAAGCATATGAACACTATGCAGGTGCTTTTTTTTACATGATCACACATGATTAGATTAGAAAATCAATAGGCAAATTATTAAAACAATTGTAACATGATAGAGACACTGCAGAAATTATCACCTTACTGTTGCATTACACTTACCTTCTGGTATAGGCTTTGGGTTAGGATAATCTACAGGTTTGGCTACTTCAGCTGCTGCAGAAGGGGCAGAAGCTATTTTTTCAGCTTGTAGTGCTGGTGATTCACTTTTACTTGCAGGAACACTAGATGCCAAGAATGAGTTACCATTCACTTCTGATAATCCCAGCCCTGATCCAAGAGCAGGTAAAGGAGATGGAAATGGAACATTTGAAGTAAGAACTCCTGTAGGCCATCCACAAAACTGAAGTCCCATTATAGGCAGTCCTGTCTTCATCTGCTACAAAGCACAACTACCATTACTATAACCAAGAAACCTGAATTATTATTAGGATGCTATTTGTCAAACAATACTCAAAACACAAAGAAAGCCTTTACTCAATACTTCAGTTAGTTTCAGAAAAACTAATGTAACACTGACATGTAATACTTATTAGGGCCCTGTTAATGCTAAAAAACAATGGCCTCTAAAGGTAGGGTTTGGTGTGTTACACTTCTAAAAACTAGTTTGTATTTACTTGCTTTTCATTTAATACCAGTAGCTGACACACTACAAGCCACATTAATTACTGAAATGCACGTACAAAATATCATATATTGGCTTACTTGATACATCATAATCTAGTATTATAAAATTTCTGTATTTAGTTACTAACATTTAGAAATAGAAAAAAAATAAAGAAATGCAGATATAATGACTGCAGGTCTGTGAAATAATTTGCATAAACAGACATTCTGCCCAAATAAACTCTGCAAATTCAAGCTATTCAAAAATTAATTTATTTACCTGCAGCGGTGACAATGCAAAAGGACTTAATGCCATTGGGCTGGGTGCAGAGGCTGAGCCCAGCAGAGGAGATGGAACGGGTGAGGGCGAGTTTGAGGGTGGCTGTGACTGAGGGGTCAGTGGGGCTGGGGCAGCTGGCGTGTCCACGTGGGTGACCGAGGTGTCATCACAGGGCACACGGGGTAACAGGCTGAACCACTGCCTGCTTTTCTCTGTGAGAGTCTTCAACAACTGATCATTTGGGATTAGGGGAGAGCTGTAGAACTTTCCTGTCCCACTGGCATTAGGACTGAAAAGATTATTGGACTCAGGCTTCTCGATGGAGCTCTGTGGTGCAGGGGGTTGGAGACTGCAGAGGGAGTTTTTTGAGTTACTCGGGTAAGACAACGTGCAGCCATTTGCTGCACTGCCATTGGGTTTTGGGGACACAGTATCAGACTCAGGTGGCATTTTTGCTACCTCCAACAGTTTGCTTAATTTTGAAAATGACCCCGGCTTTTGCAAAAACAGGTTAGTGCTGTCCTTTTCTTTCAGATTTTCCTTTTGCTCACAGTGAGTTGTAGCTAAGCAATGCAATTTTTCTTCTGATTCAAATTCTTCTTTGATATGCATACTTTCTTCCTTTTTTAACTTCTCTTTTTCTTTTGCAATTTCTTCTAGACCTAAAAAGGTGCAAGAAACACAGATTACTTGTAACAGATAATTATTTTACGAACTTTTTATAATCCCAGTTTGAATTACAAATAACTTCCATTTTGGGTCAACACATGTTAGATTCCCATGTCTTTGCTGCTGCTGCTGTTAACGAAATCCCTTCTCGCTTTACAGCACACTTTGCCCAAGGAGCAAGTTTCTAGGCACACAGATTCAAACACCACTGAACACCTCCAGGAAAAATCCCCTCAGCATGGCTCAGACACTCCTGAATTCACCCAGTACTGCATGGGAAGCAGTTTGCCAGTGCAAAGTCTGGAACAGGACACATCTTTGCCAACTTCCTTTTTGCAGAACTCTGCATGCCTCATCCAGAAGCTTCTCTGGTGATATCCAGAGAGTGCAGTGTTTTCACTCCTAAGTTTATTTTTGCAACTGATTGTTTCAATAAACACACAGCCAACTATGAAAAAGAGAACCAAAATTCCTGTTACAAAAATATTCCCCAAATACCAAAATAACATTAAACATTTTACTTCTTTCAATACAAATCATTAACAACTTTAACTGTGCAACAATATCAACAGTCTATGAAGTTTAATTCTCTTTCAAGAGCCACTCAGCATGACTGGAACTCCACACAACTAAGCAGACAGCTAACATATAATCAATTTAAAATACAGCAAGCAGAAGCTGATTAAAAATAAAACAAGTTTCTTCAAACATACGAGGTGCAAAAAATCTGAAAATTTAGCTTTTATGAAAGGAAAAAGACTTTTTTTTTTTCTCTGCACTACTAGTCTTTCTTAACTATTTCTCTGCTACCCTTATACTGACTTCTAATTCAGACAAAAGGTCTTTAAAAGTATAAAATGCTTTTAAATAGAGAACTGTTAGCATTAGGGGAAGGAGGTAGAAAATCCAACTCCTTATTTCATGTTCATCAGATACCATAGTCACAAATAAACACACAGCTTACAGTTCATGGCAAGTGCATCTACAAATATTTACTTGCTCCTGAAAAATGGTAATTTCTACCAAGAAGCTACATCCCCTCTTATTAAAACTCCAAAATGTGTTCATAGATATTGTCTGTATCAAGATATAAACAATTTAGGTATCAGCATAAACATGAAAATGACCACACAAAAGGGACAGAGGAGTTCTGTTTAAATGGACAGACCACTCAAGACTATGTCTCCTATTGCCAAGATCTAGGGTTAGGATTACAGAATTAGAAATAGATAAAGTGTAGAATTTACATAAAGAGGGTAAACTAAGAGCTGAGGGGAAAGGGAGGTAGGTGAGAATATAAGAATACCTCTGTTTCCCTTTTCAGGAAGATCAAACTCTCATTAAGACAACATTAAAAAACAGATGTTTGCCCTACAGCCCTTGGCTAAAACTTTGGGTTGGTTTGTGTGTGTTTTTTTACTGTTTTAAGACAGGTAAGTACATGTAAACTATTTTCTTTGTGTATAATTTCCAAAGTCTTTGGGAATTAATCTGGTTAAAATATAATGAAATACAGCAAACCAAAGAAATGCAAGCAGCACATTCTGTACGTAGCTACTTGTGCAAAACCACTCCTAACACAGAGCATAACTTAATGCAGAGCAACAGACAGAGAGGAAAGTATTTTTTATGCCACCCATTTTAGAAAGAGAATTTGATCATCAAGATTACATTTAGGAGAAGCTCTAGGGCTTATTTTTGGACCACAAACCAGGCTCAAATTTCCTACTATGCTGTACCGTTACAGTTAATTAAACAGCTCTCTAGAATTTTTCTTGTTATTTTTTGAAGGAAAAAATGTGAGAGAAATGAGATTTTGGTTCACCTATACGAAAATTAGAAAGGATTTCTCTGCGGCCAAAATGAAGGTTTATGTTTAAAAATTCTAATACCAACAAAAAAGTCTGGTTAATACAAAATTTCTGCATCTATCCAATTAAAAGTGTGTGAAAAATTCAACCACAGTTAATACACAACTGTCACAAGCCCAAAATTACATTTTTAGTTTTAGCAAAGTGATTTCAGCAATTGCTGGCTAAAGAAACATAAATTGGTAAAATACAGACACTAAATCATGTAGTTTATTAGAAAACAAGGTACTTCACAGCATGAAAGCAATTGCCATATTTTTGCAGCCATCTATCCTATTTTCATGCACAGAACAGTCTGTGCATTTGCAGAAAATCTGAGGATGAAAATTTTTTTCTGCATTCTATGGTCCTCCTGATTTTCCTACAGAGATCATTGCCACGGGGAAAGGTGAAATAGTTCAGAATCAAGAAACTTTGCAGGCAGGTAAAAGCGTAACGTGTAGAAGTATAACAACTGAAACCTTCCAAAATACCAATCCTTGTTTTGTATTACCTGATCTTTCATAACCAGAGAACCCCATAAGGGCTGAGTTCCATGGACAGCAGCCTGAGGCCATTGGGCTGAGGGTGCAGACCCTGCTGCACAGAGGCAGCACCTCCAGGGATGGGCAGCACCTCCTGGCCGTGTGTGCCTGTGTGTGCCACATTCCCTGATGGCTCTTACCTTCACCACTCTCCATGCCTTCCACAAAAATGCCCCCACACTGGGGCAGGATCCAGTACCGGCGCCTGTAGCGGTCCTGACCGAACATCATTGAACGCAAGCAGTGGGAAGCTTCAAACAACTTCTTTCTGTACTGGCTTTGTTGCTATTTAAAAAAGGGAGAGCATTATAAATCGGTGGGCTGTTAAAAAAAAATCTCATTATTACAGAAAACATCTGTCTGCCAGACTGAACAGAAGTTCACGGGCCAGTCTCAGACTCGGGACAGTGCGTGTCTGTGTGCATCTGGGTGATATTCTACTCACAGTCACTGCCTTGATTATTTTACTTACAAAACTTCCTTTAAAAAAAAAAAATCCATTAAAGTACTCCCTGGCTAAACCTAGGTTTAACTTTTAAAAACACACTGCAATGGTGCACCTTGTCTTTTTATCCCTGACTCTCAAAAAGCAGTGGATTAAATAAAGATAACATTGCATGAGAACAGCTGAAATCTAATAATGACACAGCATCAGCAAGTGGTAAGCAGAGCCCTGAAGACAGATGATAATGCAACTGTTGATGGGAGACTAGTGAGATATTTTAACTGTTCATAAAAGAATGACACCAATACACAAAAATAAACTCTGTCTTTGAACATGACACAGCTCTTTGAGGGGGGCCAACAAGAACTTCAGTTAGTTTATTCAGCTCTTGCTCTGCTAAACTGACACTGATGGCACTCAGATGGAATCCTGGACTGCTAATTTACTGCAGTTTGGAACATGAGGGAAACCAACACATGAAGTCTTAAATGACAAATAGGAACAATAAAAATATGGGTCATGAGTACCCCTAAATACAACATTATAACTTTCTCATTTACACTGCTCTTGCAATTCTGTTGCTGCTTCTTTCAAAATGTGAAGCCCAGACAGTTCTGTATTGGCTTGGAGCACAATGGCAGAAATCAGCATGGAAAGGAGGGCATGAGAATGACAATTCATTGCATAAGTGAAGCCATTGCTTCTCATATACAAAACTTGTCATCACTTTCTAAGATCAACAAATAGGAATATGTGAAGTAGATCAGGATAAAAATTACCTTATTCTCTGAAGTGCAAATATATTATCAACTATTACTATTAACTGCCTTTTGAGTGACCTCTACTTAGTGCCACTGGACAAAACTCACAGTTCAGGTGTCACGAATTGGAGTGTTATTCATACTTTCACAAAACAAGAGTAGATACTTAATTTATATTAACTTGGAGCATTGAAATATACGTTTAATATAGTAACTCATGACACCCAGTGATCACATTTGTAGTAGAAAAAAGAGAAACGATCTCTCACCTTTGTCAGTTTTTCAATCTGCTTCTCTAATTCTTCAACACTTGCTGTCTGATCCCCATCATCCTATAATCACCAAATATACTGTCACACCACATTTATTACCGGATAAAATCATACTACTATGTCTTATCATTATTACAGAAAAAAGATGTCATAGAAAATGAGAGGCAAATACTAAAGAGAAAAAATAAGTTCAAATTTTGTGCTTGTGCAATATATTTCACTAGGAACAGCACAATTGAAAAGAGGATACACCTTGAATATTTTGAAACCACCCAGACATGGACAGAGGAGAAAGCTCATGTTTGCTGAAAACTGGAAGTAAATCAGTTTGTGCATTAACACAATACTACAGAATTTAATCTTAGTTTCTATGAAGCTTCTTAGATAGTCAAAATAATTTTAACTGTTTCTCATGCATGAAATAATGGCATCCCTTAAAATCCTATCGGTAAGTCTTTGGTCAGTCCACACTTGCATTTTATTTCAATGTCTATGTGAAACTGTAGACACTGAAATGATAACTCTGCTATAAAAGTTACAGCATCAATCTTGCTGATTTTTTAAGAGGAATGAGTTCATGATTTAAGTCCGTGGTTGCCTTCTTCTTGCCTGTTTAGTGTCTTTTCCATGACAAGAGTTTTAATTTAGTTGAAGAAAACCTTTGGAGACAATAGTAAATTTCCAAAAGAACACGGTCAAAGTTATCTCCACCATAAGATACCAGTCCTGTATTTCTTGGCTTCGTAAAAGTGTACCAGAGTAAGGCCATGTGAAATACTACACAGAATACAAATGCGATGGCATTTCTGGTGGATCAGAAAATTAAATTCTGTACTGTTACTGGAATTTTGGCTATGAAATGCCCAGTGCACCAACATGAGAGATTGTACAAGATGGAAAAGGATTGAGGGATCAACTTGAGATTAGAAATCTAAATATTAATCTTTTAAACATTCTGAAATATCTTTAAGTACTTTGGGCTCTTCCTCTAAGGTAGTGTCTTAAATTGATACAAATTCTAGTATTTGAAATAAATCCACAATAGCAGCACTAAGGGCTATTCCTACACTAGAAATTAGCTGGGTTTCTAATTAAGGGTGTATGCAAACATCTGAGTTGACATATATTGGATACATGTATTGTTCAAGCAGTCTTAAAATCTTCGAACGTTGCATGAATGGATCATTTTCTGGCAAACAGAAAATACCCAGTGCTGCATCAGGTGCTTTAAAACGTAGTATTTTCTATTGCTTGTGCCTTGTATAAGGTTCCATCCAGTGGAAGCCTGGCCATTTCCATTAAAAACCAGCTCAACAAGGTAAAAAATCTTTCATTGATACTTCCTGTATTATATCTGACACTGAAAAATACAATTTATCATCTTGTGAGCAAATAAAGTCAGACAGTGATTACGTGGGGGAAGTTGTGAAAAAAATGCACAAGAGGATCACTCAAGCTTCAGAACAGAGAATGCTAAAGGCAACTGCACTGTTCATTTTTTAGTTAACAAAATAATAAAACAAATCAAAATTTAAAAACACTGGAGGTAAGTTATTCTTCCCTCCTTTTTATGGCAACATTTTTGGGAAAGAGTGCCATATTACAGAAAAACAGAAGGAAAACAAGTTTTAGCTTATTTGCAAATAAAGTTTCACTATAGTGACAATTCCCCACCTCATCCTCACAAACTTCTGCCTTTTTTCCTTTTTTATCATCTTTGTCCTCCTCATCCTCCTCCTCCTCCTCTGCCTGCTCGTCGCTGTCCTCGTCGTCGTCGTCGTCGTCGTCGCTGTCCGCTCCCTTGCGGCGGCGCTTGCGGCCGGGCGCGGGCGGCTCCAGCGCATGCGGCTCCTCCGCGCCCTCCGCGCCGCCCGCAGCGTCCCTCCTGCCCGTCCTCTTGGCGTGGATCATCCTGAGCCTTGCACACACAGAAAGGGTGAAATGATGGACTGTGGCTGTACCATAAACACACCTCTCTTCCTATGAGACTGAACGAAAATCACACATTTCAGATTTGAATTCGAGCTTCTGATCTATCGTGACACTGTATTTTCTCTGTATTTATTGTCACTAGTCAACAAGAAAAACTGATGTTATAAAACCCTTACTACTCGTGGTTCCATTCTGAATAGACTTTGTTTCTCCCAGGTCAATTTTACTGTGTAACTGTTCAGAAGAAAGGAAACACAGGAGGGATTTTGAGAAGTCGGGAAAGACGATATAGAAGAAAGAACCATTTCAACTTCTTTATCTTTTATTTAATGTATTCAAGAACATGATGACAAAATACTTGTGTATACTGTCAGGGAGAAAAAAGCAAAAATACTCACTTGGAAGTATGAAATTCTATACACTGCATGGCAACAGCAGGTTGATTAAATTTTTAAATTTTTTTTCATTTTTAGATTTTTATGAACTTTAAATATTATTTGACCTCAGTCCTTTAGCTGAGCTTCTTATTCTAAGATACACTTTTTTTCCTGGGGAATTTTAGTTACCTCAACAACTAAAGATTACTCAAACTGTCATTTTTCCTTTTATGAAAGAAAAGGGAAACTTACATACCAGTTATTATGGTTGTAGTAGACCTCCTTCTTCTATAAAACCCCTATAAGACAAGATTCCACACAGCAAAAATTACAGTTCCACCTATCAGGGAGCTTGCAGGCAAACATGCTGAACCACAGGAGGTGTATATAGCCAGGCTGAACCAGTCACTTATCACGCAGACCAAAAACGCAACTGACTCAGAAGAGATTCATAAACGTGTAGAAAAGACAAAGATTTTTAAAGAGATGACTGAAGAAGGTAGGATGGGAAAAGCAGAACGGTAACGACAAACACAATTACCAGGACGTAATTTTTCCTTGTCGTACTCCTCTCTCTTCCCATCCTACAGAACAATATTCCATACAGCAAGTGGCTACAAGTGCAATGAGTGCTGTTCCAGGGAATGCTGACAAAGGAACCAGCCTTCCAAAACCCTGACAACCAGAGCCAGTTCTCAACAGCACAGACTGAAATGAAGGTGTCCCTGTTCAACTGGGAGCAGCGCGTTTTTTAGAAAAAGACTGTTAGCCAAGAAATCATCAAAGGAACCCGAAAACTGCTGGGCTTTGGTTTCTTGGTATGCTTTTGTTATTGCTGTTGTTTTGGGTTGGGTTTTTATGCACTAGTTACTCCACTGGAGAATTTATAAAGTTTTATTCTTTGTTTTTTTCCAAATCAAGTGGATGTTAGCCTGTTTTAGTGATTTAAAATATGTTTTAAAAAAAATCTCAAGCCTTTTAGTGAATTTGGAAGCAAATAACATTTTCAGGTATTGTGCAAAATCCCTCAGTCTCACTATGCATCAATACCACTCAGGCTATTGATTAAGTTTTTTAGAAAACTAATTTCCTTTTCAAGAAGATAACTTCAAGCTTCTTCATGTAGACTGGAAATTCCTGCCAATAAACAGGAATTTACTACCAAAATCACCAGTTAATGACTGGATTGTCTGCTGCAGTGCTGGATGATTTTAGAGACAATTTACATACACTAAGATAATCTTGAAGACAACTCAGTAATAAAGCTGGCAAGCGAATGTTCCATGACCTGCCAACACCTCTTTCATATACCTAGAGGAAATCAGAAGAAACAAAAAAGGCTACTTTTGCTGAAAGCAAAAATAAAGATGTAATGCTGTCAAGCACTAAAGGAAGCTTGCACAATACTGCAAATTATCAAGCATGCCAATGAACCAAAGATGCTCTTCTTTGATAGCACCACAAGCAGAAGAAGGCAGCAGTGCAGGGGCAGAAACCAATGCCAGCACAACTTTAAAAACGTACAGTTATTTCAAGAAGCAGCATGATTTTCTGTTGATGCCTAGACATATGGCTCACTGAGAGATGAAAACCCTCATTTAGGAAACTGCTCTGTCTTTCTCACTTTCAGGGATGGACCAAACTGCTGAGAGAATCATGAAGCCTACTGACCTGCAGCAAGAGTGGGTGACCATCAGAGAACCAGATGATTGACTTAAGCCTGCTCTGATCTCAACTATCATGCCAACTAGACCACAGAAGGAAAATTCATCTTCTGACTTAGTGTTCACGCCTTCCCCATAATTTTTGCATGTATGTAGTAGGTAGTACCAAGGCAAAGAAATTCAGAACATTGGACTTTTCACATACTTCACCTTGCGTTCCAAAAAATTAAAGTTTGGTAAAAAAGCATTACCATCTCCTACCTAAACTCAGGGTGCAATTTTTCCACTTAGTGATGCTGGTTTTCATATACCATCACCATTTAGAGTTGAAATGGTTTAATTCAACAGAAATTAACTTACACAGAGCATACCAAAACACTGGCATGTGAAAAGAACACTGTTGCAGTGAAAAACTCAAGTCCTTTATAAAAACAAATTATTATAATAAACAAATTATTAAACCAAATTATTATTACCTAATTTTTTAAGAGGCAGTATTGCATTTTTATTCTGTTTTATGTTGATCTTGCTACAAAAGGGATGCCAAAGAGAAGACATGTAATAGAAGAGGAGATGCTGAGACTTTGATTATCTAGTTTAAAAAAAAAATCACAGTCATCACAGGTGAGAGTCCGACCACAGCTGTCACACAGAAAGCACAAAGAAAGATGACTTGATCATATGAGATAGGTGCCTTTACAAAAATAGGGATTAGTACCAAGATTCACAGCAAAATGTGATAGAGAAGGAATTAGATGCAACCTCTCATTGACGATCAGCTAAGCAGAAACAGTCCAGGCAGTTCAGAACTCAAATTTCCAACCATCTACATTACACTTATTAAGATCCTTGAGGGAAGGAGGAGAAAAGGAGGGAAGAGTGGGGAAAGGGGTGAGAGGAAAAGCATCCCTTAAAGGAAAATACAATGATTCTGTTTTCCAACCTGGGATTTTACTGTTGCTTATTTGCATCTGTCAAGAACAGGCTTTTGCATTTATTTTTGCCCTCCTCCCCAGCTGAGAAGCTTCTGTCCTTAAAAAATGAGAACATAAGCACAAAAAATGAAACCCCCTGCATCCAACACATGTGATGCAGACAGAATCTTTCCTCATCCCCCTTGAATACACTCGTAGCCAAGCTGGACACAGCGGTTTGAAGATCAATGACAGCAAGCACTGGCCAAACAGGCTGAGACTGAATAAACCCATCCCCAGGCTCCGATCCTCATCCCCTGCACACTTCCCGCAGGAGGGGCACACAAAGGTGTCCAGGTGTGTGAAAAGAGGGCACAGCTCTGATCTCACAGCGAGCACTCAGCTAACCAGTTACTGCCTGCAAAACTCCTTGCGACTAGGATGCTGAAAAATCACATCAAGATGTGAATGGATGGGGAAGATAACATGTACGAATGAAGTCTGGAAGCAGAAAAAAAATAGCAAAAAGAAGACTGTTGTGTACAGATTTCATTTCAGAGAAGCCCCAGAACAGTTGTAAGGGTTTATGGAAAACACAATTGACATCATAAAGAAGAAAATATTGTTTAAAATTGATTGAAGAAGAGTCTTCTAGAATCTTCTGGGAATTCATCAGAAAAAGTGGAAAACTCAAAAATTTTGAATCAAAGATTGAGAGAGGTGAATCAAGCTCATTGAATTCCAAGAAGCAGAAGAGCAACATTTCTAAGCTCTGCTGCAGTACTTGCACTCAGAAACAGGGAGAGCACTACTGGACCCCAGAATCCACACACGAGGCAGAAAATTCCAAGAAATGGAAAAATTATTGTAGCAAGGAGGACGAGCTTGGGACTTCAGAGTATGATGCTCACTACTTGACAGGGAAGAAATGAGAGATTATAAGGGAAAGAGAAGATCCTACATCTACAAGTACTTACAGTTTGATGGAGGGAGAGAAAGACTAAGCAGGCGCTAAGACGACAAGAACAGGGAAGGGTCCCACTTTGCTAATGGTAAATTGGCTACATCAGAACTTCATAAACACTTCTTAAACCATATCCCATAGAGGGGACACAGATGAAGACAGGAAAAAGTAACTGGGTTAACCTGAAGGTTAAAATACATTAACCCTGTGCAGACTGGGATTTGTAGTGTTAGTAGAGAATGTCTTTTTATTGGTCTAATTTTTTCCTCTACTTCCCTCTTGTCCTTCTTCTTTACTTCTTTCCTTCTTCCTTCTGAGATACATTAAAGGGAAAAAATGGAGACATAAGATTAGAAACGAAAGTACCTACAGCAAGGACTAAGAAAGGATTTACCGTTCCTAGCAAGAGGTAAAGATGACAAAGAAAAAAATAAAAGGCAGAGTCTGGCTATGCAGTTTTACCCCCGTGATTCACTGACTTTATGCCGTCCAGCTTCCTGATAGTTGGAGCCAGTATGGTTGCTGTATGGAATTTTGTCTTGTAGGATGGGAGAACAGTGAATATGAAACTGACAACCTTTAAGAAGTTCAAATGTTACCTTAAACAGAAATATAAGAAATATAAAAAATATCTCAAAGCTTGCATTCTACATATGATCCCTAGCTATAGGGAACGACATGACATTGACAGATGAGAAACACTAAGATAACATAAATTAGCAAAATTCAATTGGCAATTGTTGTATGAAAACCACATTGTCTTAAAATGCCTTTCAGAATGAACACTGGAAATTATGGCAGGTCCAAATAAACTCTGATTATGTCAATAGCAATTTTATGGCTCCTTTAATATTCCAATTAAAATTTTTTTGTTTCCTCCAAAGAATACAAAATTAGACTTGACTTTGCTCCAAATCTGAGTGACACTAACCCTCTGAATCTCATGCATCTTTAATAGACTGTAAAAGACTGGTGTTGCAACATCCTAAACCCACATCTGTCTTAATTAAGTAGTTTGATTACTAATGTCTTGGTAAACCTGTAACTTCATCAGCTGATTTTATGCTTAGAACCAATTCCCAATAGAGCAGTGTATGTGAACAAAGGCAAAAAAGCAAAATATTGTAATATTTAAGGAAATGAAACTTACTTCCGAAGTTTGCCTTCAACCATCCATTTATCTCTCCTTAAGTTTGACATATAATCAATGTTTTTATCAATTTCACTGTCAAAGATGAAAATAATCCATTAACTGTGAACTTAGGTATCTTTTCTCTGATAGACATTACGTATAGACACTTTTCCCTCAAATAACTATCTTTTGAGAAATCTTTAAAATTCAAAACAAATAATTTTAAATATAGGAAATCACAATACTAGGAACTGTGCCAATGCAGCACACTGCTGTACTTATGTCAGTCTTTACCCCCAATATCACCCCAGCTTTCTTTCACAAGGAGCATGGCACTCAACATTTCTTTTCATAGCTCTAGTTCAGTGTCAAGCCTCCAAATGTCTTTGCCACAAAGCATGTAGCCCTGTGATGAAAACACAGTTACCACTGGTACATCTGAATATTCCACCTAGGATCCCTGGGCCCTACAATGCACCATTCCCTCTTGGCTGCAGAAACTGGAGAACCAGAGAGGGCTTTGGTGCAGCCCCATCTGCGCGCCCCGTCCCAGACATCCTGGCCTCAGCAATTCACCACATTATCCTTGTTTCTATCATCAAAATATAGAAACTCAAGTTCTAAGTGATCATTTCTACAAACAGGACCTAAGAGTCATCTGCAACAAGAGGAAGTTTCTTTCTATGATGAATTTGACTGATACACATGAACTTTCTCGAACGGTTGATGCACAGCACTTGCACTGCCCACTTCTGCTATCTTCCAGCTTTGGAAACCTGAAGCACCTCTTCCATTCCTGCTTTACACAACCCTGATGAACTTTTGCAGCACAGGGTGCCAAACCCAGCACAACACACCAAGAAACAAAGCAGCACTCAATTAGGTCATGAAACACCTCAGCATAGACAGTCTGTGGAAGAACAGGCATCCCAGAAAATGGCATTTCCTAACTTTTTGTTCCACACTGGTGGGTTTTGACAAGTTGTTGAACATAGGGGGGATTTAAAATTATGAAATACTATACACTACTGACCACAAATGCAACATATACACTTTCTTGAATTACTACAATGATACATCAAGCTTGCCACCTCACCTTGTG
The DNA here is from genome assembly GCA_020466415.1 of Ammodramus savannarum pratensis. Lineage (NCBI taxonomy): Eukaryota > Metazoa > Chordata > Aves > Passeriformes > Passerellidae > Ammodramus > Ammodramus savannarum. The sequence continues at coordinate 35,331,034 of JAHXMQ010012342.1, forward strand.
ACCCTACTTAAAGAAACATCTTCAAAACTCTTCAAAAACAAAAGGAAAAAAGGGAAAATAGTGTACTGCAGAAGCCTTGAACAACTCTTCTAAATTATTCCCTAGAATACTTAGTAAATTTCTTGGCAATCAACCTCATCTTTTATTCCTAAAAGTGCTAGAGAAATTTTGGTTCAAGCTTTGAAAACAAAATTACAAACCAAACATGGAAAAGTTATATTCTTCCATCATATCAACAGTACATAAAAATAAGAAGCAGTAACTCAACCAATTTCAGCTTTCATTGTAAGAAGAACATAAGTAGTCCCCCTGTAACAGAATACAGTGAATACACAGTATTTCTGAACTACAACATTTTTTATGATTTTATTTTCACACACCTGTTTGGGAAAAATCTTACCTTACTACACTCTTGCTGCATGCTAACTCATTGACCAGAAAAGCAAGCACTGATGCTTTCTGAGCTGGAGAATGTGCCTGAAAAGCTTTTGTCTTCAAGCTCTCTGTCAGCTCTGTTTGCCCACAATGAGCCTCCATGAAAATCTGCAGAATCTCAGACACATTATCTCGATTGATACCAACATTCAGTAAGTGTTCCCCAAGAATAGTTTTAGCCTAAAAAGAACAAAGACATTTCAAACAGTCATGTTTTAAAAACACCATTTTCCTTTGTAGGCTATATTATTGTTCATAGAAGACAGTATGGGCTTGTTTGCATTTTTACATAAGTATATCAAACATTATTATTCGCTGAGACTATTCAAATGGAAATCTTAAATACAGTAACAAATCAGAATGTTTTCACCTCTAAGTTTTTAAAAACAGAGATAATATTAGCAATAATTAAATGGATTAGATGTACAAAGGCATGGTCCAACTGAAAATTGATGAATACTGCTGCGTACAATGATGCTATGAAGAGCTCTAGAGTGGAAGAAAGCTGAAAAAGAAGGCCAGTAAGAAAGAGAGTCATGAATGAATTGGGGTTTTGATGCAGTGACCTAGACAGCAGACCTTAGGGAAAGAAATAGCAAGATTCACTGAGAATATAACATGAGGATAAGAATGCAAAGGAATGGTTGGAAAGGAGTTAAAAGACATGGCCACAGATGTGACAGTGCCCTACAAAAGACCCAAATAAAAATGGGATGTGTGTTTGTGGGAAGAGAAAATGCACAGAAATTTATCATGTCTGGAAAATGGGAAGGCTGATGGGACACAAAGATTTGGAGTAATATTAGAACCATGACACTGAAGAAAAGAATGAGGAAAGTCAAAAGAAATCCATAGGAGAGAGGTGTCAGAGACACATTATGAAGAATGCACTTGTATATACAGGGTGTTTACCATGGATTTTTTCTTTTTACCTTGTATCCTGCACCAAGCCCAGGATCGCACACAGCTGCAGAGACAAGCTTCACAAGCAAGTCCTGTACTTCTCCCATGCTGTCCCCTATGTTGAGCAAACCCTCCTGAAGAACACTCAGGGAGGGAACATCCATGGCCACATCAAAGCCGAGAACTTTCCCGAAGTTGCGCAGGAACTGCACCACCATGAGACAATCAGAAAATGTGCTTCCATCCAGAACAAGGCCTGGGATGCGAGGCAGCTCTGGGAAAGGCTGCAAAGCAAAGGAAAAAAGTGAAAGATTTGATAGCATATTTCAAAAGAGATTTTTTTATAACAGCTGGGAAAATTGATGGACACTTCCTTCTGACCTACAGCATGACAATGCTGCAAGGTCCAGGCAACCTTCCTTCCAAGGGGCACCCTGCACCCCTCGCCCATTCAATGCTGAAACACATTCACATGTCCACAAATTACACAAGGCAAGAGTACAAAATACTTCCTTTTTGGCCAGGAGACACTGTAAAGATCTATTCTGAGCCAAATTACTGTAAAAGGTAGTGTAAAATTATTTAAGGGAAAAAGGGAAGGAATTTCTCTGGAACAGACTTTGAACCCAACCTTCATCAAGTTCTTAGGGACAGAAAGTAAGAAGTTGGAAGACTGGGAGAGTAATTCTTTTTGAGCAACAGCTTGTAAGAGTTCTCTAGATAACTATATAGTGCCTGTGTACTGAGACATCATGCACATTCCTGGTGTAAAAATAACTCGAGTAAAGAATTTTTAAAAAGCAATCACGCTTTTAGGAAGCAGGCCTCTTTTAAAAAAAAAGCTTTTCCATAAACATATCCTACTGTGTAGTGTTCTAGTATCTTGTATTTGTATATATTTCAAATAGCTCTCTAATTACCCCAACTAAAACTTGAATGCTTTGAGTGTGACTGCAAGAAGAAAGTTTTGACAGAATTATGAAATACAAAAGCAAGAAGCAAGAAAGTAAGTGCATGTTGTGATTACCTTCTGGTCTGCTAAGCACATATCTTCATTAGGCTTCTTTAGCTCCTTTGCCATTTCTAATTCCAATCTTCGCTGTTCCAGTTTACGTTCCTTATTCAATCTTTTTTCATCACGTTTCTCTTGCTTCAGCCGCTCTTTTTCCTTAAGAGAATTAAAAGGGAAAAAAATAAACCCCACATATTAAACTTACAAAGGAACAATCTAAGAATTTGAAGAACGCTAGCTCTGAAAATCACTGAATTTGTAAAGCAATCTAAGATTCACTTTTTTCTCTCCTGTCCACAGAGACACAGGTTTCAAGTATGTTTGCGAAGAAAAACTCTTTCAAGTACCATTTCAGAAAGATGACTGAGTGCAAATATGGCAAAGAACTGCCATGCAAGGCACCTGATTTTAAAGGCTCTGCTTGCACCCCAGTATTGTTAATCTGCACCTGCTACAGCAGAGACCATTCAAGAAACCTCTCTGAACAATACATGGCTGAAAAAGTCCCACAATACATAAATTAGATATGAATGCCTTATAAAACACAACCAATCTTTTCAAACACAGGTAGTTTCTGGCCTTGAATTACCATACACTTTGCATGCAACCTAAAACTGAAC
>JAHXMQ010012342.1:35334103-35364548 GCA_020466415.1 Ammodramus savannarum pratensis
TCACACCAGCACCACACCACCTCTGTGACACGCCAAGACTGAACCCAGAGCTCCCGGGGCCTTTGCCATCCCAGTGCCAGGGTTTCTGCTGCCAACCCACTGTCCTGATGACACAACTGCCCACACACCTCTGTGCACCCAATATCAAGTGTAAAATGTATGGAATCTGCCACACATCAGCACCACCTGTTCAGAGCACAGACCTGTGTGTATAAACAAACACACTCAAGAACCTGATCCAACACAAAACTGAAGATGCTGCACGTTCTTTACACCTGTGGACACAGAAGGGCCAAAGAACCAAGCTGAGATGCCTCCCATTACTCAGAACCACTCCCTACTATTCTGTCAGTTTAAGAGGTCACTCCAGTCTCTTCCATTTACTACCACCATATTTTGCAACAATGAGAGTATGGGCAATACTAAGTCAGGGCCCAGCTGCATTTGTAGGTCAGTATTAACCACTGACTTCTCTGTAGAGTTCTGGCAGCCCCATGACTTTTTGCTCTTCCTTTTGATACATGGACTATTATCAGACCACTAGTGACACCTGTGGATGGACAACCACTGTAGTGCACAGAGATCATGACTTCTACTACTACAGTTTTCAGTGGACAGCAACATCGAATTTCATGTTACACACAAAGAACATATTTGGACCAGTAAATTTACACTGGCAGAAAAAAATGCACTGACATTCAGAACTACCCATCTCCCACTTGCTTGCTACTCTACAGCTGTGTGAGCACCCTCTGCACTGCCAACGCAGGCCCTCTTTATCTACCCTGAGTTCATGAGAAACATCTTGTATTGAAAAATCCCAGCACACTAAAGCAGCACACAAAATCCCTAACTTGATGCCCTCTTATTTGCTTTTGGAAAATGGTTTATTGCCTTTTACCTTAGCCTATGTCAATGTCCCAAGGTCAGCTGGCATTGCTTACAACTTGTTTTTGCCAATTTGAAATGCTCCACAACAGAAGAAAACCAGAGATGTATATATGGATATTTATGTGTCCACACAGAAATTTATAGTTATGATTAAAACTGAAAACTTTAGGCTGCACTACGTTTCATAAATCTAATTAAATATTACTTCTACTGGTTGAAATAAACACTGCTCTATAGCTGTTAGAGTAAGAATATAATTAGAGCACTGGATCAGATAAATGACCATTTAGCCTGGTATCCAGACTTCCAACAGTGGAATGGGTGCTTGGGGTATCATCTTCCTCTATTTCCTTGTAATGAAGTATTTTTCAGTTTTTCTTGGGTTTGGTCAGTCGCATTTATTGATACTTGCAAATACATCCTGGAAAGAAGTTTCAACAATTTCCTTAACAACTACTTGCTATAGCGATGGCTATCTTATGTCAATATCCTCATTATCTGCACTTTATTTACAAAAGTTTAAGGATATGGACTTAAAAAAAAAAAGACCCAGGATACAGAAATACATAAATGTAAAACAAAAAGCAAATGAGTAATTGTGGGGGTTTTGTATTTTACTTCTGTTTCTTCTCAAAAACATCCAGAACTGTCAAAACTGGGCCATCTGTGCCAATGTTCAACCATCTCTCTCCAAGTAAAAAAGTTTTTTTAAGTTTGAACAGAATTTCCTGTATTCCAATTTGTGCCTGTTTCTTGTCCTACTGCTGCAATGTACACAAATCAAATTATACATAATGTAAAAGGACATTGCTCTTCTACAGAGGACTGCAGAACAAAACTAAGAGAACTTCAAACTTTCAGAGTTAATACTCACTTCTGCTTTTTTACGTGCTTCCATGGCTTTCATAAGCATCATGTGTTGTCTTCTCCGTTCCCGTTCCTATTGAAGCGGGCAATATTAGAACAAAACTAAACCCCATTTCCAAATCAGTAAAAAAAGCGGAGTAACAAATTTAGCATTAATAGACAAGTCACAGTAAATACTAAATATAGGACAAGAATGGCCAAGTCTGTGCATGTTTTAGTTCAGGTTTAGAAAGCAAATACAAGAACAATCAAAAGCAAAAAGGTAAAGCAATGAACATGGAGACAGTGTAAATAAGAAGCATACAGATTTACTTATGGTCAGTTGTGATGCTCCTTCATAAGCTGGCAGAACAAAAAGCATAATGGTTGGCTGGAACAGGTCAATTACCTTACATCTGCTATGACAGAACTTGCAATTTACTTCTTCAATAGCCAATTCAGCAGAAATTTTAAACTGGTCTTTTTCAAACATTGCAAGTATTGACATTTTTCTAACCAAGCAACAAATTAACATGATTAATTTTATCAGCTCTGGATCAGTTTTAATCAAGCCAGTAGTGGCGCATATACATATGCAACAACACTTGCATTTACTGATGCCTGTCCCTCAGTAAATTATGGCAGTAGCTTCAAATGCATTAAGGAGCAGTATTCTAAGGCACTAAGTACAGGGGATTTTCCTTCAGCTTCACAGCTGAAGAGCAGATCTTGGCCCCAGTAAAGGCTATAGGAATTTTATCATCTAATTTGGCGAGGCTAGGATTACATTCTAATATTTCATTGTATATTTATAACAGTATGTATTTACCACCAACTGAAAGCTATTTCCTCAGTATCTTACAAGGGGAAGACATCACCCTGATTTCTAAAACTGGTTAATTCAAATGGTATTTAAAATGTCTGGACTCATTCCCAGTGAATGGGACAAGGCTTGCAAAAATCATCCAAGTGACCCTCCTAGTGATTTTGCATCAATTCCTAATTTTACATACTAGTCAAATTTTTACTGGGACGTCAGTAATATAGATCCCTGGTTAAAAACCACATTTAGTTATTGCCACATTCAATTTATACACATGTTCAAGACATGTTTTTTTCCTTAACAGACAAGACAAGCAGATGTATGCAATGCACTGTGCTGTAAAGCCATGCAGCAGTATGTAATATGACAGCAGCCAGTGCTACATTTTATGCATTGCTATGACAACCATATCACAACCAAATCACAATGCGGTGTTAGATGTACAAAAATAAACATACCCATACCATATCTAGTCTATGCCTCTCCAACTCCTGGTAGAAAGAGTTGGCACAACATTATGAAACAGAAATCACAAAGTCATAAAACCACTTTATAATCCCCCAAAAGACCCCAATACCAAAGCAAAGCAAAAAATCATAAGGCAAAAGAAAATCTGTGCAGGAATCAAACCCAGAAGTTTAAAAAGGGCATATTTTGAGGATTCTTCCCCCCACCCCATACAACTGAAAGTAGTAGCTGACAACTGGCATTCTGTCTGTTTGGCCAACCAAACTTATACCAACCTGGTGCTTCAGAAGGACGGCCTGCTGCCTCCTCATCTCTTTCTCCTTCAACACAAGAACAGAAGTGTATTTTTTTAAAACATCAATCAAAATTCACTTACCAAATTGCACAGTTCTGCCACACTAAAACAGCACATCTGACTGAAATTCTAACTTACAGAGGAGTATACACAGCATACCTGGGAGTTCCATGTTAGAACACACCTAGAATGCTGAAGCAGCAATAGTACTTATACACACGCACACAGACACTGTATTTTCAGTATTTGTACAAGAGTTCTGTAGTTTTGCATGCATTACAGCCTAGAAAATACTATGCTCGCCAAGAAACAACATCATTTTTTGATACAGTGTGCTTAAAAGAATATTGTGAATAATGCTACTGCAGAACAGTTTGTTAAGCCAACCACGGTAATGGCATATTTAGTACTGTCTCTGTATTTCTGTGTGTGTGTGCCACACATACACAAACTCCTCTGCATGTGCTTCGTGGCTGTTTATAATGATACATACATGGCATTATTTGCTGTCTCCATGTACAGCTTCATTATCAATGAACAGCCTCACAAATCTATGGCTTTCATACATCTACATACATTGTGTACAATTACTGGAGTTGTGTTACATCACACTGCAACATGTAATAACACAGTTCTTGTTTTTGGAGCTCCTCTAAACTAACCTTTATTCGTTTTTCCGCTTCCAATAATTTGGCATTTGCTGCTTCTTCCTTCTTTTTCTTTTTTGCCTGTGCATGCAAAACAGGTCACACAACAGCACAATCACAACTTGAAAATAATCTGACTAGAAGCAAAGTTATCTATCTTTAGAAGTTAAGAACATCATCACTTATTGTGTACATTGCAAGAAATCTGTGATGCAGCTTTCACGATCAATCAATTCACATTTCAGTTGCTTTAAAAAAATTCAACCAGAATTTCAAACAAAAATTTTCAACCAAGATTTCCCACTCAAAACTGTTTCACCTGGCTATCTTAAGAAAGCAGGTACACACAGAAAGGGCAAAGAGATTACTATTAATTTTTATGTCAATGGAGACTTGAAAATTAGCAATCTATCTTTGCTACTACACTAGCAAATCTGTAGAGTATACTCTAATACAGCCATAGTATTTTTAAACCCACTGCATTTCATATAGAGCACACCCACAGCATTGTACTGTATATCCTACTACTGCAAACTTTTTCTCTAACTAAGGAATTGTTCTGCTGTTAACTTATGGACACACAAGACTATTCTGATAGAAAACCGTGAGCCCAAGTGTGAGTATCTGTGAGATTATGGATCACAGTTTATGTTGATCGTTTAAGAAAAACAATTTAAGATACATCTTTGAACTGGCCTTCAGAAATAAGGTCATTAGAGCTGCTATATTTAGTTACGCTTCTAACTACATGTGTGACTACTAAAATACATTTGATAATGGCAATGGAAAAATTACATTTGAGGCATTATTTGTACCTCCAAAATTTGCTGAGCTCGAAGTTCTTTCTCCATTCTAATTTGCTGAATTCTCTTAATTTTTTCCTACAAGGGTAAAAAAGTTACTTCTTTAAAAAATATATATAAAGGAAATGATACTTTTTTAAAAAATACATATACTTTAACATACTATACTTTTTTATACATTTAATTTTGCATTTTAAAAATGACAAAGTTTATACACACTTCTTTGTTATTGACTTTCAGCCATTTTAGTCATGTGCCCATATGTTTAGAAATTTTATTAGTATTAGATGTCTGGTATAACCCTGAAGGAAACCACATCTAGTAATGCATGGGTACTCATGTTTAAATTGCCAGAGTTTTTATTATTTTTTTAACACCTTCAAGAGGACCAGATTAATGACCAAGTAAGGAAACTAGAGTATTCCAATTCCAGCTGACAATGGTGAAGCTACTTAAGAATGAACAAAAGGGTGAGCTATGCCATGAAATACATGATGTTTTGAAGTGATCTCTTTGACCAAGAAATAGCAAGGTCTGTCCAAGCACTGAGGCTGTTTGTGCCTCAGTTCTTAGAGCCTCTTTCAGGCCATTGTGGTCCCACGGGCAGCACAGTGAGCTACACTGGCAAGCAGCACCTCTGTCCTCTTCCCATGTCACTTCCAGGAAAACCAATACTAGCACTTTTTCCAAGTGTTGGGATGCTGAGATCATATACAGACATGAGGGGATGAGCAGAAGGGCAGGAGAGCTGTGCAAGGGGCTGGAGCACCAACAACAGCTGAGGGAGCAGGAAAGGGGCTCAGCTTGGATAAAAGGAGGCTCAGGGGGGACCTTCCTGCTTTCTCCAGCTCCCTGACAGGTGTGTGCAGCCAGGTGAGGGCCAGGCTCTGCTCCCTGCAACAAGGGACAGGACCAGAGGAGATGGCCTCACATTGCACCAAGGCAGGTAACATTTCTTCATGGAAAGGGTTGTCTAGCTCTGCCACAGGCTGCCCAGGGCAGCGGTGGAGTCACTGTCCCTAGAGGAATTTGAAAGATGTGTTGATGTGATACCTGGGGATATGGGTTAATGGTGGATTTAATGAAGTTCAGAATTTTAATATATTTACAATTTTAATACAGTAATTTTAATATACTGTGTGTGCTTTAAAACTAGATTTAAAACATACACTTTGTAATCAGTATTCTTAGTAATTTACTAAATATCTGAAATACACCTTATTGAATGATAATGAAAATATCATTTAAAGAACTTATTTAGCAATTGCATAATTTACCTGTTGCTTCATTATCTTTATCTGCTCCTTTTGCTTTCGCTTTTCTTCAGCTGCCATAATAGCTAACAAACAAAAGCAAACAGTATCAGCAGAACATGGCAAGAGACAGGTAATTTTTCATAAACACTTTTCAAAATAATCCCCTAGCATGCACAACACCTTGCACGAGTAGTACTTACCTTGCTGTTTTTTTGCTTCTTTGGCAGCTCGTGCTTGTTCCTGCTTCTGAAGCTTTCTCAGTAGCTTTATTTGTGCTGCTTGCCTAGCTATTTCTGTTAGAAAAAGAAAATATTAAGTTCCTAAAAACAGTGCTGTCCAACAATAAAGATACAGTTCATGTTCCAGACATTTGTATGTTGTAAAGACAGAGCAAACAGAGGATTTGTTTTGCACACACTGGCGTCTACAAAGCTTTTCTATGAACTACCATTAATGGCAGATCATGTATCAGTAACCACGTGAACAGTGCAAATGAACATGGATGCTTTCTATACAAAACAAATACTGGTTTCGGAGGAAAAAATTATTTAAGTGACAGAATCATACCAATTATGCTGGTTTATTTTAAAACCATTTTTCTCTTTCTTCTAAAGCAGAAAACATTTGTTTCAAAACTACTAAATCAACATTTTATTCAGAAAGCATTGAATTAGTTTTCCTTGCAAGTCACCTCATGTAATTATGTAATAATTTCTTAATGAAGCAAGAACACACGCACATGGGCCACATGCCTCTTTCCGTGTCTACCCAAAATCAGCCATTCTTATGCTAATAAGTAACCTCCTGAAGCATTCTACTACCCTGCCATAGCATTTCTGAAATTTGAATTAACTGTTTATGGACACACTCATAGAAGACAACTGTAGGAAGGATTTTCTGGAGGTTGAATTTAGCTTCCTTTTCAAAGGACTGAGGTCCAGGACCTGCATGCTTGAACTCCCCAAAACACTGTCAGCTTCTTGAGCAGTAACTACAGAGTAAGCTTTTAGACACATCTTCACATATGAACTTCCTTCTTTAAAACCTATACTGATAAACCATTTACAGGTTTATCAAAAGGTCTTTAACAACAGCACGTAACAAACCCCTAAAATAAAGCGCCGTACACTAATACCCTAGTGAGACAAATCCCAGCTCTTTCCCGACCGACACCCTGTCTGTGTGAGGACGCTGCCGCAGCTCTCACCTTGGGCCTGGAGCTTCCTGAGCAGCTTGGTGTCGGCGCTGTCCGGGCGCTGGGCGCTGTCCGGGCGCTGGGCGCTGTCCGGGCGCTGGGCGCTGCCGGCGTTGGGCGGGCGGCCCTTGCGGCGGCACCGCGGCCGCTCCCTGTCCCTGTCCCGGTCCCTGTCCCCGGCGGGCGGCCGCCCCCGGCGCCCCTCCATGGCTCGGATGCGCGGAACCACCTCCTCCTCCTTCAGCAGGCACCACTGCACGCCCTTGCAATCGACACAGCCCACAAACAGGCGTTACACACACAGACAACCCGAAATCTAAGGTGAGCTGCGGATATTAAACATGCCAGGGCTGTGATGGATAGCACAGAAGCTATCTATTGAGAGACTGTCACTAACAACTTCTGTAAATTCCACCACTAACAAAGATTTTGAAGACTATTCAAGCATATGCAAAGTTTTTACCTAGTAGATATGCCATTACTGTGTTATTTTTAATTATTTCTCATTAAATCAAATTGTTCAACCCTTTCTAAAGGGCAAAACAGATTTTTCCTAATTATGTAAACTTAACAACTTCTGCTTTCATATAATATTATGAATAATATTCTGCTTTCATATAATCCACTGTTCAACATGAATGAAAAAATGTGTCAAGCTATGAGGTGCTGTTTTCCAACAGAGCGTGTTTACAGAAATTCTGGCATACATAACAAGCAAAGGCAGTAATGTATTTTCAAATATTGCTTTTGAGTGTTGTAGAGCTCAACAACTGAGCTGAAAAAACACAGATGCATTTTAATAATCCAGTTTTAGTTAGTAAAACTGAGTTCTCCCCTCATTTGCTGCAAAACAGTTTCTGCACCAGCTTGAATCAATGAAAAGTAACTTCTAAGCATCCACATATCTCAAGCTACATGAACTATATCCTCTAACCAAAGCATGCACTTTGAGGCATCACAAAAGCAGATTCTAAAATACTTTCTTGATAAAAATATCCAAGTTAATTCTCACAAAGGAATAGCTTTATTTAACTGGCCACTAAAACTAGAGTTCATTGTGTCTACTGAGCAGAAAATATGTACCGTCTAGGTAAGCCTGTTTAATTGAACAACAGTATTTCAAAATTTTAACCTCTTTTACCATTTCACCAAGTTTTTGACAAATGCGGTGAAAATATGCAAGCTAAGCATCCTTTAGGACTTCTTTATAACTTGCCTTAGAAAGGCAAGGTTTGTAAAAAATTTTGAAAATGTCTGCTCAGAGCAAGACGAAAAGTTGGTATTTAATGAGTTTTTTAAGTTACCAGTTCAGAAGAAATATATTCAGAGTGCTTTAATTTTCACACTCATATGTACATAAACCCTAAAATCCAATTTACTGTACCGCAACATAATTTATTTCTGCTTTTTCTTTTAATTTGTCTTTTAATTATTTTTGCTCATTTTTCGCAATTACAAAGGTTTTGCATAACTTCAGCAAAAGAAATGGCAGTTTGTTAATGAGACATACAGATTTCAAAGGAGTTATCAGTATCTGCAAAGATACTTATCTAAAGTCTGAATCATTCCCAGTTACAACCATCCCCAAAGTACACGTCACTTTTGGTTTGCACACATTCCAAAGGGCTTTGTTATTAATTATATTATATATTACTGTTCAGAACCAAGACCGCATCACTGATGTGTACCACATCATCATGCATCACCCCTAAGGACTTTACCCAAAATATTCCCCTCTACCACTTGACTAGAAGTTAATTCTCTTACTATCTTGCAGAGTGCTACTTAGGTGTAACTTTTCTCTGCCTAGTAGTTGAATTGCAGTTTCTCACGGGTTCAGTTTATTGAGGTAGATTTAATACTTGTACTTACGAGCTACACCAACTTCCAACCTAGAAAACCTAATCCCATAAAATGTACATGCCAAGGGAGGCAAAACAGAAACCAAAGATGAGCAGGAGAAGCAGCCACAGTTCAAAAAGTACCTTAGAATGGCAATGGAGATTGCTCTTGCCCTGTGTTTGTATTTTCTGCAGTTAATGATACTAACAATAATTAACATGCATCACAAAAAAGTAAGAGGTGCACCAGGTCAACAGTACCAGAGCCCATGTTGGTTATTACATCTAGAGGCCATCAAAGGAAGTGAGCAAAGGCTCAGTAAGCAAAAGGAGCAGGTGCTTCAGGGGATGGGAGAGGACAGTTCATTGCCCAGGTTTGCACAAGTTTAAGAGAGGACAAGACAAAAATAGTCCAGAACAAAGCCATAAAGGGTTAAGCAAGAGTTGATTGACCATCTATATTTTGCGCTCAATTTTTTAAATCTAACCCAAAATACATTTCTATTAAAAGAATGTGCAGTCAGAATGTTCTATTTAAAAAACCTACAAAAACTCTGGGTTTTTGACATTTCAAAGATGAAATACAGGGGTTGTGCCCTAACATAGGAGAATCACAGGCTTCCATAAAATTGAAGCTTTGCTACTCAAATATTAGAGAAAAAAGGGGAATAACACTGTGAAATGTTGTGGTGTACTGTTCAAACTGATCAAAATAATAACTTTATTCAATTTCTCACCTTCAAGCATCTACCCATGTACCACAATACTGTGCTGCCATCAGGACATTTGCCAAAACGACACCAGACAACTATGCATGAAAGCAGAATCACGTTCAAATCCTGTTAATCAAGCTAATGACCACAAACACAGGCGTTTTGCAAGAAGCAAAAACCCACTTAAATTTCAGATTAGATTTGTGGGGAAAAGTTAACAACATTGCTTTCCAAACTGAATTGCAGAACTCAGAATAGGACAAACACTCCTATATGTATTACTTAAATTCATGAGGATCCATGTTTATTCCATCAGCCCAATTCACATTCATACCAAGCTTTCCAAATTGCAGCAGTTTAAAGCTTCCAAGTGCAGTCACTGAATTTTCACATTTGCCAAACTTCAATAATTGTTCTAATCCTACTCCTATGTGGCCCACTTCTGCCAGATATGCTTCTGTTACAGTATTCAAACACTGCTTTGAATAACCCATAATATTTGGTGGTTTGCATACCACAAGAAAGAGACGCAGGCACTAACAGAAGCATCAAATCCTCGTACTTTTGCCTTGCTATAGGTAACTCTTTAATAATATTGATTTGGCCTTAAGGTAATTTTTTTCACATCTTGTTTCATCTTAGAGCTGTGTGAATATTAGCGCAGCACATGTTGTATGTCTCAAAAGATGATAGAAATGTATAACAAAGGAAGGGAAGAATAATCACTAAAGGCTATACAGAATAATTGAAATTACCACAAAAGCAGAAATAAAAACTTCTGGAATTACCTCCAGACATCCATGAGGATATGATTATTGTATATTATTTTGAATCTGGATGATTCAAAAAACTTTGGTAAAGAGGGTGCAAGCTCTTTTTATAAAGTATCAGTGCCACATTCTGTTTCTCTAAGCAATATTATCAGCCTGAGTGTAGCTCCATTGTTTTGTAACTCATCATTCACACATAAAATGTAAACACATCTTAGCACATTTGACAAAGATGTGTCTCTTTTTCTAGTAAGAAAACTTCTCCTTTGTCTACCCAAGTCTCAGTGGAACCCATCCAAAACCACATCAGTACAAAGCTCATGATGACATGTAAGCAAACTCATGTTCACACTGCCAGTCTTGCCTCCCCTCACACTGCCTTCATTCTCACGTTTTATAAATCACAGGGCAAACTGCAAATCAATTAAAGGAGAAGACAGATAGAACTACAGAAGGGGACAAGACTAATGAAGCTATACAGGTAACAGACAAAGAAAACAGAACAGGGCAAAAAGAGAGCAGATACCCTGCCATTACAGTACATCACAGTAAAATGAATTATTTCAGTCAAGACGTGCAGGTACACAATGAAGCTCATAACTACGGGAACTTGTAACTGTTGAAGACCAAACACGAAGCAAGTGTAGCAATGTTTTAGCCTGGAAACCGGAAGCACCACCTACAAGTAGCTGCTTACCATGAATGCAGTCTTTAAAGCTTTCATTAAAGACATTCAATCTCATTTCACACTAACATTACATACTTCTACAAGGTATTACAAGAACATCAGGCTTAACTCAAACTTAACTCAAGACTGTTGAGAGCTAGTAACATGTTTAGAACACTTATACCTTAAAGAAGCAAATACCTTCAGTGAGAAAAATAAAAATATTTTCACGCACATCCTGAAGAAATGGCAACATGGCCAAAATATAGTAACACAGCAGGCACAAACACAGTAACACTTCCCTTAAAGTTTTAGTTTTACTTATCCTGGTCTGGTTTGTCTACACACCGTTCAACAGTTGTACCACTGCACGGCATCACTGCTATACTTTTGCATCCCCCTCAGTAAAAGTGACATGCTTTAGGATGCACAGAGTGCTCTTGATACAGGAGACACTTGTATATAAATATGCAACTTACATATATATATAAACACACACACACACATATTATGAACACACTAACAGAGTGGGATTTAACATCTACACATAAATTACTATTGATACGAGGCTGTACACAATAAAAGAAGAAACAAAGTCTTAATTCAAAAATACCTGAATGCTAAGATAAAATACGCAGCTCTGAGTTTTCAAACTAGACCAAGCCAGGCTCAGAGCTGATCATTAAAGCACCCTCTGGGCAAAGCCACTGAATGTGGTTCTCAACACAGCCCAGGATCCAGCTCTCCATGTCTCAATCTAACTGTTGTTAAGAATACGTGCAGCTTTTAGAAATATTTAGCTAAAAAGGTAATGCTTCAGATCGTAGCAAAAATTACTTTACCTAAACTTAAGTTAATGCTCCTTGGATCAAAAACTTTACTTTTTAAAAAGTGGATACCTGCGGTCCATCTCTGGCTTCATAGAAGTCACCCACTCCTATTTTTGCACTGAAGCTGAAATTGTCCCTTGAGATATCCATTATTCCATTTCTGCTGAGATACTGAAAAAATCACATATTTTTCCACTTCAGCTTGTAAATAATTACAACCCAGCTTTGATGCACAGCTAACTTTGTGACTGTAATGTTTTGCATGTCTCTCAAAGGGATACACATTTATAAGACATCAAATCAGTAACAGACTGAGTTACATTACACCTCACATCACAGAAAATAAGTACCTCTATTGGAGAGAAATATTTTAACTGCAAGCATGCTTACGAACATTAGAACACAGAAGTTAAAAAGTTAATGTACCTTTACTACTTCAGGATACTGTCTCAGCTTCTTTCCACAAGGTGCAAAATATGCTACTTCTCCTTGAAGACGACCACCAAAGTTTCTTATTCGGGTTTCTCTTTGCCAGCTAGAGTAATATGAAATAGTTGCATACAACAATACACTTTTTACAAAACAAGTAATTTGTGTCAATTCAAGAATTCTACAAAAAAAGGAAGAGGAGAATGTGACTAGAGTATCATAAATCAAATACACCAAACCAGAAAATTTTATCAAGTAGATTGTCCAAACTAACTAAATATACGAATTTATTTATATCAAGTGACTTACATATTACCAGATTTTAAACAGCTTAGAACAATACTTTAGGGATTTATTTAGAGTCTATGTTGGCTCAGATCGTTAAGATTAATTTCTAAAGCAAAACAGCTAAGAGACGGGTCACTTGCAAAAGAGCAAATTTAATGTACAAAAATTAACATATGAAATACGCTGACACTTTTTAAAGAGATTCACAGTCACTGGGAGTCAGAAATCTAAACTGTTGAAGCCCTTTCCTCAGTATTCAGCCTCAACATTTTTTAAACTCATCTCTTTACAATGGATTTTGAAGGCATTATGTCCCTCTAAGGAAGGTCGGTACACACACAACGTACCCATAATCCAGAGGAACACGCAGCTCCTGTTCATCTGCTACTCTTCGTCTTTTTGAAATACCTAAAACACAATCATTGATTAATACCTAACAGAGCTTACAAAAGAAAACATCTTCCTAAAATGTACTTTTCATGTTTCTATCCCCAAAAACAAAAGAGAACTGTTTTTCTATTCTCGCCATTATGTACCTCAATTACTAAGAAAACAAATGGAAGTGTTCTTCTGAAATTCATTTTCCTCTAAGTTCCTGTAACCTCATCCTCTGAAATTATACAGAAAACTTAACTATCCCATACCTATCAGCTTGTCCTGTTTAGTGTTCTCAAATATTGTTAGTTTAATTCCTTGCACACCTGTTTTTCTAGACAAGTTAATATAAATTTTTTTTCAGTGAAGAAGATGCAAATAAAAACACACTTTACTTTAAAGATCCATATTCTAATAGGTTTAGTCTTCCTAGAGCACTGCCTATAGACTGCAGTCAAATGCCAAATGCAGAAAATTTTCAGAACTACTTCAGGTTTCCCCAGTTCAAACAGATGTGTTGGGTGCTTGTCAAGCAACTCAATCAATAGTATCCCAGAGACAACTGCCAAATGTGGGTTTTGTGGTGTGAAAGGCTTTCCTGAGGCCTCTCAGCCAGCCACAGGACGTGAACGATGCACATGAAATCTTTTATAAACTGTACAGTAAACAAGCCTGCTTCTGGGATAAACATTAGGTAGATTACATTATACTTCCTCAAAGCTAATGCTCTTGTATACGACATGGAATGAAGCTCCTATACCACTGAATCCAAATATAAAAAAATATTCATAAACAGATGTCCCCATTTAAAAAAATCTGCTTACACCCACGTTAATAAACAGCAAGTCTCTAATTCAAAGTAGGAAATATGTGATTTAATTTCATTGTTACCACGCAAATAAGAAATGTGACTTTCAAAAATGCATTCTTTACTGTAGCCATAGTAATTTCTAATTCTTACAAACTGTCACCAAATGGTGGATTGTAAGAACTATATATCAGGCAAATGCTAAATGTACTTCCCATGAACATCTAAAAAAAAAAATCCTTGTGCATAATCCATAAATTCTAATGAGAATTTTGAAAGACTTATTAGAAAATTATGCTCTAACAAAAGATGGTTACAAATTTTGTTGAGGGACAAAAACTGAAGATTCAGAACATAAACCAGAACGTTCAGAAATCAGAAGAAAAACTAGTTTAAAATAAAATGGAGAATTCCAAAGACTTAAGAGTTTTAACGTAATAAATATCAAATCTGGATATTTAATTCTATCTCCTCTAAATAATTACACGAGTTAAAATGTCCTCATCTACGTGTAATGTTCTAGTCTGGAGAACTTGCAATTTGGCTGACAGATCTTAATGACTGCTGCAAACAGCCATGACAAGATCACAGCCTCACCCCACAGCCCGAGTCAGAAGGGACAGCAAAAGACACCTTGGGAAAGGAAGCTTTGCCAGGATTAACCTGCACCCTGACCAACTGTATCTGAAAGCCTCAGGTGAGGGTGGCTCTGCCACATCCCCAGAGCTCAGTGAGTCACTGTTCTCAGGGTACAAACCAGCACCTGGACTATTTCTGCAGCTACTCTCACAGCACATGGGCCTTAGCTATCAGACGGCAGCAGGACAAGAGAAGGCAGTGAGGTACCACAGTGCGCACCTGGCGTGAGGGCGGAGGCGCCTGTGCCCAGGAACACGGCAGGCTGGGGCTCGGGGCACAGGGCAGCTGGGGCCGAGCCCGTCTTGGCTGCTTGGAGATTGAGCGGGGCAGAGTGAGCTGGGAGACCCATGGCAGAGCTCTTCACAGAGGATGCAGCTTTGTTCAGGTTCAGCGGCGCCTTTTCTCCCTCAGTGTCAGTATCCGATTCGTCTTGGTCCTTGTCATCCTCATCATCTTCCTCCTCAGACCCTTCTGTATCTGACTCAGAATTACTGTCAGACTCTGTTTAAACAAAGTGTGGCAAAAGGCACATTACGACTTGGAGACTATTAGCAAGTATGTTAAAGTCCTAACACTTGTGTAGTCTTTTCTCTTATTATGCATGCTTTTTTAATAACATCCCCTGAGTATAAATAGGAGATTCTAATTAACTACCTAAGCTTTAAAGTTACTACAAATATGACAATACTAAGTAATTCTGCACAATAATATGTTGTTCTTTTGAACAGAAACAGATGAGTGACAGAAGCTGCAGTATCTCAAGACTGTTTGCCCCAGAATGACCTACACAAAATCCTTCCCTTAGACTGGCAGCAGGAAGGGCAATTCACAGGCATGAAATCCATCATGAAGAGGAAGAAAACAACACAACTGGATACGGGCTGAAAGGTGTCAGAATCAAAAGTATGGCAATTTGGGCAAAGGAAGAGTAAGAACTGAGGACAGCCAGGGTAAGGAACTAAAGGTGAGATACAATTCTGAGGTAAAAAGATTAGTACAGGGTGTGGGGATGAGAGGGGGAAGAGAATGATGAAGGTGGAGGCTGGACACAGGGATTTCAGCACAAAAGACAAAGCAGTGACTGTAAATACAGTCAGCTCTTTAAAACAGGCCTTGTCAGTCCAAATTACATAGCCTGGTCTGCAGCCCTTAAAACTGTCCAATTACTTGCTCAAGGACTACTGTGCTCCTGAATGAGGCATAGAAATATGCTTTTCTTGCCACTCATGACAAAGGCCCTTGTTTAGTCCCTCTCTGGCTAGGAAACCGGTTTTGCAGCTGGTCTCTGTCTGCCAGGATCATTAACCATCAATCAGCCTTAACGTCAATCCCTTCCTGAGCACTTTGTCACACCAAGCTGCAGGCTGGGTGACTCATGTGGAAGGCATGCCTCTGACAGCCTTTCCAAAAGACTAAGGAGCCACCTCCCCAGGACACCTGACCAAGTATCTAACCATGACTTTTGGACATGACACCATGGAGAATGGGGACATGTGCTAATTTCAACAATATGCATATGGCACTGTGAGGGCCATGCTGGCCCAGTATTTCCTGCCCCTATTTTAAAATATGGTGGGAAATGCATGTTTTCAAAATGCAAAAAAAATAAGTTTCTGCTTTTCCTATTAAAAAGGTTGAACCACCTGATTGGCTATCATCAGAATCGTCTTCTTCATCGTCCTCATCTTCATCTTCATCGTCGTCGTCATCATCATTGGAGTCGTCAGAGTCTTTACTGCTGGGGGCATCTGAGTCCACCCCTCTGAACTGCTCCACCGCCAGCTTTGCGGAATGGAGGCGGTGCTGTGGTTTGCCTGCATTCACTGCATTATTGCTGACTGCTTTGTCCTTTCCTGAGCCAGGTAACACAGGAGAGGTAGAGGGCACACCAGCTGCACGGTTTCCAGGTGGCTTTTTCCCACATGCACTCAGGTTTATGGGCAAAGCAAAGGGGGCACTGCCAGACACGGCCGCGCCCTCAGGGATCTTGGTCTGGGCCTTCGGCTTCGTGGTGAGTGCAAGAGGAGCCTCCTGGATGACGCTCTGAATAACCCCATTGGGTTGGTGATTGCCCAAAAGTGCATTTGTCAGGAATGGGTTAGAATGGTTGTTTTCCAAGGAGGTGAGTTTCTGATGAGCTGGTGAACTGGATGTTGGTTTGGGGCTTGACAAAGCTGCGATAACCTTCTTCAGGCTCTTGGACGAGTCCTGTTTCTTTAGCTGTGCTGGGAATGTCTGCTTATATTGTTCCTAAAGAAATAAGAAGACAGAGGAATAACATGTGCAAGTGTTTGTTTGGCTTTCTTTGGTATTCTGACAGGTAAGTTCTAGGAAATTTAAAATGTCTGCCAAGCCATTTTTAGAGAGCCAAATGCAGATACCAGGTACATCAGAAGAGATGAGTTAACTACTGCTCACACAAGTCTTGCATGATTTTTTCACTGTAAATCAAGTAGAGAAAGATAAACTCAAGATGAAGTTGATTCAAATTATTGAGGGAAGTTTTCTCACCTGCTACAATGCTCTAGACAGAGACTTTCATAAAGGTATTAAACATTCTGAAAAGGTCATTTTTAGAAAGATACTACTCTTGTGTATCAGCACAGGAAAACCTCTTCTTACAACTTAATTCAGTGTATAAAAATCCCATTAATGAACATACAGCTTTAGTTCACTTTAAAGCACAAGGTAATTAAAACACACTAATGGCCACAATACTAGAAAACCAACATTTGGTATAGAAAAAATTTCTTTAAAAGAATGAGGGAAAAGGTATTACTCAGAAATGCTGTGATATGTTAACTGTTTAACTGAAAGAGTAGCACTCGAAATTATTAATGTAAAACTTGGTAATAGCTCAGAAATGCATGTAAAGCTTACAGTCCTTAGTTTAAAGACTCTTCTAAACAAAAAAACCCTCACATCATCTTCAAAAGAAAATACAATTAAAAAGAATAAAGATGGTACAGTTTAAAAACAATTTTTAAAAATTAAGTCAAAGACCATACAAGTTACTAACATTTAAAACTGAATAAGAAATTATGAAGATCTCTAAAATAAATATTCACAGTGTATAACTCCAGTAAAAGTTTTAGAGAAATCAAACTACAAAATGTGTCATCTATCACCAGCTAAAGACTCAAATGTGAAAGCAGAAGCCTCTTTCAATAGCAAAGATGTATGTTATCATAATTATAATTTATTTAGCTACTCCTGGTAAGTGACAAGCTTACTTGAATTTGATGTAGTAACAAGAAATTGGAAAGGAAAACAGTTTTTATCTTCTAGTCTAGCAATAAAAATTAAGGATGTTTCAGTTCCCACTGAGGGCCTGTGGGTTAGCTGCGCATAAGAATTGAGTTTACTACTCCAGAATACTACTAGTTTAAAACAAAATTATTATTATTATTATTATTATTATTATTATCCAGATCAACTCTAAAAACACAAACTCCCATGATTATGAAAATATATTTATACTTATAATTTTAATACACTATATTTAAAAGAATTTGATGGCACAATGTTATGCCTTTTTAAGCAGATGACACAGGTTACAAATAATCAAAAACTTCACTCACCCGTTTAGATCTAACATCGCTGGTCAAAGTGATAGATTCTTCAGAGGTATTTTTATTCCCTGCTTTGAGTAGATCAGGGGAAGGAACTATGAGTTTTAAATAGGTCTCCTTTTTGGCTTCATGTACCAAAGACAAAGGTTTCACATTAGGAACCAATCCCGTAGACTGTATTACACTGGTGTGTTTGTTCACAGATTCCTCCTTTGCCTGAGAGCTTTGAAAAATAAACGGAAGCTGCTGTGACAAAACCTGAGGCTGCTTCTGCTGGGACTGGAATGATGAGTGAGTCTGGGAATCAGACACAAGAGGTATCTGCTGGTGTGTTCTTTTCTCTTGAGACTTGTCCTGTGACTTCTGTCCATCGGTTTTCGCATCTGTTACACCACTATGCATTAGCACCTGCAAAATATTTATTTTTGAGTGTTCATTACGTAAGTTAAAGATTCTTTTAAAAAGGCTAAACATATGATCAGTCTCCCTGAAACAATTACATTAGTCTTGGCAGAGGATGAATAGTAACTTTCAAATAAGTAATATATTTACTGTTCATTTTCAGTTTTTCCCCCCAGATACTTTCAGCATGTTACAACAATGCTTACTAGAGAACGAGTATTGAACCATGGTTGTTCTTAAATGTGTTTCTGACTGTAAACCTAATAGGATACCAAAGATTCCAATCTTGCTGTTCTACTATTAGGGAACAGCAGGCATTGAACTAGGAAAAAAGTAACTACCAAAGCAATATCCACAATGATATATTTTCAATTCACTATCTCCACACAGTACTTAATTTCTTTGTATTGCCTACTTCATAACAAAAATAAGTCTACCAACTGTAAACTCCCTGTAAAGAACAGCAATACAAAGACATGAAAGCACACAAAAGAACCAAAAAAACCCACAAACAGGAAATGCTGAAGCAAACCTAAAACGAGTATTGTTAGCATTTATTAATGTGCAGTTAGATAATTGTTGACTATTTGCTCACAGACATGAGTAAGTCAGCTTGTCACAAACGGGACGGTGAGGCGTTATACCTTGTTCTTGCTTTTGTGATGTGCTTCATTTTCCGAGTCAGATTCATCATCTTCACTCTCCTCAGCACTCTGGTCCTCCTCCTCCTCCTCCTCATCCTCCTCCAGGTCCTCAGAGTCGCTGCTGCTGACGCCGTCGCTGGAGGTGTCTGAGGAGGAGCCCGAGTCGCTGTCGCTGTTGCTCGAGCTCTCCACTGCCTTTTTCCTGGGCTTCTGCCGGGAGAGGAATGCTCCGTTAGTGCTTCCACTTTAATCTGCTGTGTAACCTTATTATCACACACAATCTTTGAAACAAAGAACAGAGACTTTGGAGAAAAGCCATCTGCAATGCTTAAAGAAAAAGTGCTTCACAAGGGGATGAAAATTTAAAATTAGTCACAAAGTTCCACTGAAGTCTTTTTCTGACCACTACTGACATCACTACATCAAATTCATATTATTTGGCATAAAATGCCAAATTTAGGCCTAGAACATTGACCTAGAATTTGGGTCTAGTAAACCTCCACAGAATGTGCCAATTCCAAAAAAATTCATGCCCAAAACTTGTGGTACAGGTTAGCACAGAAAGAACAACAAACATTAGGTTTATCGAAAGTTTCAGTGATGCATTCATTTAGCTGCTTTCACAGTATGGGGTGTACAGCAATGTAGAGTTTTGAGGACATTGTGAAAAGAGCATGTTCACCAAATTGCTTCTGGGACTTGCTTCTGAAAAATGGACCAGAATCTGCTGAAACACTCTGACAAATACATTATTTCAAAAGTAACCCTAAATTTTCATCAACTGTAAAAACAGCTTTGCCTTTCTCTTTTTTTTCCTAAAACTAAATAAATATTTTAGCAGTTTTTTTTAGATACCATTCCTAAAAAGAAATTACAGCTAAGGAGATGACTGATGAAATCAGAAGATTAATACTAAAAAGCTAAAACCCTAAATAAAAGAACTTTTAGAAAAGTATATTAAAAGGTTTTAAAGTAAGACATGCTTTTAAGAAGAGACAAGTTTTACACTTAGAAATTTAAAAGCACAACATCACTTGCACAAAGCTCAGCTTTAATAATCATAATCATCATCATATTAGAGTTCTCATTTGGAGTAATTTCTGTGTTTTGATACAAAAGGTTGTTCAAATCATTACACTGACAAATGCCATTCACCTCATAAAAAGTTTCAGAATAAAAGAAGCTATGAACATTAGCACATCAAGTAAGATTAGGAACAAAAGTTCCATTTCAGTATTTCAAAATTTACTACAGGAACTTAAAAAAAAGACAACCTGACATCTATCTGCATGAGACAAAGGACTTGAACACAACATTCTTAAGAAAGGTACTCGCACATCAAATCCATCCTTTTATAGCACCTCAGTATTTAGTCAATAAAACTGGAGTTTGAAATCAGTGCTTGCATCAAGAAATCGATCAGCAGCATCAAATTTGTACTTAAAGATGAAAGGTAACACAAAGGAGAAGACAACAATGCTGACAGAGATCCTGACAGAAAGGGGTGGGGAGGCAAAACAACAAACCAACCAACCAAAAACACAAACAAACAAACCATGGCCAAAAATAAGTAAAATTTTCTGAATAAAGCAAAGATTCAAAAAGTACCTTTTGGGAAGGTGTTTAGAGTGGTAAAATAGAAATTTATTGGATACCCTGCCCAACTGCAGTAATAGTAATAGTCAGAAATACAGAAACACTATCTGAAAAAGCTTTACCTCTGCACCACAGAAAGAAAGATAAATTTTGCATGTAGATACCCAGGATAAAAGCAGAATTTTAGAAAGAGCCATTTTTAACATTTAAGCCTGAAAAAAGTCAAAGATTTCCCTAATACTTTTAACTAGCTTAATATTCTCAAAAGGTGTCAATTGTTGAGCATGAAGAGTCTTTTGAGAGAAAATATTTTTAATACTTTTCCTATTGTCCATACACTAAACATTGTATATCACGACACAATTATAAGCAGCCATTTCAGTGCTAACCCCTATTTCTATGAAAATACATCAAACACCAGCTGTCCTTTGAAAATGCCAACCTCTCACCTTCCAACATTTGGACTTGGTAGCTGAATGTAGTTCAGCAACAGAAAGAAAGCAAGAAGGCCAATTCACTCACAAAACAAAACTAAATAGATAAATAGATATAAAGAAAGAAAAAGATTTTGGCCTAGATGGCTATCGGTAGAGAATTATTCCCTTAGCTTTTATTCTGACAGTAATCACCTTCCCAGTACACCATTTTCTGTGTTTTGCTTTAACAGTTTTGATTCCAAGAGCAGCAAAGTTGTTAGAGAGCTCAGGTCAGTATATAAGGTTTACTAACTCACTGAGACTACTCATGTCCTTCGTATTAGATGGCTAAGATTATTGCTGAAACATAGCAGTGAGTAATAGTTCTTTCTTCTGATAAACAGAAAACGGCTTACAGAAAAGCACTTTTAACATCTAAAAATTTTCTGGTTTTATACGATACATGAAAACCTAATTAAATTCATAGAAGTAATCGATAATATTATAATTGTAACACCAATACATATGTGTATATATACTGTAATATATACTGGTGTTAAAAACACAGTTTTTTAAAAATTAGATAAATTAAGTGAAACAAGGTGTTGGACACCGCTATTAACTTATTAACTAGTGAAATTACCACTAATAGTAACCTTTTTGTTCATAAGTATGTCAAAAAAACCTCAAAAAATTTAAAAAAATTTCAAACACCAATAGACACAAAAAATCCCTACAGAGAC
This sequence comes from Ammodramus savannarum pratensis, assembly GCA_020466415.1. NCBI lineage: Eukaryota > Metazoa > Chordata > Aves > Passeriformes > Passerellidae > Ammodramus > Ammodramus savannarum. The sequence continues at coordinate 35,356,061 of JAHXMQ010012342.1, forward strand.
AGGGAGACAGATCTTGCTCTAATAGATCAGAAGAACCCAAAACATTCTGTACTCCAAAAGAATGCTTAACAATGCTCCTGTGTGCAGAACCCTTATCATGTCAAATCTTTTGTCTGACTCTTCAGTTTCTGTCAGTGTTACCTACCTTGTCTTTGATCTTGTCAGCCCTGGTGTCCAAAAGCTGCCCTTTGCTTTGCTCCTGGCTGTATTTGCGTGCCCCAGCTCCCGAGGTGGCGTGTTTCACGGGTGCTGCCGCTGCTGCAATGCTGGAGGAGAGCACGGATGTGCTGAGAGCCGAGGCCACGCTGGGGCTGCTGCCATTCAGGGATCCATTCATACCTAGAGGTGACAGATTCACAAAGGGACATTTAAAATAAATCTGAACTAACAGGCAATTTCTCTGAAACGCTCCAGTCACCTAACATTCCGCAGATATGTAACAAGATCCTAGATACTTACAAGCTACTTGCCAGATATATTAAAATTTGTCATTAAAGTGTCACTCTGATTTGGAATTATTTTAGTTTAATCATACAGAGCATCCATGATTTAAAGCCCAAACACATACTTGGTATGTATTATCCTTACCTAACAGAACCAATTTTTATTGAACTGTTTAGGAATAGGAAGAATGAGGAAAGTAAAGGTCAAATGCCACATCTTTCTGCATGTGCAGAAGTTCAATATGATTACTTCCAGCCATTACCTTTGTCAGCATTACTCCGACTACTTTTTCCTGTAGCTCTTGAGTGGAATGAAGGAGAATCATGATTCTGTGCAGGAGGAGCAAACAATGTGGGAATTCCCAAGAGTGGTGGGAAAAAAGCTGCCCCAGGACGAGAGTGTGTGTCTGCTGTTCGCCACCATTCTGAACCACAAAGGAAATAAAAACAAACTTCAGTTGTTCTAATACTGTATTTAAGTATTTCAGTAACCATATTGCTGTGCCTGATTCAGAGCAGATTTACTAAATCTAGAAGTAAAAACAAAACATTAAGGAACTTCTCAATGACATACATTTCTTGAGGAACTCTGGTCTTAAGTCATTAAAGCCATGATGATAAAGATTACAATGCAGTTTTATTTAAATGCATTCTGAAAATTAATACTTAACAGAAAGCTATATGACACTGATCACCCCAAAGTGAAACTGCTAGTCTTATAAACTGAATCAGAATTCACATATCACCCTTTAACATTTATTATTATCTCAGCACTCTTCCTACATTGGAACTGCAAAGTAACACAACAGCTTTCAGTCACATCTGCAATCTGAGTCTTGCAACAACCCGAGGCCTCCACCACAAAACCACATCTGAAGCTGCTCCCCATGAGAACGCCTATCAAACAGAGGAACTGCTAGCTACCCAATGGTAACTCCACAGCCACTGCAAGAGGTTTCTATGCTTGAGTTTGACACTGCTTTGCAAAAAAAGCTGCCTCTATTTTTTTCCTGTAACAACCCTATTCAAATACCCTAGTATTAACTGGTGATCTGCTTCTAACTTCACTGTGTGTTATGCCATCTCTCAGACTGGGAGGCCGAGAGACAAGATGAAGAGATGTGCTGGTTCAAGCCAGGACAGGGTCAGTTTTTGCAGTCGTTGGGTCGGGGCATGGCCAGGACCCAAAGGTTATTCCAATAAATCTCACCCCACTGGCAGGGGAGAGGGACTCTCTTCCCAGCTGGCTCACCACAGGCAGAAGTGAGCAATTGTCTATTGTTGGGATGGGCGGGGTTCCATTTGAATAGTTTGTTTCTTATATCCTCTGTCAGTACTGCTGATGTTAATATTTGTTTTCTTATCTCATCCAGTTTCCATAAATTGTACTTATCTCGACCTGTGACCTTGGCTTTCTGTGCCTCCAGCCCTCTCCAAGGGCAAGGGTGGTGGTGAGAGGCAGGGGAGGAGAGAGCGGCAATGTGGTCTCAGTGGGAGCACTAAAGCTACATGAACCAGACTAAAAATTGCATGCAAAACGTAAGCACAGTTAGACCTATGCTTACCTTAAACAGTAAGGATATTGAAGTCAATACAGAAAGGAAAATACGTGAACAGGAAAATGAACAGAGGAAGTGACCAGAAAAGAGTAAATAGAGAAGTTATTTAAGCTGCTACACACTGGAAGGTTGGGGAAGGGCAGCACAGAAGAGAGCAGGCAAGTCAGCATATATTCACAGGGTAGGACAAAGTAAGAATATATAATAGCTAAGATGACAGACAAAAATCAAAGGCCTAGAAATTCTGTAATCCTGGTAGAGGAAATCTCATAGGAGTTTCAGAACTACAGCTTTAGAGGTAGCCTGAACACAAGTACAGAAAACAAATAATGGAATTCTCAGACTGTAAAAGCATACATAACCACAAGAACAATGTAGTCCCTAATGGAGATAAAAAGCAGGAAAAGACTGACATCAAAGAACATTAAATTCATGCGTGCCATCCTTTAACAGAAAGAGCATTGACATCAAAAAGGACAGCGTAAGAAAGACCAGTAGAAGACTCCTGCTAGCAGCAAAGGCCTCTGCACACTGACCATGCTTCTGGTGGAGCTCTACACACAAACCATTAACTCACTAACCCTACTTCTCCCTCTACATGTTTTAAACATTACTGTGTTTGTGCATATAAGGAGTAATTCTGGAATGAGTTCCTGACTGCAGTAACTCACCCTATGAGGTGTTAGGAACACAAGGGCATTCACTAGGATTTTTCATTCATTAGCAACTCCAAGGTAGCAACTCCAAGGCAACATAATGGGAATACTACACAGACAGTGCAGGGAAATTCCTCTTACTGATTTCACATTTCTGCTTCAGGTGCCGTTTTTTCCTTCCTCCAAGACAAGAAGGGGTTTTCACTTCATTGATGCTAACTATTGCAGGTGATGTGTAGAGTATTTGTCTAAGCTTCTAACATGAGTTTAAAAGCATCATGTTTCAGGTCTACATTTGCTGAATTTAGTTCAAATGGCTTTAACATCACTCTGTAAATTATCACAAAAACACCCAAAAAAACAACCATAACCAACCCAAACCTCAGTTATGTATCTTCTTCCACAATGTTTCTCTCTCACAGACCACAGTGGTGATTCCCAATCATGCTGATGAGCAACACAGCATTGCAAAGTTTCATAATACTGTGAAGACTTTCCGAGTCAAAAGAATCTTTGAGATTGCTCATCAATCACAGAGAAAGTGCAGCTTTCTGTGCACTGCACTACACACTGTAAGGGCCTTGAGAGAAGACACACTAAATGTGCTATTGAAACCATTACCTAATGGATCTGGGAAAGAGAAGGCATCCATTCTAAAATACACATTTCAACATGTGGAAGTAATGAAACACCGACAAAAAATGGTACAAGTCTTGTAACACTACACTGAACTGTAATGACATTTCCCCTCTTTCTTATCTCATGAAAATACTAAAGTCTGCTTACCAATTAATTATAGTATTTCCTTAATTTTCCTATTTTAATGTTCACTCGTCAAGTTACTAACTTAAACATGCTCCGCATAGGTAAATTTCATATTAAATCTCACTCCTTAACATTCTTGTCTTACTTTTAAATAGGTTAAATATTTTTGAGCACAGTTTTTTAAATTCTACTAATCACTGCACAGATAAATGATTGAAAGCATTATTCCAAAGGGCAAAATACATTTCAACAATGCTGGTCTCTTACTAACAAAGAATGACTTTGTGCATTTATGTATACAATTTTAAAATTGTTATGGATCTCATTAAGGAAAAATAGGGAACTCCAAATAAGACTGAACAATTTTGCTCTAACAAAAACAGCTTCTGGTCCGAGAAAAAACAAGTTTTTTTATTTAATAAAAAGTTAATGAACTTCCCTTTTTTGAAAAGTAAAAATTAAATTTCCAGCTCTGATAACATCAAAATAATACAGCTTAAACGTTCAGCTTAGACTGGTTTCACACACTAGCATTATTGCTTTTCATAAAGACAAAACACTGAATTATGGTTTTATTTAGAGAAAACGCTATTGATTTACGTTCTTCTAAAGTTGATAACATTCTCATGAGGGTGAATGTAAACCTCTTTCCAGAGGCAATTTACTTTTCCAATGCACCTTATTTTCAGCAATGGGTGGATAAGAAATCAAATAAAATCTCTGTTTACTTGATTAGAATGCTGTAATTATTCAGGAACTAGTGCAAATTAACAAATTAAACTAACAGTATGTGATATATTCCACAATGGTTTCACAGAGGTGCTTTGTCTTTCTGACCTGGGAATATGCCAAAATAATTTACTTGTATTTTAATCTCCCTGGCAAAGAATGAAGACTTCCAGTTCTAACTCGTCATGTATCATGGGCACCTGAGACAGTATGCAATCAAGTTTATTGCAGAGACTACTTAATAGACTACTGATCGCAAAGAAAATAAAGAGATCTCTTTGGGCTAAAAAGAGTGTCTCTCATCTCATGCATTAAGAGGCATTACCTTCTCTCAGTAAGAATAATTGCTCATTCTTAAAAAAATATTTTATTAGATACTAGAAAAATGCATTTTTAAATTTGAAGAAAATTCAATCATCTGTTTGACAGACATTGTTGGGTTTTTTAAAATACCACAGGAGTGAGAACAGTGCAGTTTAGAACGGGCTGGTATAGAGTCTATCTTGGCTACAGGGTATCTGGCAGCACAAACACTTGGTGGGAGCATTTCACAGTGACACAACAGCAACCACAGCGCACTGTGTCTGCAGAGAAACAGACGTACCCATAAAGAAAACTGATGGTATTGACAGTAAACTACATTCCAGCTTCATTTTAGGAAGACAAAGTGCCCTTGAAAAATTATGTATGTTCTTAAACATCAGATGCAGCCAGGCAAACAATCTGACCATCAAAAAAAAAAAAGAATGCTGGTATTTACTATCAGTCTTTTTAACTATTAGCTACCAGACAGAAATTACACTTTTTTTAACAATAAAAGATGAGAATAGATTTTTAAAAGGCCTTTACTAAAGAAGCAGCTGTGTTTCATAATGAAGAACAAAACTGACAGTTTAGTAGCTTTATTACATTATTCATCTGCTTCAGTCTTACTGTATTTTGGCAGACCAAATACATATCCCTATAAATGCACAGAATCTTTACAACAGATACAGAATTGCATGATGTAATTCTAGGAACCACCAAAGAAACCCATTTTAAGTGGCATGGGCTAATGAATATAGACCAAAAATTCTTTTGGAGATGAATCTTGAGTGGGGTACTGGAAAATGAAACACTTCATTATTTATTCCAGAAGAGTTTTAGTTAAGAATTTTCTGGGTGATTTTAGAGAAATTAAAATAAATAGTTGAGACATAACTCTAGGTCTGGAGACATTCTGGTTTCAGTTTCTTGGGGTAGCTACAAAAAAACAAATGCAAGATGAAATTGGGGACTTGGAATCTACTCATTACTTATTATCAACTTGTATCAGTTTGGAGAATATACTTTTGCTCATTTTGCTGCAAGAACAGAGTTTTTTCTGAAAACGGGAGATTACCATTAATTTAAGCTGAAAAAACTTCCTATTTACCATACATCATTCAAGAATCAGGCTAACAGAAACAATGTTCTCCAAAAAAAGATCTGTTTATGAACAGTTAAGTGAGAAACAGCAGGGAAGAGTTTACCGTTTCTTGTTCTGTGGATGACGTTTGCATCGTTCAGCTGAAATGGGAGTTTCAATCACAAAAATTAGATTCTTGCATGGAGAAATCTTCCATATATATTTCTGATGCAAGGTAAGGTATTTCACTCTAGTCAAGATTACCCAAGACTGTGACATTTGTCTTTTCCAGTTCAAGCTCCATTAGAAGAAACTACTCGTCCAAATGTAAAACTACAGTATGGGCTGGGCTTAAGAGATGAGAACAAGATGTATGTTCAAGAAGCTGATTATTACAACTTCATCTGAAAATGGCAGAGTTTGCTAGATGAACCCTTTATTTGATCCTCGCTCTCAAGGCAGCCTTGCAAACTGAATTTTTTTCCACATAATAAATAGTAACTTTTAACTAATTTCATTCCTTCAATAAGTAAGTACTATGTAAAATGTATTCACAGCAAATGAATGCCACTTGGCAAAACAAAAAACCTCAGGCATTTTTCTTGGATGCATCTGTGCAACCTTATTGCGTTTGACTTGTAATAATGATGACAAGTGCTGACACACTCTACAATGACACTGCAATAGAGACTTGAGTCATTTTTACCACACGTGCTGACTGCGGCGCTCAGCGTCGCGGCTCCGGAGGAAAGGGCACCTTTCGATGCTTCTGAAGGGACCGGCGGCGCAGAGGGTGCTGGAGTGGCAGCAGCTGTGGTGGAGGAGACTGATGAGGACGTTAACCGCTCTCCAGACTCCATATCTGCAACAGAGAAGATAGATATCTGTCTTCTATGGCAGCAAGGGAAACCACAAGGGACTACGGGACTGTCTGTGCTGACTGTGCCTCAGCATCTGCACTGAATTCTCAAGAGGTTTCCATGAGAGGTACATCCCATTAACAGCACCAGAGCTGCACAACTGTGGCAATTTGGTACTGCTGCTCAGAGTTACACCACATTTCCCCCTGAATGCCTCCACCCTGTGCTCAGGAGCTCCACTTCAGCTCAGGCTGGACAGAGCCAGCCCATCACTCCTGCAGCCTGCCCGTGCCCCTGCGTCTTGGCTACCTCACATGTTACAGCTGCCCTCTAGGATGGCATCAGCTCCCATTTTCTGCTGCTTCTCATCAGGCAACCAGACGGATGCTGGGCATGACAGATTCCACCATTCTGTCTAACTGCGTGAGCAGCATTGTGCTGGAGCAGGCAAAAGCCCTGCCTGTGTAATCCCCAATGCCAGCTCACTCCTCCTCGCAGAGCAGCCCTGCTCCTCGCTGCCCTCTGACAGACAACTTTAAACAACCGCTATTGCATGCCAAAATGCCCATATCTAGACTCTAAATTTAAGAGAAGACTCAGCAATTATGGTGAGATAATATAAGAACAAGAACTCCTGTAAGCTGCTAGGAGTTTTTTGGTGGTGGTGGTGGTGCTGTTTCCTGGTGAGCTTTTCATACAAAATAAGACATTTATCTGTGCCATGAATTGTCTAAATCCAAAGCCACCAGACTTATCTCATGGAACAAGCATGTGTATTTTAAAAGAAACAGACAGTAACATTATTATTAGAAACACTAGAAAAAATGTTTGGACAATACTCTCAGGGTGTTGGGGACAGACTTGTGCAGGGCCAGGAGTTGGACTCAATGATCTTTGTGGGTCCCTTCCAACTCAGCATATTCTGTAAAGTGGTTTCTCAAATACTTCAGAAGTGCAGCCAAGCCAATGATGTCTTTTCGCAGTGGAAGCAGCATCAAGGGACTGTCTGACTCAATGTGCCAGAGCAGCAGATGATGGTGAATCAAGATCCAGTGTAAATAAGGTGCAGAAAAAAATCCAAAGTCCCTGTCCTATTAAAAATGCCATGAGACTAAGCACTTTGAACTCTTAACCGGGAAACTTCCAGGAAACCTGTTCCTGTCATGGAGTCTCCCTCATGGACACAGGCAACACCCTTTCTCAGATTTACACCTGAAACCTGAGGGGTAAGCACTGAACCTAAATGAAACAACTAATAAAATCTCATTTCCAGTGAAAATGAGATTTTGTAAAGCAGAATGCCAAGTACACAAGAAATACACACTCTTCTAAATTCTATTTTAAACAACTTAGAAAACTGGTATGTTAAGCAGCACTTCTGATCCAAAGCGGTATTAAACAGTGACTTCACAAATGCACACTTGAAAGATAGCATAAAACCTGTTACCTGCCTCTCCAGAAAGTAGATCCTTCGTTGTCTCAGACAGTAAAAATTAAATTTAAAAAGCCACAGCAAATACAAAAGCAAAATCAATGGAAAAACACAAAATACTGTGAAGATACACTGCGGCCATTTCAACTAAACTGTTCATTCCTTGTCACTAATAGTTTTTATACACTACAATTTGTATGCATGAGGAAAGTCTCCAGGCTTTGCAGGCTAGCAGAACAAAGTATACTACTTTGGGAAAGTGAATACTGTTAACATGGGAGGTACAGTCCGTCACAGAGAATTGCCTACCCTCTGTACCAACTGCAAACAGCCACCCCACCCTCAACAGCACCTAAAGACTTCACCGCTTTTACTCTTTACAGTCCAATTTATCATGAATCAATGCCCAAGGGTGATGTTGTGCTTGTGCTCTGTTTATGCTGGATATTATATTCTGTGTCCCCAAGACTGGCTGAGAGCGAAGGCAGCGACAAGAAGTGCAGTTTTTTGTTATCAGAGACTGGACTCCTCTTCCACAGTCTGTGGGAACACTGAAGATGTCTGGGCATGGATGGGGCAGGACACCACGCTCCTTTTGCTTTTTAGTTAGTTAGTTTAGCCAGCTGAGCCAGTCGGAGCTTTCCCTGGACTGTTTTT